>CM068954.1:21422372-21444872 GCA_035128595.1 Eptatretus atami
CCTTGCCAAGGCGAGGTGATCCGGGCCCCGGCCGGCAACGCGGTTGAGAGGAACGAACGGGTCTTTTAGTTGTCTGTCAGAGTTGATGCTCTATAAGAGTTCATGCTCTATAAGAGTCAAATGCTCCAAGACCCCGTCCGTTCCTCAGCGATGCGCGAACCGCGCCGAGGTCCGATCACTCGGACCGCCTTGGCGCTGGCAAGCTCTCCCCGGCTGTGGTCTCCACGCAGCTCCTTGGCTTTCTCCGACTGACTCTCTCCAGACTTCGGGCTCCACTTGGCTCTCCGACCCCCAGACTTCCTGAACGCGGTGCTGCACGGCCTTTTATAGGCTGGTGAGACGAGATCTGGCCTTTGCTCTCTGACCCTTGACCTCGCGTGGAAAGCGGACGTGGTAGAGATCACCAGCCCTCTGGATCCGATTCTCCGAGACGAAGCTTCCACACAAAGCGGACGGGTAGAAATCAACACCCTTCGACCCCACAGGCCCCGCCCCTTTCTCTCCTGTGATCCGTTTTTTGAGGCGAAGCTCCACACAAAGCGGACGTGGTAGAAATCACCAGACTTGCGCTGCATGGCAGAGAAACCCTTGCCTCTCCCTGCAGCGACGCCGTTTGATCGGATCCCGCCGCTGCTGGCGCAAAGATGGCGTCGTTTCGGGAACGAAGGTGAGGCGATGTTCGTGGCGTGGAAGTTTGACGGTTGCTGGTGGAGTGGTGAGGATGGCGTGGTTGTTGAGAGGCAGGTGTGGTTGTGGTCGGTGTTGTGGTTAAGGGGAGCGATGTTGGTTGTTGTAATGGTGGTGGAGATGTGGTTGGTTCAAATAACGATAGAAAAAGAAAAACCTACCTCAAAGGGTCACAGCCCGTGAACACGAATAATCCAATTAAACAACGGTGGGAAAATCTAACTGAACACAGACTTATCGATCTAACTGAACTACGGACCTTTATGGTGTTCTGCGAATTTCCACAGCCGTAACAATATATATATATATATACATATATAACATATATATATAATATATAGAATATAGATATATATTATATATACAGGGTAGCCTGAAAGGTACTTTACCCCTGATAAATTTCTCGCACTTCCCTCCGTCCCTTCCCCTCTGCCTCGCCCCCTCGCCTGCTATGGTATGCGGAAAAACTGACTCAGAAGAATGATGGAGCACATACAGATACAATGACAAATTAATTATTGTAAGTAACATGTATATAAAATGTATATTATATATAAAAACCTGTATATTAAAAGAGTTCAACAACAATGCTTCACTGGGAAGGGTAAAGTGACTTTCAGGCCACCCTGTATATGTATATATGTATATATATATATATTATATATATGTATATATGTATATCATATACATATATACATATACATAGAAAAATTAAAGAAAAAAGTATAAAAGCATTTTATAAAATGCAAAAGGATGTGGGCATGTTCCTCAAAAAAGTGTGTAAACAAGGTGGGGATGGTCACAAAGAATGTTCATGTGAAACCATCGCCACATCTTTCTCTGAATCATGGTTGTCCCTAGAAACGACAAAATTATATCACACACACACACACACACACACACACACACACACACACACACACACACACACACACACACACACACACACACACACACACACACACACACACACACTGTGTGTGTTTTCTTGGACAACCATTAGTCAAGGAAAGATGTACTGATGGTTTCACATGATCATTTCTTGTGACCATCCCTGGAGAGGTGTAGACAGGTTGATCCTGAAGGAATTTACAAACATTCCTCGAATGGAATGTAGTAAAACTTTAATCCACCTGTATTTGAACCCTCGTGTGATCGTTGAAGCAAACAGTCAACTGCAAGGTAAACCAGGCTCCCCCGTTCCCCGCTTGCATGCCCTGACACGGGGCCGTGACCAGGACATTCAGCCTGCCCACCTCCTGTATATCTGCTTCATGTCATGCCTCTTCACTTCGTACAGTAAATAAGTTCCTTATCGAATGCTGGCACAAAAATCGGCTGTTTTTTGTAGCTCAATGCAGGACCTATCTATCACCAGGTTGCAGGAAATAAATGGGCATGATTAAACATTACCAAACACATTAGTTTCACTTTTAAAGTGTCATAACAGGGGATGATACGATATATCATAACTAATTCAAAAATGTCATTTAATCACTTAATTTACTTATTTATTTATTTTCCCTTGCATTAACATAGCAACAAACATGTTTCCTTTATCTCCTTTATTAGTTTTCTAGTTGGGTATTTTCAAAAGAATAATTGAATTTCTGTATATCTCTGATAAAATGCCAGTAATCCATTTTTTGAAACTAACACAGACACAATATGTGCACATAAAAGGAAGTTTGGATTCATTAAGAAGCCATTTGGCCCATCATGCCTGCGCTTTATCCACATCTCAGCACACCCAACTGCACTATTTTCAGTGAGAATTATGTAACTTAACCCAAGCAGGAAATCTGGCTAAGGCACCAGCACACAATGCTCAATGACTGTCAAAAGACACCCTGGAGTTTTTGACATTTTCAGACAAAATGCATGCAGGATAGCGAGCTTTAAATGCCCATCCAAAGGACGGCATTGTCTATAATGTGGGACCCCTTGTTGGCAATCTTTAAATATAAATGAGTGCTTTATTAGAGAGAAAGTGTTACTCTTTAAATAGAAAAGAAAAGAGTTTGTGTTCTAGCTCTTCCATGAGCCTTGACTTTTGTATACTAAAAAAAAGAAGAAAAAAAGAAGTTTTATATTTTTGAGAAGTAAACCAAGATGATCCACCGTGCAGTGGTGATCACACTAACATCATAGCTCATTGTGCTGCCGACCATGTAATGTAATTCTTTCATGGTCTTGCTGAGATATATCAAAATGTCAAATTCCGAATAGCTGATTAGCTACATCTTTGCACCACCACTAACAACCAAACATCTTTGCACCACCACAAGCAACCAAAGACAACCACAACTATCGAAGATGCCTCTTTGTGGTGGTTGTACCCCCGAACACAAGTCGGGGGCCAAATCTTCCTTATTCTTCAATGCTGCCCGGATTAGTCAGGGCAGCGCGGTCACGGTCAGAGTGCCGATCGGTACCCATGGACCTGCACATTCCCTCTTGTCTCTGTCTCCTCTCTATCTCTCTCTCTTTCTCTAACTCTGTCATGGCCCTGACTTCGTGAAGGCAGGGGTACACTATCCTGGATGTGGGGGATCTCAGAGTCACTCCTATTAGATCGATTGGCTGTCTCTATGCTGCAGGCTTGTTTGAGAGAACTGTCTGGGGTGATACACCAAAAAAGAACAACAACCAAAGACAAGCAAATCGCACAACCCAACTGGTTTCTTCATCTTGCTCATCAACAAATGTCTTCAATGGAGAGGAAGCAAGGTGTTTGGGATGTTATCCTTACCACAGTCACATGCTCCAATTATGAGTCTTACACCATATATTTGGCATAATGGAACTTTTCTGATGAACCCTGGTGGCAGAAACAATAGCTGATGTCCAAGCAACGACAATGGGTTCTCGAAGCTCATTTGATAACCTTATGGGAACCCATGTTTTACATGGGCCTATGACCGATTGACTACAACATGACCGATCCCATGAGATATCACTGGATAAACAGTCAGGGCAAGTTGGTACTTGGATAGGGACCTCATGGACTACCAGGTGTTGTTCACTGACATAGATCTTATCTTATGATGAAAAAAACACAGAAAAAGAGTGACATATTACGATGCCTGAAACAAACCTCTTTTGTCCGCATCATCTACAATCAAGAAAGAAAAGCAATGTCACTCGAAGGAAATATATATTTTGTTTTGAGCTAACAGACACCGGAAAACGAGAGTACAGTTCGCGTATAAAATAAACAAACTCTATGAATTGTGCCTGACACCATGCCAGTGCAGTCTCAACAGACACAGTCACCAATCAGAAGGCTTGGAGATGGCACACATTCCAGAGGTTCATCTTAACTGCACTCACCACCTGCCACAATGAGGTATGGGGAGAATCGACCTCCTCAGCAATTCAGCATCTGAAGAAGCACAGACATTAGGGAGAACTTCAGGTTCTGTCAAATAATGTATATATATATATATAAAATGTATCTTACGATACTTCACCGTCTGTCTGTTCCCAGGTACCACAAAAATGGCTGAACCGATCGCAACCATTTTTTGGGTGTGTGTAATGTCCTGGGACTCCTTGGAGTAAAATAGGCATAAATATAATAACATGACCCCCTTGATGGCTCCCGTAGGGAGAGGGTGCTTCTCATATATGTATATATGTATATATGTAAATGTGTGTGTGTGTGTATATGCATGCATAATGTTTATGTATATATATATATATGTATATATATATATATATATATATATATATATATATATATATATATAATATATTATATAAGATATATGTGCAGCTCTGGGAAAAAAATTAAGAGACCACTGCAAAATTATCAGTTTTTCTGGTTTTACTATTTATAGGTACTAGTACGTGCCCGTAAAAAAAAAAAAAAAAATATTCCAACCGCGAGCAAGAAACAACTCCACACAGGCCGTTTCTTCGCTCTGCGTGCCCGTACGTGCGGGGCCCTGAAGTTCGCATATCACAGTTACGATGATTCGCAATTTACGTTTTAATGGCCAATTATTCAATTAGCACCAACGTATTTTACCTTTTCACAATGTCGTCGCAAGGAAAAACAAAAAAAGAAGAGAAGAGAGAAAAAAAATTTACTTCCTGGTTCGGAGCAACCAGCACTCTGATGTTCCGAAATTTATGCACCGTCTAATATGAAAACGATCATAACTTGGGGCATTGTGTTTATCTATAAATGCGCATAAGAAATCGAGAAATTATTAGAATACACGAAGTCATCACTCCCCGTACGTTGTAACCTGTAATGGGGAACGTGGCTGAGCTTCCTTCCCCATCGGCCCACCCACGCAAACAACGTGTCTTGTCATTGTTTGGTAAATAAATGGCCATAACTTGGGAAGCACTTGTCCGATTAATATCAAACCTTGAAAAGGCACATCCTCAGTGCCCCAGCAATATACTGGCAAGTTTCAATTAGATCGGACTAGTGGTTGTCGAGAAACAGCGGTCACAGACACACACACACACACACACACACACAACACACACACACACACAGATTGCTGGAATTATAGATAGATGTGTTTGATTAAATGAACATTTGTTTTTATTCTATAAACTACTGACAACATTTCTCCCAAATTCCGAATAAAAAATTGTCATTTACAGTATTTATTGCAGAAAATGACAACTGTCAAAATAACAACAAAGATTCAGTGTTTTCAGACCTCAAATAATACAAACAAAACAAGTTCATATTCATTTTTTAAACAACACAATACTAATGTTTTAACTTAGAAGAGTTCAGAAATCAATATTTTGTGGAATAACCCTGATTTTCAATCACAGCTTTCATGCGTCTTGGCATGCTCTCCACCAGTCTTTCACATTGCTGTTGGGTGACTTTATGCCACTCCTGGCGCAAAAATTCAAGCAGCTCGGCTTGTTTGATGGCCTGTGACCATCCATCTTCCTCTTGATCACATTCCAGAGGTTTTCAATGGGTTCAGGTCTGGATTGGGCTGGCCATGACAGGGTCTTGATCTGATGGTCCTCCATCCACACCTTGATTGACCTGGCTGTGTTGCATGGAGCATTGTCCTGCTGGAAAAACCAATCCTCAGAGATGGGAACATTGTCAGACAGAAGGAAGCAAGTGTTTTTTCCAGGACAACCTTGTACGTGGCTTGATTCATGAGTCCTTCACAAAGACAAATCTGCCCGATTCCAGCTTGCTGAAGCACCCCAGATCATCACCGATCCTCCACCAAATTTCACAGTGGGTGTGAGACACTGTGGCTTGTAGGCCTCTCCAGGTCTCCCTCTAACCATTAGACGACCAGGTGTTGGGCAAAGCTGAAAATTGGACTCATCAGAGAAGATGACCTTACTCCAGTCCTCTACGGTCCAATCCTCATGGTCTTTGCAAACCTCAGCCTGGCTCTTCTTTACTTTTCGTTGGTGAAGGGCTTTTTTCTAGCTTTACACGACTTCAGCCCTTCCCCAGGAGCCTTTCGAACCGTCCTCGCGTGCACTTCACCCCAGCTGCCGTTTGCCATTCTTTTTGAAGGTCACTTGATGTCATCCTACGGTTGTTGAGTGACATTCGAATGAGTTGGCGGTCATCCCGGTCAGTGAAAAGTCGTTTCCGCCCTCTGCCAGTCTGTAGCTTGTTGTCCCCAATGCCTGCTGCTTGACCTTGTCTTATGAACCACTGTTTTGAAATTTTAAGGGGGAAGCACGTGACGCTCACTGTGTCCCTCTGCCAGTAAAGCCAGAATTGAACCCTTCTTTTCCTCACTCAAATCTTTCTTTTCAACTCTTGCATGGTCAATAGTTATTTTTTTGATACACAAGTTTCTAAACACGACAAGAGATCAGAAGATTGGTCCGGACAAATGTCAGTCTATATCAGGACGCTCCTGGAAAGGGCAATCATCACGAAGGTTTGAAGTACAAATCTAACATATTTTATCCAACACGTTTCTGGCGTGCAACCCCGAGTAATCTTTACCTCTCGCCCTTTGCTGACATCAGTCAACAAGGATGTGCTACCAACCTCACAAACCAGCAATGTTATTTATGAGTTTAAGTGTGATGTGAAGTTCGGTACGTGGCCGCACAAACACTAAGATTGGCTGATCGGATCAAACAACACGTCCCCTTGGCGATTCGAAGAAAGATTGTGAGGGTTAGAACACAACCAGTGCGAGCATGTAGAAATATCCAGCAACAGCCGGCCACTGTACCTGCTTCATCTGCCATTGCACAGCACCTGGTTGCAAACCTATCTGTGCAGACCAGTACAATGACAGATGTGTTCAGGATATTGAGCCAAGAGTCGGAGCTCTTTCATTTACGTATGTTGGAAGCAACCTTCATCCTTACCACCGATCCAATACTATGCCGTCAAAGGAATTTGTACGATCTCTGTGTCTCTTTCAGCATGGAAAGATCAAGGGAAGTACTGAACAAATTGTGAATGGACCTTAGGGGAACCATCCCCCCTCTCTCAGGATGTGGTTGCAAACGTCAATCATCGACGAACTCTGCTCCATCCAATGGCAGCTCGAGGTGAAGATGATGAGCCGACCAATGGGCATTCGGATTAACCGTGACGTCATTATGGCTGAACCAATCAGCGTCTACCTTATTGAGACCATGCGTATAAAGCACACGCCTTCACTTCCTTCTTCACTTGCTGCGATTTTTTTATCCTGAAGAGTGCAATACGAAAAGCTTCGGTCACTATTATGTCGTGTTTTTTGTATCCATATTAAAGTTCTGTAGTACCAAACCTGTTTATATATACAGTAATCCCCCGTTTCCGCGGGGGTTACGTTCCAACCTCCCCGCGCGAAGTGAAAATCCGCGATGAATGGACGCCTCCCCAAAAATTCGATTCGTCTGGTCGGTTTGGCAGTGATGGGGTGAGGTGCCGGAGATCGACTGGTCTGGTCTGGTCGGTTTGGCAGTGATTGGGTTTGAGGTGCCGGAGATCGACTGGTCTGGTCTGTCGGTTTGGCAGTGATTGGTTTGAGGTGCCGGAGATCGACTGGTCTGGTCTTGGTCGGTTTGGCAGTGAGTGGTTTGAGGTGCTGTGAGATCGACTGGTCTGGTCTGGTCGGTTTGGCAGTGATTGGGTTTGAGGTGCGGAGATCGACTGGTCTGGTCTGGTCGGTTTGGCAGTGAGTGGGTTTGAGGTGCCGGAGATCGACTGTCTGGTCTGGTCGGTTTGGCAGTTAGTGGGTTTGAGGTGCCGGAGATCGACTGGTCTGGTCTGGTCGGTTTTAGTTGCTGGGTATGAGCATGCTCGTCCAACGGCGGCAAACCTTTTTCCTTCCCGAGCATATATCGAGCACCTTTACCTTAACCTTCTCCTGGAGCGTCCCAGGACCTTCCTCTGGCGCTTCGGTTCCTTGCCAGAAACCTTAGAAGGTGCAGGGCGTTTGGGCGCCATCGTGGGGCTTGGAGAAAAAACGTAGAAAATATTCGAAGTTTCACAAGCGAAACTTTGTCTCGTGCGTTGTGTGACTGGTCGAAGCACCACGCGTTATAATTTATTGCTTAAATAATTATATTTTATACATTATTACCGCGATGTACCGGGGAATCCGCAGAAAAAATTAGTTACGTTCCAAGGGAAAACCCGCGATGAACCGGGGGCGCGATAGGTGTGAACCGCGATGAAGCGGGGGTTGATGCATGTATATATATATATATATGTATATCTTCTTCTTTCGGCTAAATATATATAATATATAATATGTATATGTATGTATATGTATATATGATATATGTATATGTAATATATGTATGTATATGTATATATATATATATATATGTATATATGTATGTATATATATATATATATTGTTACGGTTGAGGAAATTCACAGAACACCATTCAGGTTCCCCAGAGATCAGTTATGTCGATAAGTGCGTGTCCAGGTTAGATTTCCCCACCGATGTCTAAAGTGCATTATTCGTGTGCCGGGCTGTGCATTCTTTGAGTTATCCGTTATTCTTTTGCTATCTTTACTTTAAACGAAACAACATCTCCTCACCTTCATTGCCACGGCGCCGCCATCTTGTCACCAGCAACGGCGTTCACGAAACGAGCGGCAGGGTGTTTTCAAATACAGCCGCGTTGGGAGGGTGATTCCTGCCACGTCCGCGTTCCACGGCAAGATCGGATCAGAATGACAAAAGGGGCGGAGCCAGCGGGGGTGAGGGTCGGAGGTGAAAGACCAAACCCCCCCCCCCCCGAACCTATAAAAGGGCGGGCTGAAACGCCGAGAAATGAGTGGAGTGTTGGAGTCCGGGAGATGAGCCTGCAGTCTGGAGTCTGCAGTTCGGAGCCTGGAGTCCGGTCAAGCCTACCGTTCCGTGCAGAGGTGTGGGTCGGTGGAGGCGGCAGCGAAGTCGCCAGCCGGAGAGAGGTCGCCGGCCGGAGAGAAGTCGCCAGCCAGCACATAACGGTCCGAAGTGATCGGGCCCCGGGACCGTCCGAGCGACGCTGAGGAGTGAGAGTGCTCTTAAAGAGCATCAACTCCAAAAGAGCAAGGCCCGCTCGCTCCTCTGAGGCATCATCAGCCGCCGATCGACTAGGCTGCAAGGCAAGGCCTGAACCAACCGAGCCGCCATTACACCAGCTGCCGTGTTGACGACGAGACATCGAGGGTCGCCCAGCGAGTCACCACGAGGGTGGCAGGTAACCTGCACGAGTGCACGTCTCGCGGAGCTCCTGCGGTCTTCACAGCTCCGCAGAACATTTAAGGTACGGCCCTGTTCTCCCCTTTTCTTTCCTGGGGTTTTTGCATGGAAGTCTGTGGCGCCTTGTCCAATAAGTAGAATTGTTGTTAAGTGCATGTACATAATAAATAGATATCGGCTGTAGGCTTTTTGCTCATGTCTTGTACCCTCTCCATTCCCCCCCCCCCCCCCCCATTGCTTCACTGACTGCATGCGTGTACAATAAATGCCCCCTTTGTTTGAATATTCACCTGCTCATTGTGTCCCTTCCTCCATTGAACTGCCATAATTGCGTTCGGAATATTAGCTGGTTTTTAACACCGATAAGCTAATCGGTACTGACGGGGCCTGGCGATATACAAACCGCTCCGGCAATCGCAACGGAGCGAGCTGCTTAAGCGGCTCGTTTTCCGTGCAGGCTCCGTTGAGGTGTAAATCCCCGGCATTTCTGTCTGCACGAATAATTAGGTACATTCTACAATTCGGCGATCAACCTGTCGCGCATGGACAGAAGAGTTAGCTGATTTATGGTGTAGTTAACAACACCCGTAGCTGGGTTTCGGCGTTGATCCGGAAAGCTTACGACTGGATTGCCCGTCCTGTGGGCGCGCGGCCGCGATGTGTATATATATATATATATATATATATATATATATATATATATATATATATATATATATATATATATATATACTAGCGATACCCGTGCACATGCACGGGATAGCAGTACAACATAGCTGGTAGGCAGAAGACAGACCGTACACGGGGAATGACAAAAATACGCATTGTGCAAAATGCAAGTGGTACTATGGAACGCCAAGACTTCCCAAACATTGTCGGCATGTCCGCTAAGTGCCACAGCAATTTCATAGGACAGTGTGACGGCGAGCCGAGTTTTTAGTGTGCAAGCTTGGTATTATTAATAGAGATATACAGGGTGAGTCAGAAGTAGCGCCCGATTTTCTGTCAGTTGATTGTTTGGTTTGTCATTTATATTACAGTGTACAAGAAGGTAGAAATAAATGAATACATGTTTATCTAACCATTTTTCAAGAAAAAATTATTACGGAACTGTACCAAGCTGTTTTACTTGCAATTTTCAAAGTGCCCTCCCTCGTGATCGATGCACAATTTGCAGCCGAGCAGGCACAGAGTGGCACACACGTCTGCAGAGTTCGATATCAATTTCCTCAAACTTTGCAGTGATTTGAGCCTTCAATTCCTGAATAGTACGAGGCTTTTCACGATAAACAAGGTCTTTCATGAGCCCCCAAAGAAAGAAATCTCGAGGTGTAAGGTCTGGGAGCGTGCCGGCCACTCGATCGGACCGTGGCGGCGGTCCGATAATTTTTGGGAAAGTTTTCATCAAGCCACTGACGAACATAATGTCCATAATGAGGTGGAGCTCCATCATGCTGGTAAATAACAGTCCTGATCTTGTACCCTGGGCCAAAAGGTTTGCAGCATATCCAGGTAAATTTCTGCAGTAACAGATCCTTCAAAGAAAAAGGGTCCAATTATCCCTAATGGAGATATGGCTGCCCAAACTCTCACTCCAGGTGGCTACCGCAGTGGTTTCCGACCCTGTCGCTTCAAATTTCTCGACAATCAATCGTATGTTTCTTCCCGGAGGTGGGTTAATATCGAATTCCTGTGCCAAACGGCGTGCCACCATCGTTGGTTGTTCATTATATTTGCAGTAATGTTTCATGGCCGCAAAGTGTTGTTTCATTGAAAGGTAATTCATGGTTCAATTTCGTGCAAATTCAGTAACTTTCCAAACTCGCAGCAATAACCTGCAAAACAAAATCAAAAATAAATAAATTACGAAAATTAATAATCTGCAAGACAATTATTAACAACATGACTTCCCAGAAAGAATCTGACAGCCGAAAAAACAGAAATCGGGCGCTACTTTTGACTCAATATATATATATATATATGTGTGTGTGTGTGTGTGTATCGTGTGATGGTCGTATGATGCTGATTACAGCGATATATATTTAAAGGCTAATTCTTTACAGGTTACAGGTCATATTTTTGGCTAAGGGCATCACTGTGCTTCTGATGAAACACCCCCTGTAGGTTAGGGCTGGAATTTTTTTAGCCTTTTAGGCCTGATTTCAACCCGAAAATGAGCGCAGATTTTGATGCCGTCACACCTTCATTCAGCATCAGATATGATGCCTGTGGCCAAGTTTCATCAAACTATCCATTTTGTTCAAGTGATGATGACTGAAGTGTTTGCAGACTCAATGACTGACTGACTGACTTACCTATGGACACTGCTTAATTGCATAAGTTCACCGGACGAAAATCTAGGTGAGCTAAAAA
Source organism: Eptatretus atami (assembly GCA_035128595.1). Lineage (NCBI taxonomy): Eukaryota > Metazoa > Chordata > Myxini > Myxiniformes > Myxinidae > Eptatretus > Eptatretus atami. The sequence continues at coordinate 21,434,105 of CM068954.1, forward strand.
TGATTAAAAACCAGAGTGGTGTCAAAGCCACCCAATGCTCGCCTGTTTTTTCATTTATCGTTTAAAAAGACTAGTCTAATAATTAATATTATTTATAAAGAATTGCAGTGAAGTCTGATCCAAAGAAATTTTAAAGCAATATATGTATTTGTATATTGTAATCAGTAACAAGAGGCAAGTGAGCACAATATACGCCCAACAAGAAGGTATATACAGAATTGTGCTACTACATGGAAAACAGCATCCTGGGTGCCATGGCAACCACTTTAGATGACGAACGTATGTCGCGACACACCGTCTCCACAGTCTGTACCTATGTACCAAATATGAAACGTGAAAGTTGAAAACTTTGGGAGTTAGAGTGCAGAGAGGAACGGATGAAAACAGCATCCTGGTTGCCATGGAAACCACTTTAGATGACGAACGTATGTTGCAACACACATCTCCACAGTCTGTGCCTATTTACCAAATATGAAAAGTGAAAGTTGAAACTTTGGGAGTTAGAGTGCGGACAGGAACGGATGGAAAACAGCATCCTGGTTGCCTTGCAACCACTTTAGATGACGAACGTATGTTGCAACACACGTCTCCACAGTCTGTACCTATGTACCAAATATGAAACGTGAAAGTTGAAAACTTTGGGAGTTAAGAGTGCGGACAGGAACGGATGGAAAACAGCATCCTGGTTGCCATGGCAACCACTTTAGATGACGAACGTATGTCATGACACACCGTCTCCACAGTCTGTACCTATGTACCAAATATGAAACGTGAAGTTGAAAACTTTGGAGTTAGAGTGCGGACAGAACGGATGGAAAACAGCATCCTGGTTGCCATGGCAACCACTTTAGATGACGAACGTATGTCGTGACACACCATCTCACAGTCGTACCTATGTACCAAATATGAAACGTGAAAGTTTAAAACTTTGGAGTTAGAGTGCGGACAGGAACGACGGACGGACAGACAGACGGACGGACATGGATGGAGGACACATAATACGCCCGACATATATATATATATATATATATATATATATAATATATATATATATATAATATATATTATATATATATATATCGGGCGTATAAAAAATAGTGTGGTAGATAAAAACATTAGAAAGGAAAAATAACTTGCACCAAAAATTTTAACATTTTTCACGCTCACGCCCGGTGGTATCGCTATAGCTCTCTGTTCTTCGAACAGGCAGCTAAAAGAAAAAAATGCCACATCACATGTACATCTTCATACACCTTCTGCTCTCAAAATCCATTAGTGTTGGGGAGGAAGGAAACACCAAACGGCCAACATAACAACCTCCACCACTCGACCTGCCTCCATAAACTGCCCTCAAATCAAGGTTGAGCCTTTCATTGCTACCTGAGCCACTTTATTTCACATCTTCCTTCTTACCCTTCCACACATTCCAGGTCGAGCCAGAAAAGAATAAAAGGAAGTGTTAATGAAAGTATTAATGTCTACCCCACGAAACCAGAACAATCAGTCGCACAACCACCCTTACTTCCACATACTTGTGAGGCCCACACACTCTCAATGATCATTGCTGGAGATTTGGTAAGCACCACTCTCACCAGAAAATTGCAATCTGTATTGAGTGGAGTGAGTGGTCAACAATGTGCACACCTGAAAGGTCTCCCTCCTTTGCCACCAATGCTATGACACTTTGATGCATCAGAGTCTACACATAGCTTTCTGACTTCCTCTATTCTCAGATTCAATCTGTGGCTCTTAACGGAATCCTTACATATCTGCTCCCTGTCAAAGCTGGAGTTCCCCAAGGCAGTATTCTGGTCCCAGTCCTATTCCTGGTCTTCATCAATGGTTTCTCTGACTGGAAAATCCACTATTTGCTGATGAGTTCACCCTTTGCCGTAACATCCCTCATCCTACAGATAGACAGGATGCAACCTCTTCCTTCTTTTCAGACCTTGACTAAATCACAAGCTGGTCAAACACTTGCAACATGTCTTTCAGTCTTGAAAAATCTCACACTTTCACTATCTCTCACTTAAAGGACCATCTGGCAACCCCCTCCACCCCCACTCCTCCATATACTTTCTTAACAATCCTTTTGAGGAAGTTGTCATTCAAACTCCTGGGTCTCACTATCAGCCATTATCTTTCTTAGGCAAACCACATTTCAAAATTTACCTCCAAAACCAGTCTCCGAATGAACATCCGCCTTCGTACAAAGTCCTTCCTTGGCACACCTGAACTCCTATCCACCTACAAGACCTTTGTCTGCAGCTTCATGGAGTACTGCACTCCTCTCTGGGCTGGCTGCCCTGCCTCACATTATACTCAGCTTGACACCACAGAAACCAAGGCCTTTAAGATTATTGCAATCTCCCATGATGAAGCTGAGTCTATGGGCCTATCTCTCCACCATCGCAGATCGGTTGGTTTTCTCCCTGTCTTGTTCTATGTTCTTCCTGGATGAGGTCCAGTAGCTGGGCTCACATCTATGTCAGACAAAGCCTGAAACTGAGTCACACCCTTCATTTCCAGAACATCTTCCACCATCCTTATTCTATTGGCAAAGGATCTTGAATGGCCAGAGAACAGATGATCGCAAGCACCATAAAAGTTACATTCCATCTTGGATATCCATTAGTTAACAAAGTGATCATCAGTCCCACAACAGAAGGAAGTCACCTTTACACAAGATCCGGCCTGGTGGCCCATCCTTCCACATATGAAATACCTATGTGTCCCATTCTTGATCATATTAGGCAATTGACTATGTCACAGGTTTGCTGGGAAGGGTCTTATATGCTATATGATGTACCTTCACCTACCTCATACTTGTCTTAATGCCCAGGTCATAAATGTGCTCGGGTCCCTTGAGGACAACACAAATCATAGAAACTTTAGCTAATGCTTCAGTACATTGTCATGAATCTGGAAAAAAAACTGCCCCTTGGTTTCTTTTTCACCATACACATGAATATTGGAGTCGAATTGCTTCATTTGAAGTAAACACACATGTACTTTGGGCTTCTCATCCACATCACCACCAAAAGTTCCATAGGCTTCAACCGTCTCGTCATAGAACCTTGAGGGCTGTGTTTTCAAAGAGCACAATAGCTCTATGGCAGCCAGCTGAGGATCTCAGTGGCTCTCCCACATCACACAATGATCCTCATCTCACTGACAGTACTGAGAGACAGAGTGACATCTTCATGACACTCGCCCACCGTTGCAACCCACTTATCGAAATGAGTCATCCCCTTTATCCAACTGAGCTTGCCTCTCTCGAACCGCAAGGTCATTCTCATGCTTACACCACAACTCCACTGTTCGGAGGGTTAAGCAGGTTCCTTAAGCGAGACTATAACCACAACTCCTCACCATACTATGGTCCGACCACACTCTCAGGCAAGGCAGGCCGAGACAACATTCCTTCAAAAAAACTGCAATCCTGATGCAATCCCTGCTGGTGGCACTTGTCTGTAGTGAGGTTGTGGATGCTTAAAGACCATGTGCTATCTTTAAAATAGTAGGCCATTGCGTGCTGCTACCCTGGATACATTTTTTGCAAAGACATTAAATGGAATATGTAAGGTAATTCCATAAAATAAATGTAGATGTGATGTTAGATTTATTTAATAGGAAGAATGGTGTTGGTACAACAAAGACATGTTCCTATGGGTTTGGATATGGCACAGGCATGATGGCTAAAATGGCCGAGCGTCTAACTTTCCTTATATACGTAGTCAGTGTCGTTCAGGATTAACTTTTCTCCATTGTTAATTCCATGAACATTGTCAGTATTACATAAGTTGGCAGCCCCTGCTTGATAATGGGCGAAAGCAATATCTGAAAGGTATTTTCATGTTTAAGGATTTATTGGTGAGATCGAGGAACCATTATTCTAATCACTGTGTTAAATCAGCATCTTTAAAAGGGCTAAACTAGCGTGTGCACTTTTCATCATCCTTTTCCTACTCTCTGTCCAACCTGCCACACGTAAGTAGAGCTTATGTAACTTCATCTTGCATCAAACAGATACCAGAGACGTCACGGGATAGATCTCATTTTTCAGGCCTTACTCTTTCAAATCCGTTCTGCCTTTGGTTCTGTGCAAATAAATTCCACTCAATTCCTTCCGCCTTCATTTTTTGTCATGCTTCACTTATCAGTGCTCCCTCTCCTACAAGTGGTAACCTGCAGCAGATGTCTTCACTGAACACTTCACAAAAAATGAACATATTGTTCGATTCCTTTACCCCTGCATGTTTGTGAAGGAGTTCTCTGGAGTGTTACCACAGTGCATCCAAGGAAGCCCAGAAGCTGTGAACACAGCAGCTGCCACCCGGCCACTGGGGATCTTTTGCAAGGTCGTGCGAAGCGGCTGACCGCCACGTCAACCTGCGGCCTGTTTGGAGTGGAGAAGTACTGCACGATGGGCGACCTCAACGTAAGACTTCACAAGCTCTGGGCAGACACATATCTGTCTCTGATTTGAATGATTTTTAAAGCATTCTCTCTTACGAACGTTTTGTATTTCGCAAACACCACAAAGCTTGCATTGACCGATGTATAAAGTTAAGTTAATTAGTTTGGTCACTTTATAGATTTTTATTGGACTTGGCACTTTATAGACACTTTTTCTCTCTGATGGCCTCATGTGAATATTTCATCATGAGTCAGAAGGTGTAGCACGTTCAGGAAACTGAAACATGTGGGTCCGTGGCTGCTCGGGAAAGTCATATATGTTGTAACATTAAGCTGTCAAACGGTCGGTGACAACATCTCATGACAAACCCAGAAGGAAACTTTTCAGTGATTGCCATTGATGAGGCAAACAAAAAGGCAAACTTGTGAGGTCGAGACATGATCAGGCAGAGTATAGCGGAATGCAGGGTATGCGGCCTGCATGCTTGTGGCTAAAGCGGCAAAAGTCTGTGGCGACACACCCAGCTTTACCCAATTGCCTTCCTTTCAAAACCCCTTCGATGGCAGCCAGGTGTTCACGGCAACCGGTAATCTCCGGTGCTTGAAATAAGTTGGGTCGGTGTGCTGTGTTACCTTGATTGTAACACTGTCCTTCCGGAGCGTTATAGACCCTGTAAGAACTTATGAATCTGTCGAAATCTTTTTAATTAATCATTGTTGGAGAGGTTGATCATTCATTTGGCCATTATGTCCACATTATTAAAGTATTCGCTGCAAACTAGACACATTGGTGACTTCAAAGTTCATGATGTTTGTCACCTCGTTACATTCAGCACCATAACCCGAACCATAACATGCGGGCCTTTCAAAGATCTGATCTTGGCACTATCTAACGATTCAACATCTATTGTGTCTATGTCTGTGTCTTTCTGTCTTCTTTTGGGGATTCAGGTACTGCTGTGTCTACGTTTGGCATGAAATTCTCACCGGTGGGTTAGTAATGCCTCCGCTGAGCTTTACAAGGAACATGTTTTCACGAATCCTTACATGTACTATCTTTCAAAATCCAAGTTCATTCTACAAAACTGAAGGACGTTTCCACATTTGGTATATCCACCATAATTATGACACCAGGGCTTGTAGTTGTGGTGTGTTGCTGATTATTTATTCTTGATAATACTTTGGAGTGTGTTTTGATTTCACAGCAGTGCTTTTGTTGTTCAAAGTGAATTATTGGAATGCATTAGTAATTTAACATTTTTCCTAATCATCGCTGGGTGACGTCCATGCCGCCAGCATAAGAAAGGTAGGCTTACACATGTCGGATCAGAATGTTACAATTTTATCAACATTGTGCCTTATGGAGAAAATCATCGTTAAAACCACTGTTGGGCTTTTGCCCCCTTGTGGATCACACGCCAACAACCCACATTTCCGATTCCCAATAACTTAACTGGCTGTAATTGGCAAAAGCCTTCCATTCTGCTTGGATTTGATGCAAAGGGAGAGGTAGAGGATTTATTTTTTCATTAAGTGAAACAAACTTAAGCTTATTAGTGTCCTCAACATTTTAATAAGTTTTTTTTAAAACATCCTGTCAATGGAATTACCTTCGAGAGGCTTTTCTGTCTCAGGCTTCAAGCAAGCAGTGCACCACCATCTCTTGTCATCCCCAATTCTGACCAATGATTTTTTTATCCCCATTAACCTTTCCTCACCGGACCAATTTGCTTGCTAGTTTCAGTGTTTCCTCCCCTCCTCCCTTTCCTCCTTTCCAATTTGTTAGTTCCCTTGGTGTTTATCCCATTGTCAGTTATACCTTGCTCTTCCATGAGCTTCGCTCCTGTAAGTATAAAGAAATAAATAAATCAATAAATAAATTTTAAAAAACGTATATAACCTCCACTATTGCAAATGAGATGTGATCAAAAAGTTCAGTGTAGGCAGCGACGCATTTATTATCGGTTTCCTGATAATATACAAGTACTGGCATCTCCAACGTCAGGGTATCTCATTGCTCATACCTCTTACCTCTGAGTTCTAAAGTTCCATGCCCAGTGGAGTCGAGTTCAACTAAAAAGGTGATGTGTAGTTGCATGTCACCTCCACAAACATATAAATGTCAGGGATCATGTAGCATCTTTGAAGCAAGAGTTGGCCTTTGTGAATGAATGTGGATATGATCGGCCAAACTGCCATTTTCCTGACTTAACATTTTTTGATCATTTGTATTTTCCATCCCCCAGGCAGTACAAAAATGCTTTGAATGTGACTCACGCAACTCCACCGATTTGAGTCAGAAGAACCACCGAGTTCAAAACATCATCTTGGATTTTCATCAGAACTACAGGGATAATTGGTGGCAGTCACAGAATGGTGAGAAGCTGAGATTGAGGAACATCTCAACTTAGTTTAAGTTTTATTGAGGGAAACATCCAAGGTTGCCATTTAATTAATGGTCAGACCTTATGGTCTGAAAGACCTTAAGGTCTAAAATGTGTTCTGATACATTCAGAGTAAATGTTCAATGTTTGAGGTACAAGGCATAATCTTGAGATCCAGGTGTGGGCTTGAGGTCCACAGGGTGTTATTTGATGTCCATGGATTGAACTTGAGATCGACAGAGTGGACTTGAAATCCACAGGATGGAATTCAGTTCTAGGAGGTGGATTTGTGACCCACATGGTGGATCTGAGATCCACGGGATGGAGATGAAGTCCAGGGGATGGAGTTTAGGTCCACGGGATGGAGTTGAGGTCCAAAGGGTGAAGTTGAGATCCACGGGGTGAAGTTAAGATCCATGGGGTGGGGTCGAGGTCCGCAGGGTGGGGTCAAGGTCTGTGGGGTGGAGTCGAAGTTGAGGTCCACGGTGTGGAGTCGAAGTTGAAGTCCACGGGGTGGAGTCGAAGTTGAGGTCCACGGGGTGGAGTGGAGGTCCACATCGTGGATTTTAGGTATATGATGTGGATTTGAGATCCACCGAGTGGGCTTGAGATCCACAGGGATGACTTGAGATCTATGGGGATGAGTTTGAGGTCCACAAGTTGTTCCCATGTGAATGTATAAACTGTAAAACATTATTTTCTCCATGTGATAATTAAATTTTAAACACATAGTGAAAGTTCAAATGGTTATGAGGAATTTTACCACTCGGACTCTACAGTGCCTTTAGAAAGTCTACACCCCCTTTCAAATTTTTCATCTTTTGTTGCCTTGTAGCTTGGAATTAAATTGCATTAAATCAGACTTTTTACACCTTTATTTACACATCTTAACCCACAACTTCCAAGTGAAAAACAAATTCTACAAATTTCATAAAATTAATTTAAAATGCAAAACTAGAATATCATGGTTGGATAAGTGTCCACCCCCTGCATTAACAACTGGTGGAAGCACCTTTGACAGCAGTTACAGCTATGAGTCTGTTTGGATAGGTCTCAAGATAAGTCCAGTTGTGTGGGGAGTGTTGATGGACAGTAATCTTCAAGTCATGTCACAGATTTTCGATTGGATTAGGTCGGGGCTCTGACTGGGCCTCTCAAGGAGATTCATCTTTTTGTTCCTTAGCCACTCCAGTGTAGCTTTGGTTGTGTGCTTTGGATCATTATCATGCTGAAAGGTGAGCTTCCGTCCGAATTTCAGCTTTCTTGCAGAGGGCAGCAGGTTTTTCTCTCGGATTTTTCTGTATTTTGCTCCATCCATTTTCCCTTTATCCTGACAAGTGCCAGTCCCTTGCTGATCGAGAAACATCCCCAGTTAACATTGGATGCTACCACCTTCACACTAGGGATGGTGTTCTTTGGGGGATGTGCTGTGTTGAGTTTGCAACAAACGTAACGTTTTGCATTTAGGCCAAAAAGTTCCATCTTAGTTTTGTCAGACCACAAAACTTTTTGCCACACAGCTTCAGAATCTCTGGAGTGGTTTTTTTGCATACTTCAAAAGGGACTCTCAAGGTGAGCTTTTTTGAATAATGGCTTCTTTCTTTCCACCCTACCATACAAGCCGGATTTGTGAAGTGATTGGGATATTGTTGTCACATGTACACAGTGACCATTCTTTCCCAAAAAGGCAAGTTGCTTTTCAAAGTTGCCATTAGCCTCTTAGTAACCTGTCTGATCAGTCTCCTCCTCACTTGGTCCTCCAGTTTGGAGGGACGACCTGATTGAGACAGGGTCTTGGTGGTACCATACGCCTTCCGCTTTTTAATGATTGTCTTGACTGTGCTCTAAGGGATATTCAAAGCCTTTGAAATATTTTTATACCCATCCCGTCATCGGTGCCTTTCCACAACTTTATCCTGGAGGTCTTTTGAAAGCTCCTTGGTTCTCATGGTCGAGTTTTTGCTGTGAAATGCACTACCCAGCAGAGGAAACCCACAGGAACAGCTAATTTTATTCTGAGATGATCAGAATCACTACAATTTAACACAGGTGGAGGCCAATTAACTTGGTGTGTGATTTTGAAGATGATTGGTTACACCTGAGCTAATTTACAATTGCTATTGCAAGGGGGGTGGAAACTTATCCAACCAAGATATTGTTTTGTTTGTGGGGTAGATGGAGGAATTTCATCATAAAGGTATGATTGTATAGTGTCGCATGGTCCGTGGATGGGCAGGAGACATCTCAATGTAAATTAAGTCAGGAAAACTGTCAGCTTAAGATTGTTACATATTACCACACAGGGGTGGTGCTGTGTTAACTAGTTGGGTTTAAGGCTAGTTTCTCCCAGTATGTGATTTCCCCCTGTGACCTTTTCCTATGTTTCTGCATTAACAAAGCCTGCGATAAAAAGGAACCACGTTCTTCCAACAACAATCACAACAGAGGCTAACGTAACTGGCAGACTAAAACCCCACATTCCTGGCTTCAAATACCGGTAGTCCATGCCCCCGAGGCTTAGGATTAGTCGGTGTGACGTCAGAAGGGGCTGGAGAGACAAGAGGGCAGTTGGTGTGAGGAATACGGTTGAGACATTTGACCTCTCTGGCTTCTTCTCAACATGGTCAAGAAGGCAGCGCGATTCTCATTGTTCACGCTGATGTGAATTTGCACACATGCTGGAGCAAGAAAATAGACACTGACTGTTCGGCTGCGTCGCGAAGTTTGGACACTTTGAGGAGAAGTAGAGCAGAAGAAGAGCGTGTCTCTTGGCCTTATCTCGGAGCCTCAGCAATAATCCCATTGTATGTTCAAGGAGAAAAGCGGCGCCCTTTGCGGTGAGCGGGCCTGGTGTTGAGAGAGAAGCAACGTCAGCAATCTTGAATGTGATGAGAGACTTACGGCAGTTCCTGCCATTGGAGGCCATCCACGCGAATTACCTCGCACGTGGTTCCCGTGCAGAGAGCGACTTGGCACCATTTTGGGGTGTGGTTTCCCACGCGGTTTGATCGCCAGGCTCCTAAAAGATCATCTCTGGACACACAGCTAAGTGCCAGAATAAAGGGAGGATTTTATTTTATTTTAATCTTTCCCCTTGTCTGTTTTTGTAACCGAGTGGAGATGTCTCAAATTAGGTTTCAGTTTACCTCATGTTTCATTCCCTCGTGCTTTGATTTTCATTATTGCCTGTTGATTTATTTCCATTATTACTTGTTGATTTATGTTCATTAAATCCTCATTTGTTAAATCTACTGTGTTTGTCTACTCATTGTGGGTTCGAGGACAAACCCGTATGTGTGCTTCAGTCTGGTACACGCCCTTGCCACCCTACATCCCACACGCACCATAATCTCCAAGGATCTTGGCTGTTCGCATCCAAGTAGAACTGTTCGGCTATTTGTCCAGGTCAGGGTTAACCGGCTGGACACGACAATATTCTAGTTTTATATTTTGAATCAATTTTCTGAAATTTGTAGAATTTGTTTTTCACTTGGAAGTTGTGGGTTACAATGTGTAAATGAAGGTGGGAAAAAAAAAATCTGATTTAATGCAATTTAATTCCAGGCTATAAGGCAACAAAAGGTGAAAATTTTGAAGGGAGGGTGTACACTTTCTGTAGGCACTGTATATTCCTCAATAAAAGATACTTGTTTGAATGCTCATTTGTACATTATTACAATTTCCACTTTGTTTTGTGGTTGAACAATCTACATCATTCCCATCCAGGTGTGGAGAGAGTTACCCTGCAGTTGGACCTTGAAGCAGAGTTCCTCTTCACACACTTAATTCTCACCTTCAAGGTCAGTTAAAACAAATATGACTCTTCTTCTCTTTTGTGTTTGTTTCTTGGAGTAGTTGCGACGCATGTTAAGAGTATCAATAAGAAATTTACATATCATTTACCAAAAATGAGTGATCGGGAATTTTGTAATTGTTATCTTACCAACTTTGAACACGTTAACGAA
>CM068954.1:21447372-21473839 GCA_035128595.1 Eptatretus atami
ATCAATTCCCGATTCACTCAAATACTCTTCGGGATTATTTGATCAACGCAAACAACCTCAGCAGTATAGTTTGCTGGAGCTATATTTTTTATTCTTTTTTATTTTTGAAATGATTTTTTATCAACCGCTGTCACAATGGGAACCCAACGGCTTCACGGATCGTCTAGTATATTACTAAAACTCTCATCTTGTATATATGTATGTATGTTCCCGAAATACAGCCAAAATGGTACACGATAGCACAAAATTTTAGGGCCTCCTTACTCACTATTCTCCTTCGGTGTGCAGTATCAAGTTTCGTTCAAATCGGTCAAGGAAAATAATTAAAAAAATAATTTCCCGATTCACTCAAGTACTCTTCGGGATTATTTGATCAACGCAAACAACCTCAGCAGTATAGTTTGCTGGAGCTATATTTTTTTATCTTTTTTATTTTTTGAAATGATTTTTTTATCAACCGCTGTCACAATGGGAACCCAACGGCTTCACGGATCGTCTAGTATATTACTAAAACTCTCATCTTGTATATATGTATGTATGTTCCCGAAATACAGCCAAAATGGTACACGATAGCACAAAAATTTTAGGGCCTCCTTACTCACTATTCTCCTGCGGTGTGCAGTATCAAGTTTCGTTCAAATCGGGCAAGGAAATAATTTAAAAAAATCATTTTCCTTGCCCGATTTAGTCAAGTATTCTTCGGGAGAATTTGATCAATGCAAACAACCTCAGCGGTATAGTTCGCTGGAGCTATCTTTTTTCTTTTTTTGTTTGTTTGAAATGATTTTTTTATCAACCGCTGTCACAACGGGAACCCAACGGATTCACAGGTCGTCTACTAGTACGACAGATATGTAAATAAATTGTGCCTTTGATAGAAGCATGAAATTTGGCACACTGTTAGAATATACCTGAAGCAAGATTTTTGATGACAGGACATCACAGATTTTCCCTGTGACAAAAGTCGTTCCAGCAGGGGCCACTAGTCGGCTGTTTTCAAAAAAATGCCCTTTCGATAGGGTATATCAAGTCCATTCTGGTAGGGTGATTAATTTATTTGTATTATCTACCTCATATCAGTGGTTTATGTAACTCTACAATGGTAGATAATGCCAAATATCGTTATTGGGGGGTTGTAAAGAATTGCTTTTATTTTGAGGTGGGACAACTTCACTGGAGCAATTGCCTTTCTCGTTACTAATGAGCACATATTGATTAACGGGACTTGTTATGTTTCAATGTACAGCTCAATGTGTCCAATTCATGTCTCGTACGTCTTGTGACTGTTGTTACCTGTCAGTCAGTCAGTGCAAAGTCCACCACAGAGACAGAGAGCAGTGCATTGCAGAGCAGCCTTCCAGCACTTGCAGTGTCCTGTGCAGCCTTTCTTGCAGCCACAACGTATGAGTTCCCTACAAGCGTGTGTGGCTTCTGTCCAGCATACTTCCCAGCTTCCCTAAACCTTCTTTTTCCACCCCCATTCACTTGGAGATGGAAGCTCTGGAGCCGTGATCATCATCTGGGCCCAACAGTGACCAGCCTGGTAGGCAGCCCTCTTGATGTGCTGGATGTGTGCAGCCTGCGTAGGATGCAGACAATCAATTGCTCAGCCTTTCTTTCCTTTCCATGTTGACACACTCCTGGCTATTGTTGTGATCGTATGCAGGACCACAAATCGCTCCAGTGGCCCCAGCCATTCCTCTATGGATTGTGGGCTTGGCCTAGCAACCAAAGCACAGAATGCTCGGGTGACATCATCGTATGTGTTCCAGGTGTCCCATGCCGTCCTATTGCCGCTGCCTCCAAAACAGTACACCGTGTCACACCCAGTGAAGGCGTGGAACATCGGCAAGGAGACATACCGATCAGGACCCAGTGCTCTGGCTCTCATGAGTGGCAAGGAACAGGTTGCTCTTCCTAGCACCAAATGCAACCCACAGTTCAGAGATGTTTTTGTTCTGAGTTGATATTACAGCCAGAACTACAACATCTGTGTCAACTATATGTATTGACAATTTGTTGTGCTCTTGCCACACAGCATCTTCTCGGTGGAGTAGAATGCGAGTGTCGGCCTCTTCATGGGTGCATGGAGCCAGTCCCAAGACATCTTGGCGACTTGTGCAAAGCACATCAGTATGGTATGCGGTGATGACCTGTTTGTTGGTGTTGATGCCTGCTGCATTCGTTGCTAGGAAGAACAACTCAGTCTTGTTGTCATTGATGTGAAGAAACGCCTGCCAGTTTCCAGGAATTGCACTCGATGGATCGACATATCTCCTAACACCCTTAATTCTCTTGCTGCAAGTGTCAGCCTTCAAGCTTTCAGGCATGTTCACATCCCATATGATGTCTAATCTGGTTACATGCTGAAGCTGTGATGTGATTTATGGCACGAAAACATCAGTGGCATAATCCTGGAACGTCTTTGCAGTCCCAGGTTGCAGCATGTTGTTGATGGCAGTGTCATCAAGGATGGTGACCTGAACTGTGGGACTGGAGACATTCTCTTTTGCAGGAGTATGGTCTTGCAAGCAGCGCAACAAGTCTGACTTCGTTCCGGTTCTCAGGACACCCACCTGTGACAGTGCTGGTGGACAGGCCTGATTTTCATGCTGGAAGAACTCGTCCAGATCAACCATTCCGGCGTATCTGGGAGGGCAATGTCCAGTCTAGAGAAGAGTGAGCAGTTATTCTACAGGGATGACAGCTGTAGCTGTTTGCTTGACTTCTCTCTGACTGGAGGTCGGCTGAAGAGATGGAGGTTTTCCGCTTCACAGGATCTACAATGGGAATTGTTTGACTGAAAAGTCTCTCCTTTCCATATGTCTTATACAAGTTGAGTCCAAGTTTCTCAATCTGGCACACCGTGTCTGCCACAGCTGTATCTGTATTGTTCCTACTGTCCAGTACAAGATGATCACTGCTGTTCTCACTGAATGGGATTCCCATCTCTTCTGTGGCTCCACTCGGTGATTTCACATCTCGTGCAAATGCTATCTGTGCATGCGTCTTTTGTTCATGACGACGCCGATCTGTGTCCTGCCTCTTCTCGGTTGAACCCTCGAATTCTCCAATCAAACAAGCCATCTCGTGACCAGATACCATCCAGCGACGCAGAGCTGCTGGCTTCTCTGTTAGGCCTACAGCCCCACCATCACCTTTCATCACATATGTGTGACATTACATCGTTCACACTGTTACACTTTTTTAAAAAGAAGTGATTTTCCATATATATATATGTAACCAGAACGAATAACAAAATTTTGATCCACACAATATCATACATAATTATTATGTATTTGGTGGCCATTTTGGAAAATGTCCGCCATTCCTGTCACTGGACAAATCTTTGATGGTACGGCCAAAAATCTTCCCAAGGGCATGCACTAAGGCCTAGGTCACATTTCCTCTACGGCGAGGATACGGCGGCCGTACGCCCTCTGAATTGACAGAAACGTGCGGCGGCCGCAGAGAAACTGAGGTGGCCTCAGGGAGGCCCTGCGCCGTTTGGCTATATTTTACAGGCCGTAGGGGCGCCATGGAATTAGCGCGGAGTTATAACTTTTTTTCATTTCTACGTTCGCCGTAGCAATTCGACAAGCCAAGCTATGACGTAGATGTGTTCCACGTCGACCGTACGTAGGGCGTACGGTGGGCTTGCGTTATTCGTGTGGCTGCCGTAAGCTCTTCTCAATGAAAAATGAATTTTCCCAACCCCAAAAATTACGGCGGCCGCACTATTTCCACGGTCGCCGTACGGTGGCCTTGCGGTCTGTGTGACTACCTGCGGGCAACGCAGGGTCGAGCACGGTTCCCCTACGCCCGCCGTGCACCTACGTACGGCCTCCGTGGCAGTCTGCGTCGACCGTGCGTCCACCGTGCGCTACGCTAGAGATCGGAGTATAGGTGTTTGCCTATACACAGTGGTGCCCCCAGAATCCCAATTTAATTCGTTCCAGGAGGCTGTTCGGATTGCAAAAAGTTCGGATTCCAAAATATTTTCCCAATAAGAAATAATGCAGTGAATTAATCCGTTCGTGGACCCAAAGAAAACCCACTTTCAAGACACTTTAAACTGAAATTCCCCATGTTTAAGGTAAAATAAGATGAGTAAATGACCTTCGGTGGCGGTGTATTATATGTAAACTGGTACAATCACCAATCCAAAGGTCCACACAGGCTCGTGCTCCGTCCTGGGTTCTGATCGCTCGCGCACTCTGCGAGAGCCTGCCCCCGGGGCAGCTCATCAAACATGATGCCCGCAGAACCACAATCACTTTCATCAAACACATCGGGCTGACGTAATCATGGATATTCCAAATTACAACTGGTTTGCTGTGAATTTCAATCCTTGCCTGACAGTCCGTCACACCACGTGATCTGATTGCTTTTTTTGTTATTAATTAAAACACAAGATGATTAAAAAACAAACATCACAAATGAAGGTGAAAACACGAGGTAAGGCCTAAGTCACATTTGGCTCGGCGGCGACGGGTCTACAAAATGTACGGCACTCGCAATTATAAAGCGCCGCAGTATTTCCACGGTCACACAATGTAGCAGTCACATATGTTTTTATTTTTCGGGGAGCTGCACGGCGTATTTATAAATTGTGGAGACCGAAAACGTGGGGGTGCCGTACGGTCTTTGATTTGATGTCGCACGGTGACCTTAGGGCGTTCCTGCAGCGGCCATAGAATTTTCAAGGCAGACGCAAGGTGCCCGCAAGGGACGCGCAGGGGGCCCTAAGCCGAACGTGCGGCCAGACGGACGGTAACGAATGGGTAATTTTTTTTTTTTTTTTTTTTACCATTTCTTTTGTTTCGGCTTGTCGAATTTCTACGGCGAACGTAGAAATGAAAAAAGTTATAACTCCGCGCTATAATTCCACGGCGACCTTACGGCCTGTAAAATATAGCCATACGGCGTAGGGCCACCCTGAGGCCACCTCAGTTTCTCTGCGGCCGCCGCACGTTTCTGTCAATTCAGAGGGCGTACGGCTGCCGTATCCTCGCCGTAGAGCAAATGTGACTGAGGCCTAAAGTATCGATCGACACACGAGAGATGCTTTCACGAGGACTTCCACGACGAACTGAATGAACAAAGCGCGAAGATGCGCTCGAACAGGTGGGGGAGACACGTGAACAAACATGAACGCCACGTTGTGTTTGGTTTTTTAAAATGCATTGGGTTTTTAGGGCAAAATTTTCTCGAAAAAATTGTTCGGATACCAATTTGTTCAAACAATGGGGCGTTCGGATTCTGGGGGCACCACGGTATATTATAGTTATAGTATATTCAGTTATATATACTGTTATATTTTTATTTCAGTAAAAAAAAGAACTGGTATATATACCCACTCGTTACCGTCCGTCTGGCCGCACGTTCGCCTTAGGGCCACCTGCGGTCGCCTTGCGGTCGCCTTGCGTCTGCCTTGAAAATTCTATGGCCGCTGCAGGAACGCCCTAAGGTCACCGTGCGACATCAAATCAAAGACCGTACGGCACCCCCACGTTTTCGGTCTCCACGATTTCTAAATACGCCGTGCGGCTCCCCGAAAAATAAAAACATATGTGACTGCTACATTGTGTGACCGTGGAAATACTGCGGCCGCCGTATAATTGCTAGTGGCCGCAGATTTTGGAGACCCCACGGCCGCCGTGGCAAATGTGACCTAGGCCTAACTGTGTGCCAAATTTCACTCTTTTGTCATCAAAGGCACAATTCCACCAAATCGTTCACATAACTGCTGCACTAACACACGTTTTAATCATTGTACACCATCGGCTCTTCCTAAAATATAACATAATCAGGATTTCTGTAAATGATGTTAATTTCACAACATCCTATATTCATCTTCATTTAAATTGGAAACCTCAAAACATAGTTCCGTTACCTAAAGTAAGAACCTTAACCAGTAAACAATTTACTGTTTCCCCACCACATGGATTCTTAGCTGTTACACACACACCTTTGAAATCTTTATTTATATACACTTTGCCATCACCGCTACTGATGTACCACTTTAAATTATTTATTTATTTATATACACAACCATAAACACTGCTGAAATATAGCATTGAATCATTTTTATACACATTTTACCTTTCTGCAACCTTTAATTAATCATTTAATGAATTGCATCCTTTTGTTTCGTTAGTTATTTAAGTGAAAAATCTACATGTACAATTTTTAAGGTGCGGTTGCAGACTGTGTCCTCGATGAGGACTCACATCCTTGTGGTTTTTTTTTTTCATATTCATGGCAAATTAATAAATACCGATTATAACCTATAATTATTTAATTAATTGCATCCTTTTGTTTCGTGAGTTATTTAAGTGAAAAATCTACATGTACAATTTTTAAGGTGCGGTTGCAGGCTGTGTCCTCGATGAGGACTCTCATCCTTGTGGGTTTTTTTCATATTCATGGCAAATTAATAAATACCGATTATAATCTATAATTATTGGCTCTCAAATCTTCAGACATTCCGACCAGCTGCGATGTACATCGAGCGCTCATCAGATTTTGGGCAAACCTGGCGTCCATACCGGTACTTCGCCCAGCACTGTGCAATGGCCTTTCCACGCGTACCCCTCTGGCCCCCGAGGCAGATCACTGACGTGGTCTGCGATCAGCGGTACTCTGACATGGAGCCTTCAACAGGGGGTGAGGTATGTTCTGCTCCATTTTCTTTGTCTTTGCTTCCATTTCCTTTCTGTCACCCAACTATTCATGTGAGTAATATACATTTTACTTGGGTCTGAATGAGATTAAAAGCTCCGTTTGCCGATTTAAACCATGTGTACAGGTCATTTACAAAGTTCTTGAGCCATCTATAAAGATCAAGGATCCTTACAGCGAAGAAATACAAGGTACATGATGATGATAACAATAATAATAATTATTATTATTATTATTATTATTATTATTACAATAATTAATAACTGCACTACATTTAAAATAAAAGTTACTTCTCTGCTTTAATAAGGTTTATCAAAGTCAGCATATCTTACTTTATACCTTCACAGATCTCTTGCATGTCACGAACCTCCGAGTGGTTTTTATGAAGTTACACACTATGGGAGACAACAAACTCAATATTGGACCAGAAGCACGGTGGAAGTATCACTATGCGTTGTACAGTGCTGTCTTGCGAGGAAGCTGCTTCTGTTACGGCCATGCGCAAACTTGCACCCCCGCCTCAAGTTCCCCAGTACATGTCAAGAACATGGTAAGAACTGTTCCTTATCTTATTTATTCGAGGGCAGTTCAAGGTCTAACTGCACTTGATTTTTCACAAAGATGGTTAAACTTCCACTTTCTCAGCAAATTACCCGAACAACACGACATATTCCCCCTATTCTCCACACAAAGAAATCTCAACATAAGCACTGCCGCACTTGTCCCATTGGTGTGGCAGGGCTTTCATACCAGCTTCATATAAATATTTGGGTTGGGTACACAGCCACTTGAGGACAGTGGCCTTCACTTCCTCATCAACACCAAACCTGATGCTACCTAAGTGTTTCTAAAGTGGCCAAAGAGGTGAAAGTCAGTCACAAGTTCATGGATCTGGCCTGTAAGGTGAATGGTTTAGAACCTCATATCCCATCTGTGCAAGCGTTGCAGTGGTGACATTTACTGTGTGAGGTCTGGCATTGTTTTGCAACAATAGAACACCACTGGATGGCATTCCTTGCAGCAATTGCAATTGCCACCTGAAAATTGCATTGCGAACATCGTTGCATGGGAGGTCACTGTGATACTGGCATATATTGTTCTTCCACTGTCAAGAAAAATCGACATGGATCAGTTCTTGCCGTGTCGTGGGGAGCCGCTGCGGCACCACTCCATGTTTGACCACTTGCTCTCCGGTGTGCACTCTCGATACCGATTCAAACTTCTGCAATATCATAAACAGATATGCGGTGGTTATTCAGAATCAGTTGTTCAATTCTCCGGAACAGCTGTCACTGAAACGTCCTGGCCACCGATGAACTCGCTGGCCCATTCAAGCATGCTTTTTCTCAAGAGAATATCACCAGCACACTGTTTCACAGGTGTTGTGTGAATTTCCGCTCGATTCGCATTCTCCTTCAGTGAACACATAATCACACATTGCTGCTTTGCTGCTTATGACAAACCACTTGCTGCCATCTTAGCTCTACCTACAATACATTGCATCGCAAAATCCTTCCCGAGTGCTGGTTTAGGTTAGGGTTGCCACTGTTTGTGAGAACCAGTTTCCCCGTTTTCTCTAATGAAAGCGAATTGTGTGATTAAAAGTGCTGGTCGACCTTGAACCTCCCTCGTACTTCAGTTACATAACACTTGTGTTACATTCTCTTACTTGTGTTACACCATCAGATCGGTTAGCCTGTTCTCTCTGAACCAATAGTGCATGATGTGGGGAGTCCAGTTTCAAATCCCATATATTCAAGATGCATTTATTAATTGTGTGCAAATGCTCTTATTATTAATGTAAACATACATTGATATCTCAATGTTTTTGTCCTCCTTGTTACTTATGTACAAACTCCTCCATAAGCCTTATCTCAGTGTTAAAAAATGTTTCCGTTCAAACTCGATGCTGAGAATATCTTGATTCAAAACGAAGACTAAACAGTAGATTCAGATTACACTCGTCTGACCTCCTCCTTCATATGCAACACAAGGCTGCGGGGAGCATCATTGGCTGAAGGCATGGCTGTGCTGCTGATGCAATGAGGCTATTACCAGTACACTGGTACTCATTTCGCCGACCTCGGAAGGACGACAGGCTGTCAACCCCACCTGGTGCTAATTCAACAGCCGAAAAGGACTCAAACTCGGGAACCTAAGATCCCACGCCAGCCACCCTAATCGCAAAGCCAACTCCACACTTACTCATCTGACATTATATAGTGACAGCCAGAGTTATACTCCGAACATTAATAGCAGCAGATTTCCCAGCAAAGCCTCTCTTCCTCCCCAGAGCAGAATAAGTGTCCCCCTCCAGCAGGTATTTAGCCTTTTATGAAATAGTCCACACAATACCAAAGAGACCCATCTTAGCTCTTATACAAGCCTCAATATTGTATACAAAAAAAGAAGTACCAATTGGGAAGCTTACTACCAGGCTGCCATAGCACCATCCGTTACACCTGTTGTTGATCCAGCTTTGGCAATCAAGTCCAAGACTGTGTTGTTCGCATATTTCGACAGGAGGCTGAGTCCTAAGTCTGTTTCTCGACCACTGCAGATGGGTTAATGGACTCAGTTTTCTATCGCCTTACTTCTGGTCTTGCTCTTCCTGTCCTCTTCCCCCTCCTGTTCTCCCCAAGTCTGCCTAAGTGACATGCATTATCTTGGAATCCCACACCTGTTTACCATCCCCAATTCTAAGCTGAACGTTCAACTTCTTCAAGAAATTTGTAATATTTCACATTATGAAATGTTATCAAATATGCTGATGAAGTAATTAGTGGGTTATTTCTGATAACCATGAATATATGAATGAAGTTCAGACGTTGTAGACTGTTGTGACCATCATTTAGTTCTTAATATCAACAAGACAAAGGAAATGATTTTTGATTTTCGATGCTTAAAAAGTGAGCATGGCATGACCCTATCATCATTCACGACCATAGTATCGAACAAGTACCTGAGCATAAGTATTTGGGTACAATGATTGATAACAAATTGAAATGAATCAGGAATTCCCAAGTGTTGCCTGGTAAAGCACATTAAAGATTGTACTTTTTAAGGAAACCTAAAGAGGTTCATGTCGATAATAGCATTTTAATTATTTTTTTTATCAGTCCTTGGTTCAAAGTATTCTTTCTTTCAATTTAATATTGTTACGGCTGCAGGTCCCGAGTGTATTATGAGGGGGTTAATCATCGTTTCTCTTCGGAAGAACGGGACATAGGCCACCACTCACAATTAACTTCATGATGTGGTGGGTTGCTTAACAACCACGAACGCCAATCAGTTAACCACGAGTACCAGTGTCCACCGTCTGATTTACCGTTTAATTAGAGGTCACGTAACCTCCTGACCGGGAAATGCACCCTCGGCGATGTACCGATCTTATCTTGATTAGATCTTAAGTAAGGTGGCCGAGCATTTACTGCTGGTGCACGCCGACTATGACAGGTTAATTCGTTTGGAAATTACCTCCCAGTCTATCTAGGTTTGGACATTGCTGGATTAATAGAAGGAAATGACAAGCATGGACAGGTTGAAATGTCAACAAGGAACGTATTATTAAGATAAATAAATAAACTGAAGAACTTTTTATTTCCTTGTCGAATAAATGGATGGATTCAAATCATTCAAATGTTCCTTCAACAAAATAATCTCAAACAAATAAAGAATTCAACAAGCATTTATAGAACAATGGACAAAGAGCAGATGCTTATCACTATGCCTTACTTAACAATTAAACATGAGACATGGGTACCCCAGCAGATCATTCAGGGGGAAAAGAAATCGGGTCTCGGCTTACCAAGGCAGAAGTCGTTGTGTGTCTACTAAAATAAACCAAAATGGGTGGGCATGCCTTGGTCCGCTGCCAGCACAATGCCTCGCTATGCAGCCGCCTGCAAACAGACTCGAACACCAATCCACGTCACGTCATCACCCCCAGGAAGCAGGAACGCCAATAATCAGGTACATCAAGAGCCAGCTACCGGGCAGAAACAGCAGGAATGGTCCAACCATCTCCAAACGCCATTGCTGCTGTCCCCAACTGTCAGGAGCTGTCACCAATGGTCAGGAGCTGTAAGGAGCTGTCACTAATGGTCATGAGCTGTCAGGAGCTGTCACCAACCATCAGGAGGTATCAGGAGCTGTCATCAACCGTCAGTAGCTATTAGGAGCTATCAGGAGCTGTCCCCAACCATCAGGAGCTATCACCAACCATCAGGAAGGTGGTCCTCCCGTACTTTTTATAGGTGATCATTGTGGGTGGAGCCTCGAGAAGACTTCAGCCAAATCCAGCTTGCCTATTGGCGCATCGCTGCACGTGACTTCCGTCAATTCTCGCAATCATTCTCTCCTCACCATCGAGCGAGATCCAACTCCCAATTGACACCGGCCTAGCTTATGACGCCATGTTCGGGGCACTGGACGAATGGCAAAAAGCGGCCATTTGCCAGAACAACCGAGCGAAAAAGTGAAGCACTCACAAAACGTCAACGGGAAAACATCACCTCCCCGTTCAGCCCGACACGAACAAGAGGCAGCCAACATCCATAGAGCGGCCGAACGGGGCATCAAACTTCGATGGAAAAAGGTGGTCCTGAAGTAAATGATCCACAGCCATGTTTGACCATCAAAATGAATTGTTCAGGAAAAGCCTGTGGTGTGTTTAATGACTCAAATGTCCTGTAAGTCCAAAGTGAAAATGATAACCAAAATAAAATGTGTAAATAAATAATGTATTTCCAAGCCAATGTGTCTTGATGTAAAGGGAATAGAATGAGTCTCCGTTGTGCTAACGGCTATCTATCGCGTGCACGGACGGTGAATATCGCTCATGCGGAAATTAAAACTGATATAAAATCATACATCATGAATGTGGCATAAAGAGGAAAAGGTTATCCCATAAAAAAAAATAAGGGGGACCTGTTCTCTATCCTTCTGTAATGCATCAAAGAGTTAGAATCCCACCAGACAAGGGGATGGATCTATTCTGAACATGCATTTATGGAAATAACTGTCTGAGGACCTGGATGTTGTGTGCATTACTCGGATCCGATTCTGAAATCCATAACAATATGTATGTTTGGTTATTTGTCTAAAGAAACTGGGAAGACCCATACAGATTACGTAGCGTGTGATACGAACAGATCTCCCGTCAATGTGTACCTTGTACGAGAAGCGCAGTGTTGAAGATCCATCACACGCACTTCACCGTTGTTTTTGTTTCATTCGTTCAGTCATTCGCCGTTGTGTTCCACTTTACTCTCATTGTCGCTTTAGACTATCTTCGGATGCATTCCCCCCACCCCCCTTTTTCTTTGAATTTAATTTAATTGAATGGCCAGTGAAAGGAAAATTTCCATGTTTTTATGTGGACAACGTTAAAGAATATCCAATATCCAATATCCCTTCATAATACAATACATCATAATAGAAAATACATTGTATCTTAATCAACAAATGTGGGCATGTCTTTTGTGTAGGTGAATGGGAACTGTGCATGCAAACACAACACCAACGGCATGAATTGTGAACAGTGCAAAGATTTCCATCATGATACCCCGTGGAGGCCAGCCAAAGGGCCGCAAACAAATGCTTGCAAGCGTGAGTCTTCTTACCCACTGGTAGTCTTATAATACATAAAGTTCTTCAAAAGGGGTAAACATTGCCCCTTGGTGAGTTTCCCAGTAGGTTTTGTGTATGCAGCCATGTTTTGTCGACGAATAGTTGACTTGTCTCGTAGCAAATCATGGACCATCTTGTACTTCTCAGTTTATTCCAAACTTTACTTGTTTCATGTGAAATGTACTTGTCTGACTCAAACATGCAACAGGTTGTGAGTGTAATGGACACTCTGAAAGATGCTATTTCGACCACGCTTTGTATATGTCTTCGGGAAACGTGAGTGGTGGGGTGTGCTTGGACTGCCAGCACAACACCACCGGTCAACATTGTGATACATGCCGTCCCACGTACTACCTCCAACCAGGACGCAGTATCCGAGACCCTGATGCCTGCCAACGTAAGGAGAATGCATGTACAGCCTTGAGTTAATCACATCTTGTAATGCGAATGCACTTGATCTTAAACTCCACACCATCATTTCTTCCTTTAGAATTATTTTCTATCACCTACACTGTCATGTTTGTCATGTATCTGGTACCACAAAGGTGAAAAATTTTGGATGTGTTATTGTGTGGTGGTAAGCTGGCCAAATATATGTTTTACAAGGAGCTGATACTCTAGGTCACCCACCTTTTGTGTGGTATGGGGAATAGATCTTTTGTACTATGAAAGCTAAATCTTGAACAGTTTTTGACATATCATGTACACAAGCCAAGATACCAAGATGGTTGCCATGGCAACATAATTCAGTCCATCACAGCCATGATCTAATCAGGTTGAGATAATGTCATGAGGAATGTATGTCTGCAATATGAACGTTAAATGTTCAACAGTTTTTGAAATATCGCTTACACTAAAGTACATGGGCAGATGGTCGGTCAGTTGGTTGGACGGAGCTCATTTTAATGTCCCATCTCAGACCTTGTCAGACGGGTGGGGGACAAAAATATGTGCTTCACCAGAATAGACAGTGATATGACCAAGGCCCACTCCCTGAGAGTAAAGAAGAGGACAGTTAGGACAGTAACAAGGCAAGGGTCAGAGTGTAGTTAATGCATTGAATAGTCAGTCTCCCGAGTAAGGTAGTTGCATCAGAAAGAGGAGATGGGTTTAAATTGGAATTTGATAAGTAACTAGAAGCATTGGAAATAGAGGGGTACAAGGATATTTGCAGGATTTGTAGGTAGCCTCCGTATGGATTAGAGTAGCCAACCACCACCCCCCCCCCCAAAAAAAAGTTGGAAATGTGCTTCTCCACAAGGCTGCCCCATTACATATCAAAACATAAGTCTGTATGCAAAACATTGGACAGATTGGACAATATTTAGAGGTCGCTGCCATTTGCATTTTATTTTATTTTTTGCATTTGAAACAAAACCCCAAACATTTTCAATGCTTTCCTTCAAAATCCAATGAGTTGACAGTGCTATCATGAGCAAATGAATTAGAACTCTGCAGTGTCACAGTGGATAATAGGACAGCACTGAAAACTCGTTTGTCCGATAAAAAAACATCGTCACATCAATTATTTATTGGTCTTCAGAGCCACCTTTGTCTGGCCCTTGAATAGGAAGGTCTTCAACGAGTAGATGGTCTTAGACATCCATTGCGTATTGTGCATTGTGCCGGGTGTGCGGAAGCGTGGCTCTCCATCGGAGGATCCCCCAAGAAAAACATGGCAGAGCTGAAGCAGGTCTCCATAGTCTTCTCTTGGGGTCTGGCTCATGATCGATCCACATAGATTGATGTCATCTCCTGTCGCAGGCCATCCGGCATGCCAATGAAGAGCTCGTCACTGGTGAGCCGGAAGTTAGCCTTGTTGATGTAGGGCCAGCTCTTCTGGAAGCATTTGAAGAGCCCCATCTCAGGCCTATCAGTTGCTCCCAAGGCGATGGAGACCAGGTCCTACAACATCACTTCAAACGCATGATGGTGGCACGCAATTCAGATAAGCACCTTCTCCAGGGCCTTTTCAATGAGGGTGCAGGTGCCCATCCTCAGCCTGGTGTTGTGGGCCATCATGTCGAAGACCAGTCCCTGGACCATGGGCTTGAGCTTCCAGTCCTCCAGCGCACAGAACCGAGTGCCACTCCTCTACAACACAGGTACAATAGCTTATGATGAACGTGTAACACACACGACCATGGATGAAGATGGAGACTGTGACATTGGTGGCTATGCTCCTGGCAGAAGCAATATTCCAGTTCTAAACAGGGGAAAAAAACAATATGAACCAAAAAAAGTCATAAAAGGTAGGGATCTCTAAACATGTTCCGATCTGTCCAATTTTTTGCATGCAGAGTCCTGTTTTCAGGTGGAACAGGGGCAGCCTTGTGGAGCAATATATTTTAAACATTATTTTTTTTTACCCTATGGGCTTGGTGATTGGGTGATAGTATTGGTGTAGTGTATGCATGACGGGCTGAATGGCCTCCTCCTGCACCAAAGTTCCTTGTTATTCCATTTTTATTAGTTCAAAACAAAATTGTCCTCGCATACATGGGTACAGGCACTGCTTGTTATTGATGCAACTTGCAGAACAAATTGGAAGTGAAATTGGACATGCTTTTGCCAGATCTTTGCAATTTAACCATCAATGACAGGACAATAACAATCAGTGACAATCAATCAACATCATCAATGACATCATCAGTGACAATTTGACACGCTCTTGTTCATTTGACCATCAATGATAGAACAATGGGAATAAGCACATTGAAGTGAGTAATTGTGAAATGTCAAATTTGTCTTTGTTTGTATCATTGTCAAGAATGTCAAATGTCAAGCATTTAATTCCACAAACGTTTACAGCACCTCTCGCAAACAATTGTGTTTGAGTGAAATGTTTAACTTGCATATTTGTGTTTTTGGAACACGAGCTGTTTATTCAATCGGCAACAAAAGACCATTTTTACCTGAGCTTTGCACCACTTGGCCGTGGATTTAAAGATTGCTTCAGGAGGACATTCCTGCACGAATCAAATGATGAATTTCTACCTGACTCTACTGGCGGTGCTTTTGGATGTCACAGTGCTGCCTCGATACCACAAGGGTCATTCGAGTGGAGTTATGAACCTGATGGTGATTGGGCAATTTCGAAGGGACTCACCAAATGTATCCCATTCTTAAACTGCCATCCAAGCATTCGATCAAGTGTTGCAGAGTGACACGTTACCTTTGAATGCCATACTGCACACTTTGTCCAAAATTTAGGGCATGCTAATGTAGTATTGACACTTTAATGATTAGCAAGGTGTGTAAATCCAATTACATTTACCACCAATATTCCTATCACCACCAATATAAATTTCCGAAATGTTACACATTCGTGATTCAGTTAGAATGCTATACATTCCAACAAGGAATGTTGGATCAAGAGATGCAGAGCAAGAAGACATTCACATGGTGTGTGTGAATAACCTCATGTTTGCCCGACTTTCACTTACAGCGTGCAACTGCAACCCGCTGGGAACCTTACACGAAGGGGCTTGCGACCCCATCACCGATCCGAGTACTGGTGCGGTCGCGGGGACTTGTCATTGCAAGCCCAGGGTGCAGGGCCCGCGTTGTGAGCAGTGTCTTCCTGGACACCATCGTGTTCGCAGAGATGACCCCGGCAGTTGCAGACGTGAGCATTTAACCACACTTCCCAAATCTCTCTCCCGTGTTTGTTTGATCCTTCAGTGGGAAATTATAATAATAATAATAAATTGCAGTAACGACCATCATAATTTCATATCTTCGATAAATCTTCATCGTTACCTTTTATAAATAATGATTTAGACATATCTAAATGGTCTCCACCGGGCGTAGTGGCGTGCGCCTGTAATCCGGCTACTCGGAGGCTTGGGTTGGAGGATCGCTTGAAGACGGGAGCTCTGCGCTGGGCCGCGCTATGAGAGGGTGTAGGGCAGCCCGGAATCATGGCGAAACCCAATCCTTATCCCTGTGTCGTAAGAGGCGACCAGGGTTGCGTCAGGAAGGGCATCCGGCGTAAAACCTGTGCCAAATCAGTATGCGGATCATAACGGATGATCCGCTGTGGCGACCCCTAACGGGAGCAGCCGAACGGCGAACAACAACAACATATCTAAATGTTCTCCAATTTAATTATCGCAGTAAACAATGCTGAGTTATTTAAAATGCACAAAAGGATCATGGGAAATCCGCCATAGTGGCTCTTTTGCTGTACATCACGATGAGAATTTACGTGCAGCATAAATTTTTCATCAATAACGGGTCAGAATTCAAACACCGCAGTGCCAAAAAAGATGACGTTGGAAATACAATTACATTCGTGCAAATAATTAATGGCGATGAAGTTACAACGGCACAAGGAGAAAATAAAAATGGCCCTGGAAACCCAACCACACTGCCAAGAGAATGAAAAATATACACCAATGGTATTGGAAGAGAATGAAAAATGGGGGCAGAGGTCCAACCACATTTGGAGAGAATGAATAATTGAACAGAAGTCCAACCGTACAGGGAGAGAAGGAATAGTTGAACAGAAGTCCAAACTTACTGCGAGGGAATGAAAAAATGGTACAGAAGTCCAACAATGGAAAGAGAGAACGAATAATGGAGCACAAGAAAAAGCATAATGAGAGTTCAACAACACTGCCATATAAAACAGAATTGCACTTGCATTACACTAAATATAAAGTAGGATCGGAAGTCCAATTGGACTAGCAGGCAATGATCAAATTTGCAGGTTATGCTTTAACGAATAAATGATCAAATTTGAACTGCAACAGATAAATCAGCAGTATACAGTAGTAATGTACAGTATCCTATCTCCTCTTGTCCTGATTCCCTCCTTTCAATGTCGACAGCAATTGGGATAGAGTCGATTGTCCTAGCCCCCGTTGCAGCACAACCGCCGATCACACTGCCTACCTGCCGGTGCGACCCCCTTGGCACGGAACCGGGCCGGGTTTCGTGCAACAGATACACGGGTGCCTGCGTCTGCAAGCGCTTCACCACGGGCAGGGACTGCGGCCAATGCCTGGTATAGTTTTGTGAGAGTTGTATCGCTTACTTCCTGATTCTCTTCTCCAAACCGACTTCTCGTACAGGTTGTTATCTTTGTTACCTCCACCACCAAACGTGGACAGAGGTTACGTTTTCACCCCTGTTTGTCTGTGAGCAGGATATTTCAAAAAGTTATTGACGGATTCGGACAAAACTTGGTGGAAAGGTTGCGAGTGTGACAAGGACGAATTGATTCAATTTTGGTGAAGATACGAATCCGGATGCGATAATTTTTATAATTTTTGAGTGATTCTTCATCGTTCAGATGGGGCCAAAAACGACACATAGCATGATATTTTAAAACGTTGTGGACGGGTTATGACAAAACTTGGGTGGATGAGTTGGGTAGGTGACAAGAACGAGTCGATTCGATTTTGGTTCGGCCGGCCTATCAGTGGGATACAAAACGTAAACTGTTCAGCCTGGCAGAGATGTGGGCTCGACTAGTGTCATTCTAGTTTTGAATTGAATGAAGTCCTGTCTGGGTGTGTGCTTCTCCTCTTTGTCTTGGAACCCCTTCTTCTCATCTTTGTCACCTTTGGAGCTTGTGGAAGGCGATGCACTCGATGGTTGATGGGGTTTGTCTTACGGGACCTTTAACTCAAGTGGTCTTTCAGAAAAAAAAAAAGTTCCTTTGGTGTCCCCTCCTCTCTGCCCTACATTCATCGCAATACTTATCTCTGCATACAAAAACAATTCCCTCATTTCCTCACCTTCTTACCTCCAGCCGGGTTTCTGGGGGCTCAGCAATGATAAAGACGGTTGTCGTCCATGTGAATGCGACTTTGGAGGAGCTCACAACAACCGGTATTTTTCCACTGGCATCAACGATCCAGCACTTTTACCTTGATGGGCAATAACAACAAGCTCCTCTTCAATTTAGCTACCTCTCTCCCTTCCCTCCCAAGGTGCTCCCAGCAAAGTGGCCAGTGCTCCTGCCGTTCAAACATCATCGGCCGCACATGCGACCAGGTTCCCTTGGGACACTTCTGTATGCCTTTGGACATGTACACGTACGAGGCAGAAGAAGCCAGATTCATTGACCTACAACCCATCCAAAAGCACCCAGATGTGGGTTGACCTCTGGAAAGCTTACATCACTTTCCCAGAGTTTTTTTTTTTTGTTTGTATGCAAAGATGTAAACAAAATGTATCTAAATTCCTGTAGAGTGGTTAAAATAACTGTGAATATACTCCATTGGGTTATAACAACCATATTTCTATCTCGTTTGTTCATTATTTTTGAGGGCTGACATTATGACCTGGAGGTATGCACACTCACCTCTCAGCTGTCTAGCCTGGGTTTGAATCTTGACCCAGCTATAAACTGTCATCCTTGTGTTTTACAGACAGGGTTATTCATCAATGTGTGTGCCGTCCCCTGGATGGATGTTAAACGGGAATTCCATCTGCCAAAATTCGTTGGTGGACATTAAAGAGCCCACGGTGTCTTTCGTGAAGAGTAGGCGAGCTATCGTTGGCACCATGGATAAATTCCAAATTCCCGCGATAACCAACAGAGGGCTATGCATCAGCAGCAGAGCCCTGCCCTCAGCCAGTGATGCTACCCCGCAGCCTTGCGTTGCATACAAGCGGAGATAATTTTTGTGTAATACGGGTGTGCAAAAACATGATGGGTAAATATGCATTTTTCAGTTCTTTAATGTTATGTAAAGCAGATAGGACTGGCAGGATACCATAGACTCGAGGTATGCACACTCGCCTTTAACCTGTCTATTCTAAGTTCTAATCTCGATCCTGTTATAAACTGTCATCCTGGTGTTTCACGGGCAAGGTGAGGCATCAATGTGTGCGCCATACCTCGGATGTTAAGGATCCCACGGTGTCCTTCGGGAAGAGTAGACAAGTTACCTCCGGCACCCTTGCCAAATTTCTGGCCTGAATGAGTACTGTCAAGGCAAAGGCAGACCACCAAGTAAATTCCTTGCGAAGATATACTGCTCCAGGAACACCAACGCTCGGCTGTGGCAGGAATTTGTAATTTGTTCAGGGTGCTTGCTCTTTGCTAGGATACTAGATTGCTCTTCGTGCAGTGCACTGTGGGATCGTCAACATCCACAAACTCATGCTGGCAGACGGGACGCCCAGTTGAACGTCCATCCGATGGACGGCACACATCATCGATGCCTCTCCCTGTCTGTGAAACTCCAGGATGACAGTTTATGGGTCAGGATTCGAACCCAGGCTAGACAGCTCAGAGGTGAGTTTCAAAGCCTCTCGGGCTCTACGCTATATCTTGCCAGACACCACCCAAAAGGAGGCTTCAACATTACTTGTTCAGGGGAAGTCCATCAGTTTCTCCTGAACTAGTAAGATTATGTGAACACTTGAGGGTTTGCCAAACACCATAACAGTCAATTTGTTCCAAAAGAAGCTTCACACCAAATGTCAGTCTTGCAATGCTAAGTGAAATCAGCTTGTCTGTTGGCCTACACTCCAGTTTATTTGTTTATTAAGGAAAATCAAAAATTGAAAAATCTTTATCGGTGTTTAGTCCCGTTTTATTCTGCACCACAGAAAAATGACACGAGAGAACAATGTGATTCTCCACAACCACAGATACCACCACGTGGTCCTCGCCCAATGGTGAGGGCACAAAGTTCTACAACGAATTCACTTTTTCTCTTGACATTTTTTTTCAACACAAAGTCGAGGTTCATGGATGATCTAGTTTCTGATTGTTTAATTCCCCACATGATTGTAAGTCTGTCTGTAACAATCCGGCAAACTAAATTTGGTACCTCCCCATGCCAGAAACTTTTTATCTCTACGTAGCTTTACCTTCCTCACTATCCCAACCAACAGCTTCTTCTGGGTGTTGTTATATTCATTACTAGCAAAGGTACCCGCAACGCCGGTTCCCTCCTACCATCCCTTCCGCTACCTCATCCCACCCCATACCCTCCCTCCCACCCTCCCAACCCCGCCCTGACCCCATCCCTCTCACTTCGGACTCCCACCTCCTCCTCCGCACTCACACCCTTCCCCATGACAGGAAAGTTACAAATTGTAAAAGTTAACTGTTTAAAACCCCTAATAAGGTGTATAGTGGTAAAAAAAGAAAAAAACATGTGATCCTATAAAGTTTCATCGTGATTAACCTTGAGTAATGTCACAAACAAAAAATTTTTTTTTGGATACCATGTCAAGGCTCATATAAGAGCTAATACACAGAAACATGTAACAAGACCGGAGGCAAAGGGGGGGGAGGGAAGTACAAAATAGTGGGAACAGAGACAATAGGATATCGGCGGAAGGGAGAGGGATGTGGTGGGGTACATGTGGTAAGCAAGATGGTACTACAGCGACTTTCAGGAAGGAAAACAGGGGAATTTGAAGGTGGTTTGGGGTGGATTAACGGTGGTAGGAAATAACAACATTTTAGATGGGGGAAGATATGAGATGTTGGTGAACAGCTGTTTTGAAGACCTGGAGAGAGGAGTGGGATTGAAGAGAGTGTGGGAGTTTGTTCCAGTCATGGGGAAAAGAGGAGTGAAAGAATGAAGGCAAGCAGTGATTCTTGATTTTGGCAGTTTCACCACAAGGAGGTTTTTGGCAGACCTTGGGCACAATGAGGAAATAGGGGGGACAGAACACACACAGAGCAGTGGGGGCAAGGCTGGAGAGGAGACGGTAGAAGACAGAAAGATCACCCACCTGCCTCGTGATCACCACACCCCATGATCCAGTGAATCCATTGTCTCCCAGGCCCGACCCAGACGTCTGTTGACCTCTGGCTCACAGCCAGCAGAGACATGAATATCACTGCTCAGGTAAGTGAATCTCTCCGTGACCTCAACATCCTAACCACAAACAGGCACAGACAGGACAGCAGCATCCAAGATGTCATTGAAAGCCTCGATCTTAGTTTTGACCCAGGAAACCCATAATCCCAGTGGTTCCGACTCCGCATTCAGCACCTCGAGGGCCCCAAAAGGATATCTAGAGTCTCCACAAAGATGACTGCATCATCTGCAAAATCAAGGTCAGAGATGCACCGCAGCTTGATCTCTCTGACATCCTCCCCAGAATCCAGTCCATACAAGTGCTGAAAAGTGTGGGGCCAGCACACCCCTGACAAAATCCAGTAACAACTAGAAATAAGTCGGAGATGGTATCACCACATCACACAGCACTCTCAGCACTAGAGTATAGTTTAGACATCAGAATGATCAGTTTTAGTGGCACCCCACGAAGACCAAGAATCCTCCAGAGGGCATCCCGATTCACTGAATCAATCGCTTTACAGAGAATCAACATAGGCTGCAAACAGCCCCTGCGAAACTCTCGTCTGTGTTCGGTGATGACTCGAAGGCAAGGATACGGTCAATCAATATCCTCTTTGGTGTAAAGCCTGACTGCTCTGGGCGCTGGTGTTCAAGGAGATGGTGACGAACCCTATCAAGAATTATCTGAGCAAAAACCTTGCCCAGCACTGAGAGCAGCATCACCCCTCAGGAGTTGTTGCAGTCCTGGCGATCACCCTTCCTTTTCCAGAGAGGGACAATAAGGCCCCTTTTCCAATCAGTTGCGATGATGCCTATGTTCCAGGCAGAGCACAGAACTGCATGCAACGACATGAGTGCAGCATTTCTATCAGCCTTGAGAAGTTCAGCATGGATGCCAGAGATCCCAGGAGCTTTACTCCATTTCAACCGGTTCACCACAGCCTGTGTTTCCACAAACTAAGGTGGATCACAGTTGATTGGGGATCAGCAATCAGGATAGGAACACTCCTGACATCCAACTCAACAGCTGCTGGGTCAGCTTGGTACACCCGCTCAAAGTAACAGGCCCAGCAGGCCTTCAATCAGACTTCTTTGTCAAGAGCCCACCTCCCTCTGCTCTAACTGCAGTACACCGAGGGATGTGTTTGAAGGAACGCAATGCACAAATTCCCTGGAAGCAAGACGAGAATCACTTGACCACAGGTGATGCTCTACCCCCTCATAGATTCCTCGCACATGGGCCTCCTTTCCACCCTCAGCACACATAGAGTTTTACACCTCAACTCCCTTACCAGCTCAGCTCTGCCATTAAGCCTGGTCCCACGACTCTGGTCAATGGTGTTTAGTGTCCCTTGAGAGACAAAATTCTTCTTCGCCCTTCGGTGAGTTCCAAGACATCCACCGGCAACATCGAGGATCGTGGTCTTGAAGGCACTCCACAACTCCTCAGGATTCCCCAAAGCACCCAGACCCCCCAAATCCCCACTCATCCTGTTTGCGCACTCCTCAGCCACCCTCTTATCCTTGAGCTTGCCAGCATTCAGCCGAGGCTGGGATGGTACCATTCTCCTGGATTTAAGCTGCCACTTCAGAGTTGCTACCACAAGCCTGTGGTCGGTATTGAGGAACTGAGTAGTCCGTTGGTCCCTGCAGTTCTGGATCATCCTCCAGCGACCATCAATGAGCACATGGTCAATCTCCTTTGTCACACCAGCATTGGATACCACGTCCAGCGATGAGCCTGTGGTCGCTGAAAGCATGAACCAGCCACCTTAAGTCCATGACATCTTGCAAAGTCAAGGAACTTAGTGCTATTCTGGTTCACATTTCCAAACACATGGGGACCATCACACGTATCATAACCATCCCTATCAGTTTTCAGTCAATGTATTGAAATCCCCCAAGTCAAGAAGATTATCTCACCTGGGGCACTGATCAACCACAGATTTGAGCCTGGCAGAGAACGCATCCTTCACACTGAGATCACTCGCTTGAGTCGGAGCATATTCAGAGACAAGGAAATGACACCCAAGTAGTGATGAATCCTTCATCTCATAATATGCTCGTTGACCAGTTACCTCAATTTTCATTGGAGTCAGCTTATTGGACACAGTTGCAGCAACTCCGTGTGCATGGTAACCATCAGAGTGACCAGACCAATAGTAGGTGTAACCACCCACCGTGATCTCGCCACTATCGGTTTCCAACCCTCAGAGAGTGCGCAATACCGTGTTGAAACGCTTGTGCTCAGATGATAACAGAGACAGGTGATCATCCCCTCTTAAGGATAGGACATTCCAGGCATCCACCCGAAGGGACCACATCAGGTTCACCCAAGGAGACCGCCATCTGGTGGATGACACCTCTGCACCACCCCAACACACGACCGCAATCCAACCCTGGAAGATTACCCTGTGGTTTTCCTCCTTTCATCAAAGAGTGGGGTCCCCAAGGCTTTGCCCCAATCCCGTAATCTGGTGAGCTGCCCTGCAGAGGCAACTGCACATGAGGTACTCCCACAGAGTGGGGGTTCAATTTACTTCTGCATTTTTCTTGTGTTTGCGGAGTGTAGGATTTTACAGTGGACGGAGTGCAAATCTGCACCAACCTCCGAAAAAAAAAAGTAACCTAACTGTAGGAGGACGGCCGCAGACACCGTTGGGCACTAGATATGGATGGCCGTTGTCTCACAAGGAGCTCCTCTGCCTTTTTACTGGAGCTCCTCCGCTGGGCCATTGGGGCCATTGGCTCACAAGGAGCTCCTCTGCCCTCCACACTTTGGAGATATCAATGATCCTAAAAAGCCTTGGTTTCCATGGCGTGAAGTCGAGAGAGGTGTGAGGAAGGAGCACCACCCCAGAGTGGAAGCAGTACTCCATCAGACTGTGGATGAAAGCGTTGTAAGTGGTTAGGAGTTCAGGTGTGCCAAGGAAGGACTTTGTGCAACGTAGCATGCCCAGTCGGCGACTGGCTTTGGAGGCCAGCTTGAAGATGTGGTTTTCCCACGAAAGGTTGTGGCAAATAGTGAGACCCAAAAGCTTGAATGAAAGGACTTCTTCAAGAGGATTGTTGATAAAGTAGATGGGGAGGGGGTTCCAGATGGTCCTTTCAGAGAAACATGGTCAGGGTGTGAGATTTGTCGGGATTGAAAGATATATTCCAAGTGTTTGACCAACTTGTGATTTTATCCAGGTTTGCAGAGAATAAAGAGGCTGCTGCCTGCCAATGAGAGGGATGAGAGATGGTATGGCAGAGGGTGGAGTCATCAGCAAAGAGATAAAGAGGATTTTCCAGAGAATCTGAGAGATCATTGATGAAAACCAGAAAAAGCACAGGGTCAAGAGCACTGCCTTGAACTTGAGCCTGGATGGGAAGAGGAGTTAGGATAATTCCATTAAGAGCCACGTGCTAACTAGGACAGGAGAGGAACTCTGCAAGCCATGAGTGGGGATTGCTTTGTAAACCATAGGAAGAGTTTGGTGAGCATTGCGGGATACCAGACCATATCGAAAGCTCGCGATATATCTTCGGCTCTGATCTCATGTTTGTCATTGAGGGCCTCCATCCATTGTTGCGAAAGCAGAAGCAACATGTCCTGGGTTGAGTGACCTGGTCCAAATCCAAATTGATGGTCAGAAATCAAGCCATTGGAGAAGAGGAAGGATTTGACGTCGGAAGCGATGATGGATTCTATTACCTTTCTGATGATTGGGAGAAGGCTGATTGGTCTGTAGTTGCAGGGATCAGTTTTTGCACCTTTTTTATGCAGAGCAGTAATGTTTGCTGATTTCCAAGCAGATGGCAGATGTCCTTGAGTAAATGAGAGGGTGAATAGATCAGAGAGAGGGTGCGCAAGAGCAGTACAGCAGGTTTTTAGAACCTGATGGCTGATGCCATCTGGACCGGTTGCAGAATCTGAGTCAAGGTTTGACAGCAAGGTCTCCACCTTGCCAGGAAAAAAGGACGCAGAGTCCAGGAACAGCTTGGGCAAGCTGGGTAAGGTGGGTACAGAAACGATGTGTTTGGGTCACAAGATTTAGAAGCAAACACTGAGTTTAGGCATTCAGCTTTTTTGCGTGCCTTATCAGCGGTGCAGCCATTTTCGGTAAGGGAGGGGATGGAAGGGGAACATACACCAGAAACAGATTTAACTACTGTAAATGCCACCAAGATTTGGAGGAGGGAGACAGATTTGAGAGTTCTTACTTGAAATGAGAAAGATTTGGTTCCTCGCC
Organism: Eptatretus atami; assembly: GCA_035128595.1. NCBI lineage: Eukaryota > Metazoa > Chordata > Myxini > Myxiniformes > Myxinidae > Eptatretus > Eptatretus atami. The sequence goes on from CM068954.1 coordinate 21,472,706, forward strand.
CTCCTGAGAGTAGACACACACTTGTTCTGAGCTTTGTGGAAGGAACTGAGATTGCCTTCAGTAGGATTTGCCTTCCATGAAGCGAAGGCAAGTTCTTTCAGGACAACTGCCTTGCCATTAGCTTCAGTGTACCATGTGCGGGAAGCAGGGTAGGACAACTGAAGACGAGATCAGATAAATCTGTGTGTGAGAGACAGCAAATTTCTTTGAAAAAATTCCCAGGATGAGTTGATGTCAGAGAAAGTAGAGATGGGAGACCAGTCTAGAAGTTTGAAGGCTGCTTGAATACCCTGCCAATCGGCCTGAGTGAAGTGCCAGACTCGGCATTGAGGTGGTTCTCTCATAACAGCCAGAGATGACCGCTTTTACAAGCATTTGGTTCACTTTTACATAGAAGACAACATCGCTCCAGGCTCCTAATGAAATGAAATAACATACCAAATGAAAGCAGATGCACAAAAAGGGGAAGCAATGCATTCTCGTGTTAAAAACAAACAAACATACCAGATGACACCGAGGCACTGCACGACATTGCGGGGCCTGAGCTTTGCACGATGATCCATCAACCATTTATGACAAAGGAGAATCGGATGTTTTTTTTGTGTGTTCAACAGAGTGACTGCCTGCAGAGTGAACTGTATACCCTAGGTGACTACTGAACACACACACACACACACACACACACACACACACACACACCTTTTTTTTTGCCTGTGAATTGACACCGTACGTAGCACAGGTTACTGAACTGCATACATAATATCTCGGCATTCAGGTCGCCGTACTACATCGCTCACTCAGGCAGTCGGAACTCTGCCGTGTCATAAAAAGACGTGTTTGGACCCCGACGCTTCGCTGATTCTGGAGAAGGAGGGATCTTCTTATTCTTCTTCTTTTAAGTTTTATGGTATTTTTGAGCGCCGTGAGGCTCTATAGGCACCACACGCCCAGACATAGCAGCGATGAACGAAAGAGCCTTCAGATACTGTGTGGATTTGAGGAACACTCAAAACCGCCTTGCAGAGTCGGAAATGCTTCTGGATCAAATGGCCGAAGATGTCTGGCAGATCTGACGTGCCAATCCCCACCTTTGAAATAGATGCGATCTGGGTCTGTCATAGAGAGTGAATTAAA
>CM068954.1:21474333-21487931 GCA_035128595.1 Eptatretus atami
ACCGTCATATCCATCCCTTCAGATTAACCATGACGTCGCATCAGGAAGTGGACCATCTTATCCATCCCTTCAGATCAACCATGATGTCACATCAGGAAGTGGACCGTCATATCCATTCCTTCAGATGAACCATGACATCCCATCAGGAAGTGGACCGTCATATCCATCCCTTCAGATTAACCATGACGTCGCAACAGATGACATCGCATCAGGAATGGACGCGTCATATCCATCTGTTCATTTTAACCAGTGACGTCCATCAGGAAGTGGACCATCATATCCAACCTTCAGATTAACCATGACATCGCATCACGAAGGACCGTCATATCATCCTTCAGATTAACCATGACGTCCCATCAGGAAGTGGACCGTCATATGCATTCTTCAGATTAACCATGACGTCACATCAGGAAAGTGGACCGTCATATCCATCCCTTTAGATTAACCCATGACGTCACATCAGGAAGTGGACCATAATATCCATCCTTTCAGATAACCATGATGTCACATCAGGAGTGGACCGTCATAATCCATTCCTTCAGATTAACCATGACGTCCCATCAGGAAGTGGACCGTCATATCCATCCCTTCAGATTAACCATGACGTCGCATCAGGAAGTGGACCGTCATATCCATCCCTTCAGATTAACCATGACATCCGCATCAGGAAGTGGACCGTCACTATCCATGCCTTCAGATTAACCATGACATCGCATCAGGAAGTGGACCGTCATATCCATCCCTTCAGATTAACCATGACATCGCATCAGGAAGTGGACCGTCATATCCATCCCTTCAGATTAACCATGACGTCCATCAGGTAGTGGACCGTCATATCCATTCCTTCAGATTAACCATGATGTCGCATCAGAAGTGGACCGTCATATCCATCCCTTCAGATTAACCATGACGTCACATCAGGAAGTGGACCCGTCATTTCCATTCTTCAGATTAACACTGACGTCACTCAGGAAGTGGACCGTCATATCCATCCCTTCAGATTAACCATGACGTCCCATCAGGAAGTGGACCGTCATATTCTATCTTCAGATTAACCATGACATCCCATCAGGAAGTGGACCGTCATATCTATTCCTTCAGATATCATGACATCCCTCAGGAAGTGGACTCGTCATATCCATCCTTAATACCATGACGTCCATCAGGAAGTGGACCATCATATCCAACCCTTCAGATTAACCATGACATCGCCTCAGGAAGTGGACCGTCATATCCATCCCTTCAGATTAACCATGACGTCCCATCAGGAAGTGGACCGTCATATCCATTCCTTCAGATTAACCATGATGTCGCATCAGGAAGTGGACCATCATATCCATTCCTTCAGATTAACCATGACGTCACATCAGGAAGTGACCGTCAATCATTCCTTCAGATTAACCATGACGTCACATCAGAAGTGGCCGTCATCCATCCCTTTAGATTAACCATGACGTCACATCAGGAAGTGGACCATCATATCCATCCCCTTCAGATTAACCATGATGTCACATCAGGAAGTGGACGTCATATCCATTCCTTCAGATTAACTATGACGTCCCATCAGGAAGTGGACCGTCGTATTCATCCTTCAGATTAACTATGACGTCCATCAGGAGTGGACCGTCATATCCATCCCTTCAGATTAACTATGACGTCCCATCAGGAAGTGGACCGTCATATCCATTCCTTCAGATTAACTATGACGTCCCATCAGGAAGTGGACCGTCATATCCATTCCTTCAGATTAACTATGACGTCCCATCAGGAAGTGGACCGTCAATATCCATCCCTTCAGATTAACCATGACATCGCAACAGGAAGTGGACCGTCATATCCATCCCTTCAGATTAACCATGACGTCCCATGAGGAAGTGGACCGTCATATCCAACCCTTCAGATTAACCATGACATCACATCAGGAAGTGGACGTCATATCCATCCTTCAGATTAACCATGACGTCCCATCAGGAAGTGGACGCATATATCCATTCCTTCAGACTAACCATGATGTCGCATCAGGAAGTGGACCATCATATCCATTCCTTCAGATTAACTATGACGTCCATCAGGAAGTGGACCGTCATATCCATTCCTCAGATTAACTATGACGTCCCATCAGGAAGTGGACGGTCATATCCATCCTTAAGATTAACCATGACATCGCAACAGGAAGTGGACCGTTCATATATCCTCCTTCAGATTACACATGACGTCCCATGAGGAAGTGGACCGTCAATACCAACCCTCAGATTAACCATGACATCACATCAGGAAGTGGACCGTCATATCCATCCCTTCAGTTAACCATGACGTCCCATCAGGAAGTGGACCGTCATATCCATTCCTTCAGATTAACCATGATGTCGCATCAGGAAGTGGACCGTCATATCCATTCTTCAGATTAACCATGACGTCACATCAGGAAGTGGACCATGCATATCCATTCCTTCAGATTAACAATGACGTCACATCAAGGAAGTGGACCATCATATCCATCCTTCAGATTAACCATGACGTCACATCAGGAAGTGGACCATCATATCCCATTCCATCAGATTAACCATGACGTCATCAGGAGTGGACCGTCATATCCATCCTTCAGATTAACCATGATGTCACATCAGGAACTGGAACCGTCATATCCATTCCTTCAGATTAACCATGATTGTCACATCAGGAACTGGACCGTCATATCCATTCCTTCAGATTAACCATGATGTCGCATCAGGAAGTGGACCGTCATATCATCCCTTCAGATTAACCATGATATCACATCAGGAAGTGGACCGTCATATCCATTCTTCAGATTAACCATGACGTCACATCAGAAGTGGAGCTTCATATCCATTCCTTCAGATTAACCATGACGTCACATCAGGAAGTGGACCGAAAGATTAACCATGACGTCACATCAGGAAGTGGACCATCATATCCATTCTTCAGATTAACCATGACGTACATCAGGAAGTAGACCGTCATATCCATTCCTTCAGATTAACCATGATGTCACATCAGGAAGTGGACCGTCATGTCCATTCCTTCAGATTAACCATGATGTCACATCAGGAACTGGACCGTCATATCCATTCCTTCAGATTAACCATGATGTCGCATCAGGAAGTGACCGTCATATCCATTCCTTCAGATTAACCATGATGTCGCATCAGGAAGTGGACCGTCATATCCATTCCTTCAGATTACCATGACGTCACATCAGGAAGTGGACCATCATATCCATTCCTTCAGATTAACATGACGTCACATCAGGAAGTGGACCATCATATCCATCCCTTCAGATTAACCATGACGTCACATCAGGAAGTGACCATCATATCCATTCCATCAGATTAACCATAACGTCACATCAGGAAGTGGACCCGTCATATCCATCCTTCAGATTAACCATGATGTCACATCAGGAACTGGACCGTCATATCCATTCTTCAGATTAACCATGATGTCAATCAGGAACTGGACCGTCATATCCATTCCTTCAGATTAACCATGATGTCGCATCAGGAAGTGGACCGTCATATCCATCCTTCAGATTAACCATGATATCACATCAGGAAGTGGACCGTCATATCCATTCCTTCAGATTAACCATGACGTCACATCAGGAAGTGGAGCTTCATATCCATTCCTTCAGATTAACCATGACGTCACATCAGGAAGTAGACCGTCATATCCATTCCTTCAGATTAACCATGATGTCACATCAGGAAGTGGACCGTCATGTCCATTCCTTCAGATTAACCATGATGTCACATCAGGAACTGGACCGTCATATCCATTCCTTCAGATTAACCATGATGTCGCATCAGGAAGTGGACCGTCATATCCATTCCTTCAGATTAACCATGACGTCACATCAGGAACTGGACCGTCATACCCATTCCTTCAGATTAACCATGATGTCACATCAGGAAGTGGACCATCATATCCATTCCTTCAGATTAACCATGACGTCACATCAGGAAGTGGACCGTCATATCCATTCCTTCAGATTAACCATGATGTCACATCAGGAAGTGGACCGTCATCTCCATTCCTTCAGATTAACCATGACGTCACATCAGGAAGTGGACCGTCATATCCATCCTTCAGATTAACCATATGTCACATCAGAAGTGGACCATCATATCCATTCCTTCAGATTAGCCATGATGTCACATCAGGAAGTGGACCATCATTCATATCCATCCCTTCAGAGGAAGCATGCCGTCCCATGACGAAGTGGACCGTCATATCCATCCCTTCAGATTAACCATGACGTCCCATCAGGAAAGGGACCATCATATCCATTCCTTCATGATATAACCATGACGTCGCATCAGGAAGTGGACCGTCATATATCCATCCTTCAGATTAACCATGACGTCACATCAGGAAGTGGACCGTCATATCCATCCCTTCAGATTAACCATGACGTCCCATCAGGAAGTGGACCATCATATCCATCCTTCAGATTAACCATGACGTCCCATCAGGGTGGACCGTCATATCATCCTTTCTTCAGGTTCCATCGGCGGAATGATTGAACTCAAACGGCGAATATTTCCGATTTCCACAAATATGCAGAGTGGATGCATCCTTGGTGCTTGTAATACAAACCGTGATGGTTTCATGCTATAACAATGACTGAAAGACCCGAAGTTTGCCAGAAATGAGATGAGGTTTTGTCCAAAATACCCGAGTGTGGATCTTGCCGACAAAATGCTCACTTTTGTGCTCGAAACATGTTACAGAGCACGTTATGAAACAACAGAGATGGCTAGATCTTGTGGTTATCTGCCACGATTGAGAGAGGATGCCATTTCCACGACTAAGTGGAAGAAACTGCCGTCACTCGAAACTGTAAGACCATGTCTACCAGTGCATACCAATGCATGTACACAGGTGATTTGAGAAGTGACTCAAACACCTGTTGCTATTGCCCGGCAGTTACCACAAGAGCACCTGAAAATATTTATCAATTAAATTATCAACAAAAATTTCTACAAATCAAATGAACGCACCATCCATTTATAGTGGAGAGTAAGTTTGTATGTATCATCTACCTCCGAGAGGATTTGACCTAGGACGCTAAAACTTTCTGGACCCCCCAGCCCGCCACCACTTTCACCACTCCCCTCTCCACAATCCCATCAACCATCACCACTCTCCCACAATACCCCACCACTATCCACCCCACCCCTTCCACCATCTCCACAAATACCACAACCACCCCACACCCCTCTCTCCCCGAACACCACTCCCCCTCCACTGGAGCAGGACCTTGACACGGCACTACACAGCATGAACATGGCACGGCACAACACCAGAGACCATATGACACGACCACAGACACAAATGGTGTCCCGGGAAAGTATGAAATGGGACGATCCAGTAACATACAAGATACGTGGTCAGCCTGTGAAGGTGGGACAAAAAGCACTCATCGCCTTTTTGTCTGCGGTGTCCGATTGTGCCTGGGTGGTGTCCATGCTATCGGGGCAATGGGTATTTCTGCTCGAGTAATGTAACCGATTTATCAGTGAATACAAATCCGTTATAAACCGTCATTTGATGGAAAAACAAAACCTACCAAACCTGTAATGAGCATACGACCAGCGTTTTCATCTTCACGACCACTTCCACCTTCTTCCCTGAATCAGTCATCCTAAATACTGCCCGAAGACACCTGGAAATTAAATAAAGTTACCGCCTGGAGATGGCCGGAAATTAAATAAAGTTACTGCCCCAGAGACCAGCCGAAATTAAATAATGAAATAAAGTTAATGCCCAGAGAAGTCCGGAAATTAATAAATTAAATAAATTTACTGCCCAGAAAAGTCCGGAAATGAAATAAATTAAACAGCGGAGGCGACGATGGTTCGCGGGCATTATTGAGGAAGCCCTACCATAAAAACCTTCTCTCTCCGTCAAAATTGACCATCAAATTGGATTTTTTATGTTGTACTTAATGGACATACGCACAGCTTCTAGGAAGATGAATTGCGAGAAAAAAATCTAAAAAAAATAAAAATAAATAAAAAGTTCAAGTGGGTGTGGCTTCGCCCACAAGGGCGTGGGACGCTCCTCATACAAAAGACACAACTAGACCATGATATCTAGCTTGTGTCCAGTTTCATCAAGGATCGCATCAAACGTCATTGGAGCTATGCTCTGGAGAGAGTCACAAACAGACGGACACACAGACACAACGAGAAATATGTGGTCACTGCTGGTGCCCGTGAACCAATAAAGTTGCGAACACCGCCCAGAGAAGTCTGGAGATTATATAAATTAAATGAAGTTACCGAACTGCCGGACTTCTCCAGGTGTCTTCATGGATGTGCATGAGATTTAATTCAAGTTTGAACTGCCGGGCGTCTCTGCACTGTCTCTGGTCGCTGTTCGTAACTTTATTTAATTTATTTTAATTTCCGGTCACGGTTTTAAAACTAAAATGCGATATGCTCTCTACAAACTCTTAACCTCAAAATTTAAACAGTGAATTGAGCTTAAACAACAGTTCCGACTGCTAAAAAAAAAAAACAATAAAAAAGAGAAGGTCTGGGCGTCTCCAAGCTTCACCGGGCGTATCCGGGCGGTGTTTAGTATGACCCCTCTCTTAATCGCTCGCACAAGGCAAAACGATGTGGCTCCATAATCCTCCTGAAAGCATTCTACATCACCACTAATTTTGTCTCCAATAGTTTCTTCAAAATCCCACTGATCGGTTTCAACATACTGAGAACCTTCAGAGTTACTAATGACGGTGGAATCATTGTCGGAATTTGAGCGTGAAATACACTCCTCGATGTAAGTGCTATTTGGATCAAGGTGGCTTCAAGATGTGACATCACTGATTGAAATCGAAAATTGACATTCTGGGGCTTTTTTTCGACACTTTGTGATTGGCCAAAAAAAAAAAAACATTTTCTTTAAATTAGAATGATTATGATTTCCCAATGTTTTTAGAAAGAAAAAAAAATTGTGTTTGCGTTCTCTTTAAGCACTCAAACAAGTACTCCAATAAAAATTGTTGAAGCAAGCACTGTATCGCCGTAGCTTACAAACATTGGTTGATAAGAACTGCTGTCTTGGCAAGTGATTAGCAATGTATACAGTGATTCATAAGGATGAGGATCAATGATTCAGCGACGTATACAGTGATTTGGAGCTTATGAAGCTCATTGTACAGAAACCATAATTCGACCTGTTCCAAGACGAGGCATTTTCAGGAGGCCAAATCAAAATGTCAGCTAAGACCCTAGGAGTGAAGTTGCGCTGACCAAGGATAAGCCTTTCATGAAGGGAAGCCATTAATTATCTCAAAGGCGTGTTTAAATTTACCCAAACACCCAATTTTTATTCCTCCTCTCACTTGGAGTTCCCTTATTATCCATGGAAAGTTTCAGGCTGCTACATTTCATGGTTTTGGAAGTTTCAGGCTGCTACATTTCATGGTTTTGGAAATTTCAGACTGCTACATTTCATGTTTGGGAGTTTCAGGCTGCTACATTTCATGGTTTTGGAAGTTTCAGGCTGCTACATTTCATGGTTTGGAGTTATGGAGGGAGACCTCACTGACACACACACACACACACACACACACACACACACCACACACACAACACCACACACACACACACACACACACAACACACACACCTGACATTTATTATTCAGATTATTGGGCTGACAAAATAGCCTAGAAGTTTGGATACTCACCTCAGCTTTCTAGATTGGGTTCAATCTTGACCAGCTGTAACTGTCACCCTGGTGTTCCATGGACAGAGCGAGGCATCAGTGTGAGCCGAATCTCAGATGGACATTAAACTCGGAGTCCCATCTCTCTGGCATTGGCTGAGTGGACATTAAAGATCCCACGGTGTCCGTGAGGATAGGTTAGTTACCGCTGGCACCATGAACAAATTGTAAATTCCTACCTGGACTGCAGGTACCAAGTTTTTTGTCTTCTTGGAGGTTCACGACACCAGGTTACTCCACCTGCTATCATAGACCGTGGTTGCTGTCTGAACAGCACCTTCTGCACAGATAAACAAATTGACCAGGTGGTCCGCTGTTTTTCATGTGAATGATAGGAAGGGCAACCCACATTTATTATTATCATTATTATTTTGTTTATTATTGTTATTATGACAAACTTGTATCGCTCACTTTCCTTTTCCATTTCCCACAAATCGATCTGTACTATTGCACCACTGCAGGTGACCATATAGCTCAGAATGGTGACCATTTTGAATATATTGTTGGCATAATTACTTTTCTAACATGAACACACTTCCCTGCATCCTATGACCAAACAGATAGTTAGCATTGTTTCAGCGAAAGCAAAAACCCGACAGGAGCGAACCTGGACGGGCCTGGATTCGCAAGGGTTCGAGATGGTGCCTGTTTGGAATTTACCATAAACAACATTCCTGCTTCAGCTGAGTACGAGCTTGTGATACGCTACGAGACAGAGGTGACATATCCAGGGCTGTGTGTGTGTGTGTGTGTGTGTGTGTGTGTGTGTGTGTGTTTTATATATAATTATTAGAAATGGCCGTTACTGGTCAATGAATGATTATTATAAGGAACACAGTAAGTTGTGAAGAAAACAATGTTTGAGTTCAGTTTTAATCGAAAATAAATAATTGAAATGCATTTTGGTGTCACTTGTGAGTGTATCGTTACCTCCGCCACCGAAGGTGGATGGAGGTTATGTTTCATCCCTATCTATCTGGCTGTTGTTTGTCTGTCTTTCTGTCTGTTTGTCTGTGAGCATGATATCTTCAAAAAGTTGTGAGATGGATTTGGCCAACAATTGAGGACATGTGTATGTGATGACAAGGCTAATCAATTCGATTTTGGTGAAGATTGAATGCGATCCGAATATGAGAATTATTTACAGTGATTCTTCACCATTGACAGATGGGGCCAAAATCTATGTATAGAACGATGTCTCAAAAAGTTGTGGACAAGTTATTACAAAACGGTGGATGAGTTGTTGGGTGACAAGAACAAGCGGATTGATTATGGTTCAGGCCCGGATTTAGATCCGACTATCAGTTGCATACAAATATGTAAACTCCTTATCTGCGGAGGTATGTTCTCTATGGATTGCCGTTCTCTGTCATCATTGTTGTCAGTGGGCAAAACACTGTGCTCTATCCAAGGAGGATCATCAGTTGTGCATCATTGAACCAAATTTTGGACAAAACCCCAAAAAAAAAACCTACTCTATTCTAGATAACAGCTTCATATCGGCCTCAAGACCATTGCTGAACACGACTGTTTCACCATTATCATGTAATGTGTGCTTTGCAGCAGTTACTCGAGAAAATGGGAGGTCTGGTTCGAGTTCTTTCACGATCAACAACCCTCGGAAAGTCACTGCGCCAACGCACTACCCACGACGAACTGCAACAGCCACGTTGCACAGCGACCGCAGGTGGACATTTTACTCAAGCCCTCGTTGGATTGATTGTTCACTTTACCCAAACAGCTGTGTTTTCGATCTTGGATCATTTCAGAGAAACAACCATCTGCACCACTCCCGTGGAGGTGTTATAATTATCATCCATTTGCACGCAGGTATGCAGTACTACCGGTGACCGTCTGTCTGGAATCTGGGATCACGTACACGGTGGACATCAATGTGCAACTTCTGGACCCAAATAACCGCCATCCCAGCGCACACATTCTTATTGACTCTGTAAGGGAGTAAAATAGGGAATGGAATGTGAAGATAGCAAATGTTTTCCTTTAAGGTTAATCTATGTCCAGTTACTCCATACTTTATTCCTTCTCCTCCACACCAACACGTAGTGCTCCATACATACTCCTTCCCTCCTCTTATACTACTATTCGTCCACAATTCATTCCTGTTTCTCCCCACGCTTCACCTTTACTTGCCCTTCTCTCACTCACCTATTCTCCACCATTGCCTTCCTTTTTCTTTAATTTAAAATGCCTCTAAATTTATCCTCCCAATCTCCTCTGTGTAAACACAATAACTATATCATTGTATGTGTTGTTATTGAGAAGAACCCTCGTATAAGACACTTCTCATGCTGACCAATGATGGGAATGTTTCCTGGTGTCGACACTTTTACATGCTGGCCAGTTTTACCTCCGCCACCGAAGGTGAAGGAGATTATTGTTTTCACCCCTTTCTTTCTTTCTGTCCGTTCTGTCTGTTTGTTTGTTTTGTCTGTGTGCAGGATATCTCAAAAGTTGTAGACGGATCTGGATGAAAATTTTTGGACAGTTTCGGTGCGTGACGAGGATGAACTATTCGATTTTGGTGAAGATCCAGATTGGATCCGGCTACTAGAATTTTTAAAGTGATTCTTCATCATTGAGAGATCGGGCCAAAAATGATATATAGCACGATTCTCAAAAAGTTGTGGACGGATTCGGACGAAACCTGGTGGACAGGTTAGGTGTCTGGCAAGACAAATTGATTCGATTTGGTGAAGATAGGATCCGGATCTGGATACGAGAATTATTTAATTTTCAAAGTCATTCTTCACCATTGAGAGAAAGAGCCAAAAACCGATATATAGCACTGTACAGCATGATATTTCAAAAATGTATTGAACCCGATATGTTCTCGTGGATCAGGCATCTATGTGGCAGTGGTATGGGCTCCCCGAGTGCCATTCTCTTACTGTAATATAACAAACGTAATGAACGTTTAAACATATTTCCATAAAGTGCAAGCCTGCAACCCTTCATTTTAAATTTTATATCATTTTATCTAATCGTATCACATGTCTGCAAGCTGAGCTTCATTTGCTTTGACACAACTCCCTTTCCCCCTCTCAGGGATCGTTTGTGAGGGTTTTCCACTGCATAGCGGTTGATGATCTTATTACCCCAGTGGTCCTCTCCAACCTTCTCTGCCTGCACCCACAGCTTTGTGCTGTTCCCACAGCCGTCCTCCCTGACTGGTTCTCGCCCTCCAGCAGCCCATGGAGACTTTCAAACGATATAGATGTGCAGACGCGTTTCGTGAGGTTCGCCATCGGACCTCACTCAGGTTTGCCAGCAATTGGTGTGAGCACCTCTGCCATCCTACATAACGGCGGCATATCGTGAGTATCCGAAAATGGAATGACAACTGTTTCTTGGAATTTCCTGGATTTCTTTCACGTTCTGCATGTATGATTGTAACTGTCCCTGCATGACTCTCCTCACCCCCTCCCTTCCACAACCACCCATTCCTGTGACAACTAGAATGCCATTCGACTAGAGTGCATACCTCCACCAGGCTGAACAGTTTTACGTTTTGTATCCCACTGATAGGCCGGAGCTGAATCCAGATTTTAACCAAAATCGAATTGTTCTTGTTCTTGTCACCTACTCACTCATCCACCAAGTTTTGTCATAATCCGTCCACAACTTTTTTTACATATCATGCTACGTAACGTTTTTGTCCCCATCTCTCAATGGTGAAGAATCACTTAACAATTGTCATATCCACATCCGGATCTTCACCAAAATCGAATCGGTTCATCTTGTCACACACCAACGTGTCCACAATTTTTGTCTGAATCCGTCGATAAACGTTTGAGATATCCTGCTCAGAGACAACAAACAGAAAGATGTTGTGCATAGCACGATACTTTAAAAAATCCAAATAAACATATGCTTCCAGGTTTTGATTGGTGAACAATTCTGTGGCTCAATATGCAAATTTCTTTAACTCGCAGAGCATCCAGCCTCTGGTGGGTGGAGGTTGCGCATTACTTGCTGAAAAATATAGTCTATGTATTGCAAGAAGACTAATAGATGTTTGTGTGGGAATGGCATTTAAAGGGGTCTAATGGTCTTCAGGTATAAAGGCCTAAGGTGTCTAAGTGTCGAAGGTGTCTAAGGTGTCTAAGAGGTGTAAGGGTGTAAATATCAAATGTGTCTAAGTGTTTCAAAGGGTCTATAGGGCCATATAAAGGCCTTTGTGGATCTACAGGTCAAAGAGGTCTAAATGGGTCTAAAGATGAAAGGGTATTTTCCAATTGTAGTTGGGTCTAAAGGGGTCTAAGGGGTCAAAATGGTATTTAAATGTCTCAGGTCTCAGGGGTCTAAAGGTTTCAGGGACTTTAAAGGGTCTAAGGAGTAAGGGGTCCAAAGGGTGTAAAGTATAAGGGGTCTAAATGGTGTGAAGGTCAAAAGGTCCAAAATGTCTCAAGGCTCAAGGAGTCTCAGTAGTCTGTGGGGTCTTATGGGGTCCTAATTGTCATAAAAGGTCGAAAGGGGTCGAAAGTGTCTTAAAGGTTCGAAACGGGTATTGCGGGTCTGAGGGTTTAAAGAGTCAAACGGGTCTAAGGTGTCTTCAGGAGGGTTTAATTGCCTTAAAGGTTGAAGGGGTCAAGGGATCTAAGCAGTTTAAATTGTATGTAAATGGTCTAAAGCGGCTAAAAGGTTCAAAGCGTCTGAAGGGTGTAAAGGTAAAAAGTGTTAAAATGGAGAATAATCAAGTGAATCGGGTGGAAATTGACGATTTATGTGACCAAGACCTTTGACCTCTGAAGCCATTCATCCACATTCTCTCATAAAATAAGTATTGTCTTTCACATGATGGGACAGAGATAACGCACTTACGTTTGAATGTAGGTTGGGGTTTGACTCCTGACCCAACTGTAATCCATCGGATTGGTGCTTCGCAGGCAAGGCATTACATCATAAGGTGTGCATCCCTCGGATGAGTATTAGGCAGGTGTCCCATCTGATAGCATTAGTTGGTAGAAGTTAAATATCTCACAGTGTCCTTCCCAAAGAGTCATCGAGATATCTCTGGCACCCTGAACAAATTTAACTCCTGGACCTTAACATGCAGAGGGCACTGCATCAGCTGCATAGCTGCGCTCCTGAGCAATGATGGAAACTCTCAGTCAAAATTGCATACAAGAGAGCCGAAACACACTGTGGGTATTCACTTCAAGCCACACCTTAATTATGTCTACTTTCAACTTTTTCTCCAGGTATGACATCCAGAGCGTCTAGTTAATGCTGCACATTTCTGTTGCTGGTTATCTGTTTTGCATCAGCTTAATTTTTGGTGACAAATGGACCCTTTGACCAACCACACTCCTGCAACCTCCTCACTCCCACCCCCAAACAAAGTTTATTTTCTAACGTTACATCAGACTCAGAACTACATACTTTAATCAGTCGTCACATTTTGTCTCACATTGCTTCCTCAGCCTGTGACTGCCATATCGAAGGGTCTTTGGATACCAGTATGCGACAGAATTGGGGAAAGTGCCGATGCAAACCGAACATAATTGGCCGTCGCTGGTGATACCTGCATGCTCTGCAGAACAGACCTCTTGGACTGCCTCTGTAAGTGTTTGCTCTCCGTGCATGTGTCCGTCAAGTCAATGCATGGAATGAGTCACCTTTATGTGTCTTCATAGAAACTTTATAAAATGATGATTATGGAGGAAGACTTTCTTGAAAAACGACAAATATAAGATCATTCCTTTCATGCCATGAAGGCAGATAGGGCTACTGAGGCATTTTAATTTGCAAGGAGTACAATTCTGGACAGGTCGCCACTCTGATGCAGGTTACCCTGGATGGTTTATCACCCATCA
>CM068954.1:21488126-21500704 GCA_035128595.1 Eptatretus atami
GACGTCACATCAGGAAGTAGACCGTCATATCCATTCCTTCAGATTAACCATGATGTCACATCAGGAAGTGGACCGTCATGTCCATTCCTTCAGATTAACCATGATGTCACATCAGGAACTGGACCGTCATATCCATTCCTTCAGATTAACAGATTAACCATGATGTCGCATCAGGAAGTGGACCGTCATATCCATTTCCTTTCAGATTAACCATGACGTCACATCAGGAAACTGGGACCGTCATATCCATTCCTTCAGATTAACATGATGTCACCATCAGGAATGGACCATTCATATCCATTCCTTCAGATTAACCATGACGTCACATCAGGAAGTGGACCGTCATATCCATTCTTCAGATTAACCATGATGTCACATCAGGAAGTGGGGACCGTCATCTCCATTCCTTCAGATTAACCATGACGTCACATCAGGAAGTGGACCGTCATATCCATTCCTTCAGAATTAACCATGATGTCACATCAGGAAGTGGACCATCATATCCATTCCTTCAGATTAGCCATGATGTCACATCAGGAAGTGGACCAATCATCATATCCATCCCTTCAGAGGAAGCATTGCCGTCCCATGACGAAGTGGACCGTCATATCCATCCCTTCAGATTAACCATGACGTCCCATCAGGAAATGGACCATCATATCCATTCCTTCAGATTAACCATGACGTCGCTATCAGGAAGTGGACCGTCATATCCATCCCTTCAGATTAACCATGACGCACATCAGGAAGTGGACCGTCATATCCATCCCTTCAGAATTACCATGACTCCCATTCAGGAAGTGGACCATCATATCCATCCCTTCAGATTAACCATGACGTCCATCAGGAAGTGGTACCGTCATATCCATCCTTTCTTCAGGTTCCATCGCGAATGATTGAACTAACGGCGAATAATTTCCGATTTCCACAAATATGCAGAGTGGATGCATCCTTGGTGCTTGTAATACAAACCGTGATGGTTTCATGCTATAACAATGACTGAAAGACCCGAAGTTTGCCAGAAATGAGATGAGGTTTTGTCCAAAATACCCGAGTGTGGATCTTGCCGACAAAATGCTCACTTTTGTGCTCGAAACATGTTACAGAGCACGTTATGAAACAACAGAGATGGCTAGATCTTGTGGTTATCTGCCCACGATTGAGAGAGGATGCCATTTCCACGACTAAGTGGAAGAAACTGCCGTCACTCGAAACTGTAAGACCATGTCTACCAGTGCATACCAATGCATGTACACAGGTGATTTGAGCAGTGACTCAAACACCTGTTGCTATTGCCCGCAGTTACCACAAGCACTGAAAATATTTATCAATTAAATTATCAACAAAAATTTCTACAAATCAAATGAACCACCATCCATTTATAGTGGAGAGTAAGTTTGTATGTATCATCTACTCTCCGAGAGGATTTGACCTAGGACGCTAAAACTTTCTGGGACCCCCCAGCCCCCACACTTTCACCACTCCCCTCTCCAACATCCCACATCAACCATTCACCACTCTCCCACAATACCCACCCACTATCCACCCCACCCCTTCCACCATCTCCCCACAATACCACAACACCCCACACACCCTCTCTCCCCGAACACCACTCCCCCCTCCACTGGAGCAGGACCTTGACACGGCACTACACAGCATGAACATGGCACGGCACAACACCAGAGCACCAATATGACACGACCACAGACACAAATGGTGTCCCGGGAAAGTATGAAATGGGACGATCCAGTAACATACAAGATACGTGGTCAGCCTGTGAAGGTGGGACAAAAAGCACTCATCGCCTATTGTGTCTGCGGTGTCCGATTGTGCCTGGGTGGTGTCCATGCTATCGGGGCGAATGGGTATTTCTGCTCGAGTAACTGTAAACCGATTTATCAGTGAATACAAATCCGTTATAAACCGTCATTGAATGGAAAAACAAAAACCTACCAAAACCTTAATAGCATACGACCAGCGTTTTCATCTTCACGACCACTTCCACCTTCTTCCTCTGAATCAGTCATCTAAATACTGCCCGAAGACACCTGGAAATTAAATAAAGTTACCGCCTGGAGATGGCCGGAAATTAAATAAAGTTACTGCCCAGAGACAGCCGGAAATTAAAAATGAAATAAAGTTAATGCCCAGAGAAGTCCGGAAATAAAATAAATTAAATAATACTGCCCAGAAAAGTCCGGAAATGAAATAAATTAAACAGCGGAGGCGACGATGGTTCGCGGGGCATTATTGAGGAAGCCCTACCATAAAAACCTTCTCTTCCGTCAAAATTGACAAATCAAATTGGATTTTTATATGTTGTACTTATGACATACGCACAGCTTCTAGGAAATGAAATTGCGAGAAAAAAATCTAAAAAAAATAAAAAATAAATAAAAAGTTCAAGTGGGTGGTGGCTCCGCCCACAAGGGCGTGGGCGCTCCTCATACAAAAGACACAACTAGACCATGATATCTAGCTTGTGTCCAAGTTTCATCAAGATCGACATCAAACGTCATTGGAGCTATGCTCTGGAGAGAGTCACAAACAGACGGACACACAGGACACAACGAAAAATAGTGGTCACTGCTGGTGCCCGTGAAACCAATAAAGTTGCGAACACCGCCCAGAGAAGCTGGAGATTATATAAATTAAATGAAGTTACCGGAACTGCCGGACTTTCCAGGTGTCTTCATGAGATGTGCATGAGATTTAATTCAAGTTGAACTGCCGGGCGTCTCTTGCACTGCTTCTGGTCGCTGTTCGTAACTTTATTTAATTTATTTAATTTCCGGTCACGGTTTTAAAACTAAAATGCGATATGCTCTACAAAACTCTTAACCTCAAAATTTTAAACAGTGAAATGAGCTTAACAACAGTTCCGACTGCTAAAAAAAAATAAACAATAAAAAAGAGAAGCGTCTGGGCGTCTCAGCTTCACCGGGCGTTATCCGGGCGGGTGTTTAGTATGACCCCTCTCTTAATCGCTCGCACAAGGCTCAAAACGATGTGGCTCCATAATCCTCCTGAAAGCATTCCTCCACCAACTAATTTTGTCTCCAATAGTTTCTTCAAAATCCCACTGATCGGTTTCAACATACTGAGAACCTTCAGAGTTACTAAATGACGTGGAGAATCTGTCGGAATTTGAGCGTGAAATACACTCCTCGATGTAAGGTGCTATTTGGATCAAGGTGCTTCAAGATGTGACATCACTGATTGAAATCGAAAATTGACATTCTGGGGCTTTTTTCGACACTTTGTGATTGGCCAAAAAAAAAAAAACATTTTCCTTTAAATTTAGAACCATGATTAATGATTTCCACAATGTTTTTAGAAAGAAAAAAATTGTGTTTGCGTTCTCTTTTAAGCACTCAAACAAGTACTTCCAATAAAAATTGTTGAAGCAAGCACTGTATCGCCGTAGCTTACAAACATTGGTTGATAAGAACTGCTGTCTTGGCAAGTGATTAGCAATGTATACAGTGATTCATAAGGATGAGGATCAATGATCAGCGACGTATACAGTGATTTGGAGCTTATGAAGCTCAATTGTACAGAAACCATAATACGACCTGTTCCAAGACGAGGCATTTTCAGGAGGCCAAATCCAAATGTCAGCTAAGACCTAGGAGGGAAGTTGCGCTGACCACAGGATAAGCCTTTCATGAAGGAAGCCATTAATTATCTTCAAAGGGTGTTTAATTTACCCAAACACCCAATTTTTATTCCTCCTCTCACTTGGAGTTCCCTTATTATCCATGGAAAGTTTCAGGCTGCTACATTTCATGGTTTTGGAAGTTTCAGGCTGCTACATTCATGGTTTTGGAAATTTCAGACTGCTACATTTCATGCTTTTGGAAGTTTCAGGCTGCTACATTTCATGGTTTTGGAAGTTTCAGGCTGCTACATTTCATGGTTTGGAGTTATGGAGGAGACTCACTGAACACACACACACACACACCACACACACACACACACCACACCCACACACACACACCACACACAACACACACACACACACAAACACACACTGACATTTATTATTATAAGATTATTGGCACTGACAAATAGCCTAGAAGTTTGGATACTCACCTCAGCTTTCTAGATGGGTTCAAATCTTGACCAGCCTGTAAACTGTCACCCTGGTGTTCCATGGACAGAGCGAGGCATCAGTGTGAGCCGAATCTCAGATGGACATTAAACTCGGAAGTCCCATCTCTCGCATTGCTGGTGGTGACATTAAAGATCCCACGGTGTCCGTGAGGAGTAGGTTAGTTACCGCTGGCACCATGAACAAATTGTAAATTCCTACCTGGACTGCAGGTACCAATGTTTTTGTCTTCTTGGAGGTTCCACGACACCAGGTTACTCCACCTGCTATCATAGACCGTGGTTGCTGTCTGAACAGCACCTCTGCACGATAAACAATTCGACCAGGTGGTCCGCATGTTTCATGTGAATGATGGAAGGGCAACCCACATTTTTATTATCATTATTATTATTGTTTATTATTGTTTTATGACAAACTGTATCGCTCACTTTCCTTTTCCATTTCCCACAAATCCGTCGTACTATTGCACCACTGCAGGTGACCATATAGGACTCAGAATGGTGACCATTTTGATATATTGTTGGCATAATTACTTTTCTAAACATGAACACACTTCCCTGCATCCATGACCAAACAGGTATTAGCATTGTTTCAGCGAAAGCAAAAACCCGACAGAGCGAACCTGGACGGGCCTGGATTCGCAAGGGTTCGGAGATGCTGTGTTTGGAATTTACCATAAACAACATTCCTGCTTCAGCTGAGTACGAGCTTGTGATACGCTACGAGACAGAGGTGACATCTATCCAGGCTGTGTTGTGTGTGTGTTGTGTGTGTGTGTGTGTGTGTGTGTTTTATTATAATTATTTAGAAATGGCCGTTACTGGTCAATGAATGATTATTATAAGGAACACAGTAAGTTTGGAGAAAACAATGTTTGAGTTCAGTTTTAATCGGAAATAAATAATTGAAATGCATTTTGGGTTTCACTTGGTGAGTGTATCGTTACCTCGCCACCGAAGGTGTTGGAGGTTATGTTTCATCCCTATCGTATCTGCTGTTGTTTGTCTGTCTTTTCTGTCTGTGTGTCTGTGAGCATGATATCTTCAAAAAGTTTGTGAAGAGGATTGGGCCAAACTAGGACATTGTGTAGTGCATGACAGGAGCACTAATCATTCGATTTCTGTGAAGATTGAATGCGATCCGAATATGAGAATTATTTACAGTGAAATTCTTCACCATTGCACAGATGGGCAGAATCTATGTATAGACACGATGTCTCAAAAAGCTTGTGGACAAGTTATTTACAAAAATGGTGGTGAGTATAGTTGGGTACAAAACAAGCGATTGTTGATTATGGTTCAGGCCCGGATTTAGATCCGACTATGCAGTGCATACAAAATGTAAACTCTTATCTGCGGAGGTTATGTTCTCTATGGATTGGCGTTCTCGTCCTCACTTGTTGTCAGTGGGCAAAACACTGTGCTCTATCCAAGGAGGATTCATCAGTTGGTGCATCATTGAACCAAATTTTGACAAAACCCAAAACAAGAACAACCTAATCTTATTCTAGATAACAAGTTCATTCGGCCTCAAGCCATTGCTGAACGACTGTTCACCATTATCATGATGTGTGCTTTGCAGCCAGTTACTCGAGGAAAATGGAGTCTTGGTTCGAAGTTTTTCACCATCACAAACCCTCGGAAAGTCACTGCGGCCAACGCAACTACCCACGACGGAAACTGCAACAGCAAAACACGTTGCACAGCGACCGCAGGGTGGACATTTTACTCAAGCACCTCGTTGGAATTGATGTTCACTTTACCCAACAGCTTGTTGTATGATCTTGGATCATTTCAGAGAAACAACCATCTGCACCAGCTCCCGTGGAGTGTGCATTATTAATTATCATCCATTTGGCACGCGGATGCAGTACTACCGGTGACCGTCTGTTTGGAATCTGGGGATCACGTACACGGTGGACCATCAATGTGCAACTTCTGGACCCAAATAACCGCCATCCCAGCGCACACTTCTTATGACTCCTGTAAGGGAGTAAAAATTAGGGAATGGAATGCTGACGAAGCAAATGCTTTTCCTTATATGAGGTTAATCTATGTCCTTTACTCCATACTTTATTCCTTCTCCTCCACACCCAACACGTAATGCTCCATACATACTCCTTCCTCCTCTTATTACTATTCGTCCACAATTCATTCCTTTCTCCCCACGTCGTCCACCTTACTTGCCCTCCTTCCTCACCTATTCTCCACCATTGCCTTCCTTTTTCTTTAATGTTAAAATGCTCTAAATTCCTCCCAATCTTCCTTCTGTGTGTAAACAACAATAACTATATCATTGTAGTGTGTTGTTATTGAGAAGAAACCTGCGATAAGACCACTCTCATGGTGACCAAATGATTGGGAATGTATTCCTGGTGGTCGACACTTTTACATGCTGGCAGTTTTTACCCCGCCACAAGGTGAAGGAGATTATTGTTTTCACCCCCTTTCTTTTCTTTCTGTCCGGTCTGTCTGTTTGTTTGTTTTTCTGTGTGCAGGATATCTCAGAAAAGTTGTAGCGGATCTGGATGAAATTTTTGGACAGTTTCGGTGCGTGACGAGGATGAAGCTGATTGCGATTTGGTGAAGTATCCAGATTCGGATCCGGCTACTAGGAATTTTTAAGATGATTCATTCAATCATTGAGAGAGCGGGCACAAAAATGATATATAGCACGTATTCTCAAAAGTTGTGGACGGATTCGGCACGAAACCTGGTGGACAGTTAGGTGTCTGGCAAGACAAATTGCATTCGATTTGTGAGCATCAGGATCCGGATCTGGGTACGGAAATTATTTAATTTCAAAGTCATTCTATCACCATTGAGAGAAAGAGCCAAAAGACCGATATATTAGCACTGTACAGAATGAGTTCAAAAATTGTATTGACCCGATTGTTCTCGTGGAATCAGGCACTATTGGCAGTGGTATGGGCTCCCGCAGTGCCCATTCTCTTACTGTATAACAAACGTTAATGAACGTTTAAACATATGTTCCAAAATGCAAGCAACCTGCAACCCTTCATTTTAATCTTATATCCATTCTACTCTAATCCGTATCACATGTCTGCCAAGCTGAGCTTCATGTTGCTTTGACACAAACCTCCCTTTCCCCTGCTCGGGATCGGTTTGTGAGGGTTGTCTCCACTGCATAGCCGGTGATGATCTGTATTACCCCAGATTGTCTCTCTCAACCCTTCTCTGCCTTGCACCCACACTTGTTGCTGTTCCCACAGCCGTCCTCCCTGACTGGTTCTCGCCCTACAGCAGCCATGGAGGACTTCCAAACGATATTAGATGTGCAGACGCGTTTCGTGAGGTTCCCATCGGACCCACTCCAGGTTGCCAGCAATTGGTGGTAGCAGCACCTCTGCCATCCGAAAACGGGCGCATATCGTGCAGTATCCGAAAACTGGAAATTGACAACTGTTTCTTGGAATTTCCTGGATTTCTTTCACGTTCTGCATTGTATGATTGTAACTGTGCCCTGCATGACTCGGGGTCACCCCCTCCCTTCCACCAACCACCCATTCTGTGACAACCTAGGAATGCCATTCGACTACGAGTGCATACCTCCACCAGCTGAACGTTTTACGTTTTGATATCCCACTGATAGGCCGGAGCTGAATCCAGTTTTAACCAAAATCGAATTGTTTCTTGTTCTGTCACCTACTCACGACTGCACTCCACCAAGTTTTGCTTTCATATCCTCCACAACTTTTTTTACATATCATGCTACGTAACGTTTTGCCCCCATCTCTCAATGTGAAGAATCACTTAAACAATTGTCATATCCACATCCGATCTTCACCCAAATCGAATCGGCTTCATTTCAGTCCACACACCACGTGATCCACAATTTTGTCTGAATCCGTCGATAAACGTTTGGAGTATCCTGCTCAGAGACAAAACAAACAAGAAAGATGTTGTGCATAGCCGATACTTTAAAAAAATCCAAATAAACAATATGCTTCCAGGTTTGATTGTGAACATTCTTGGCTCAATTATGCAAATTTCTTTCAAACTCGCAGAGCTCAGCCTCTTGGTGGTGGAGGTTGCGCATTACTTGCTGAAAATAAATATAGTCTGTTTGCAGAGACTAATAGTGTTTGGTGGAATGCACATTTAAGGGGTCTAATGGGTCTTCAGGTATAAAGGCGTCGTAAGGTGTCTAAGTGTCGAAGTGTTCTAAGGTGTCTAAAGAGGTGTAAGGGTGTAAATATCAAAAGTGTCTAAGTGTTTCAAAGGGTCTATAGGCCATATTAAGGCCTTTGGTGGATCTAAACAGGTCAAAGAGGTCTAAGGATGGGCTAAGATGAGAAGGGTTTTTCCAATTGTAGTTGGGCTAAAGCGGTCTAAGGGGTCAACAATGGTTATTTAAATGTCTCAGGTCTAGGGGTCTAAAGGTTTCAGGGACTTTAAAGGGTCTAAGGAAGTAAGGGGTCCCAAAGGGTGTTAAAGTATAAGGGGTTCTAATGGTGTGAAGTCAAAAGGGTCCAAAATGTTCTCAAGGCTCAAGTGCAGCTCAAAGTAGTCTGTGGGTCTTATGGGGTCCTATTGTCATAAAAGGTCGAAAAGGGGGGTCGAAAGTTCTTAAAGGTTCGAAACGGGTATGCGGGTCTGAGGGTTTAAAGAGTTCAAACGGTTCTAAGTGTCTTACAGGAGGGTTTTAATTGCCTTAAAGGTTGAAGGGGTCAAGGGATCTAAGCCAGTTTAAATTGCTATGTAAATGGTCTAAAGCGGTCTAAAAGGTTCAAGCAGGTCTGAAAGGTGTTAAGGTAAAAAGTGTTAAAATGGAGATATCATCAAGGTGATCGGGTGGAAATGACGATTTATGTGACCAAGAGACCTTTGACTCTGAAGCCATTCATCCACAATTCTCTTCATAAAATAAAGGTATTGTCGTTTCAATGTGGGACAGAGATAACGCACTTACGTTTGAACTGTAGGTGGGGTTTGGACTCCTGACCAACTGTAATCCATCGGTTGGTGCTTCGCAGGCAAGGCATTACATCATAAGGTGTCCATCCCTCGGATGACAGTATTAGCAGGTGTCCCATCTCGATAGCATAGTTTGGTAGAAGTTAAAATCTCACAGTGTCCTTCCCAAAGAGTCATCGAGATATCTCTTGGCACCCCTGAAACAAATTCTAACTCCTGGCCTTAACATGCAGAGGGCACTGCATCAGCTGCATAGCTGCGCTCTCTGAGCAAGATGGAAACTCTCGTCACAAAATTGCATAGCGGAAAAGCAGAAACACTGTGGGTATTCACTTCAAAGCCACAACCTTATTATGTCTACTTTCAACTTTTTCTCCAGGTATTGACATCCACGAGACGTCTAGTAATGCTGCACATTTCTGTTGCTGGTTTCTGTTTTGCATCAGCTAAATTTTTGGTGACAGAATGGACCCTATTGACCAACCCACTCCTGCAAACCTCCTCACTCCCACCCAACAAGTTTTTTCTAACGTTACATCAGACTCAGAACTACATACTTAATCAGTCGTCGACATTGTGGTCTCAGCATTGCTTCCTCGAGCCTATGACTGCCATATCGAGGGTCTTTGGATACCTATGCGACAGAATTGGGGAAAGTGCCGATGCAAACCGAACCTAATTGGCCGTCGCTGGATACCGGGCATGGTCTCTGCAGAACAGACCTCTTGGACTGCCTCGTGTAAGTGTTCTGCTCTCGTGCAGTGTGTCCGGTCAAGGGTCAATCCATGGGAATGAGTCACCTTATGGATCTCTTCATAGAAACTTTATAAAATGCATGATTTATGGAGGGAGACTTTCTTGAAAAACGACAAATATAAATCATTCCTGTTCATTGCATGAAGGCAGATAGTGGCTTACTTGAGGCATTTTTTAATTTGCAAGCGAGTACAATTCTGGACAGGTCGCCCTCTGATTGCAGGTTACCTGGAGCATGGTTATCACCCCAGTACAATGGTACTCATTGGTCGCCGACCACAGAGGATGACAGGCTGAGGCAGCCCCACCATGGTGTTATCAGCGATGACGGGGCTCGAACTTAGACCTTAAGGTCCCAAGCCAGCCACCGTTAACGTGAAGCCAACACAGCACAAAAAGACTGCAAAAAGGAGAGACAGAATAGTTTATTCAGAACTTGCGCTATGTTTCATGATCAGTCCAGTTCCTGGATTATTAAGCTTTTTAAAAATCCAAGACACTTAGGCCTTAGTTATTTTTAACTTGGTTACGCAGTTCTTCATCTAAATGTAGGGTCGGTAGGTCGAAATATGAAATAGAAATATAATTTTCAATTTTTAGAATTAATATTTTAATGATTTTTTTCAGATGTTCCCGGGAAAGAACAAGGTAGGTGGGGGTGGGGGGGCGTGGGGAATAAATTATAAAATCCCACCAGGAGGATCTAAGAAAACATTGAAGAGGAAGACTTAAATTTAGTAGGATACCCATTTTCACTGTATCATCTGATGGTGAAAAAACAATAAAGAGGATTAAAACTTGTTTTTTCACAATATAGTCTGGATGTTTTTCTTTATAGAAACCTGTGGATCATAATACCAAAATGGTCAACAATGTTTGTGAGAAAATACTGCCAGTTGTAGATGTGTGCGTGCACACCAGTGCATAGTGCTGGATATGATTTTAAAAAGGTGTCTACTAGGAACAACACGCTCAAAACGGTCAATTCAGAGCCATAACCAGCTCTTACTTTTCGAGAGGCATTTGATCGTATCGTTCTTCCCATCCCCTATGAGCACATCAAAGGCTGATTTCTTGGTCCGTTGAACGGTGAAATCAGCATCTCGCCAGGGAAACTTTTGACGTACTTGGCCACGAAATTCCCTTTCATATTATCGAACAGCGGTGCTACAACTTTCGATGGAACAAATCGGCACGATCGAGCGGAGCCTGCAAAATATCCCTGCTGATGGCACTGAATTGATGCAATCTTTGCCAGAATATTCGTTGTCAAGATTGTTGCGTGATTAAATCACCAATTACAGTCACTCGAAATTTATACGCCCGAATAGTTTCTAAACAATCACCTTCGCCCCAGAAACCACAGTCAATCTCGAACCACGCTGGCCCTGCTCAGACGCCATTTGACCGAAGACTACTGCGCAGTTCTACTGTGGAGTTGGTTCAAGGTGACTCGGCATATTGTTGTCGCGCTGCGCACGAAATTATATTTTGAAAATAAATCAGTTAATATCGGGTTTTTGAAACTTTTGCACTCTTCGGCCGGGAATGTATAAACTATAAAAGGCTTAAAAATGTGTTTTATATTTATATATTTCTATTCGGCAAACTATAACGTCGGCGCATCCGTAAACTAAGTTAAATATAACTAAGGCCCTTACCGAGATAGTTTATTTTAGTAAACAAAAAATTAAATGGTCATTGATAAGCACATCACAGATCCTTTGATTGGTGTGTGGTGATGTGGGGTGCGATGAATTATACTGATTTCTGGCTCACTTTCCGCCATGCTAATGAATGGCGGGATTCTCAGCGATTCAATTTTTTTCCCCTCTAAAAATAAACCTATCTCTCAACTGTTGAATCTTCTGCCTGTTGAAATTATCTAAACATGTAGTGAATGAGATTTAATACCTCCCCTTTATCCTAGGAGCATTTTTTTTCAAATAACCAATGCATATGAAACTTTTAGCACACTCATTGAAACCTATAAATTTGTTCATTCTAAATTCCTCAATAGTTTAATTTTCTTTGCACAAAATCCCCATCTATAAAATATTATAATAAATTACATTTGAACTTTATATTTTTCAAGATACCCCTTTTTGTCATTATGAATGATATACTTCTCTTAATGTCTCATCTGACGTAGCCTCCTGGTGTGCGATATCAGTTTTGAAGATTGTATAATTATTTTTTCCATGTTCAATGATAACCATCCAAAGTTTTCAGTCCATTCAGGATATTTTTTCTTAATCCTTAACTTACTAGTTTTAAAATTGATTCGCTTATTTTTATTTACCTTTGTTTAGTTATTTTTTCAATAACTTATTTGCATATTTTCACATCATTGAATGTTTCCATTTATATCAAGGAGATTTTCTCCACTCTTTGCTTGATTAATACTTGCGTTCCCATGATATATGTGAAAAAAGGCGGCGGAGCCCTTAAAAACCCGAACACATATTCTATTTAGTTTAAAATTGTATCAATAAACAAATTTCTATACACTCTATATACAATATCCATGTTGGAACACATCTTCCTTATTTTAATCAAAATAACCTCTACTTATCATCAAGGCTCTGAATGCCTTTTTATTTACTTCTTCATATATATGTATGTTTATAATTCTTATTATTCATTTTCCTATATTTTCTTCTTATTCATCAAAATATATAAAATTTCTAAAACGTTATTGATTCTTTATTACATATTTCTTTATTCCCTTAACCTTTATATCTATATTTATAAGCATATATCTCTCTCCT
>CM068954.1:21515398-21533401 GCA_035128595.1 Eptatretus atami
CGATTTCATATTTTTTTCCCTAAAAAATAAACCCCCTTTTATCCCAACCTGTTGAATTCTCTGCTGTTGAAATATCTAAAACATGTAAGTGAATGGAGATTTTAATAGCCTCCCCTTTTAGCCTAGGAGCACTTTTTTTCAAATAACCAATGCATATTGTTTAGCTCACTCATTGAACCTATAAAGATTTGTTCATTCTCAATTCCTTCAATAGTTTAATTTCTTTGCACAATAATCCCCATCTAATATTTAAAAATAAAATTTGAATCTTTATATTTTTCAAGATACCCCTTTTGTGTCATTATGAAATGATATAAGTAGGGTGGATATACTGATCTGGCTCACTTTTCCCCATGTAAATGAATGGGGGGATTTCAGCGATTCACTTTTTTTTTCCCTTAAAATTACACGCCCTTTTATCCAAGGTATATTTGTTTGTCTCCCCTTTTAACCTAGGGGCATTCTATTCAAATAAACCAATGAGACAAGATAAAGATTGGTTCAAGTAGCAACGTAGTAATGTGGTTTGTTCAGGTGATTCTGAAGAAGATATCTGAAACCTGTAAGCCTAGGGACACTCATTTTCAAATAACCAATGTATATTGTTTAGCTCACTCATTGAACCTATAAATGATTTGTTCATTCTCATATTCCTTCAATAGTTTAATTTCTTTGCACAATAATCCCCATCTAAAATATTTAAAAACAAAACATTTGAATCTTATATTTTTCAAGATACCCTTTTGTGCATTACGAAATGATAAACTTCTCTTAATGATCTCATCTGACACCTCCTGAGCCACAGATTATTTTTGCATAAGCCCCGCCCACTTTTCATAAGCCCCGCCCACTTTTCCTAAGCCCCGCCACTTTCTTGAGGTTGTTTCCATAAGCCACGCCCACTTTTGCTAAGCCCCGCCCACTTTTCATAAGCCCCGCCCACTTTTCGTGAGGTGTTTCCATAAGCCACGCCCACTTTTCATAAGCCCGCCCACTTTTCGTGAGGTATTTCATAAGCCACGCCCACTTTCCCTAAGCCCCGCCCACTTTTCTTAGCCCGCCTACTCTTACATCATTTCCAGTTCATCTCTGACTCACAAAGAAATCACTAGAAAATTCTACAATGTTATGGTTTTGAAAATTTTCCGAACGAAGGCATGCCTGGGCTTGCCCAGGGAATTTCCACAGGAAACCACGCCCACGCAAGTCTTTCTCTATAAAAGCCTCAGCCCAGGCTCCATTTTAAACATATTTTTACTTTTACTGAGAATGGACTACTGTGCTGAGCTTGCCTGGAACTCTATGACTTGTATGGAACTAAACTTACAAGTTGAGAATTGGATTCAAACCTATATCTGTTGAGGTAAGATCTAATTTCCCTATTTTCAGTTCCTTTTAAACATCGACTCATTTAATAATTAAATAACTTAATTAATACATTATTATTTTCTCTCACAGGAAATTGTATCTGAAAATACCGATTTTGCCACAACTTTGGGCGAAATTGATGACTTGGTTGAAGACCTCATGAGCGACCAAGACCCACAGAACAAGCTCGATCTTGATGCCCCAACCAAAGAGTTATACGTTGGAGACCTCAATGAGCGACCAAGACCACAGAACGAGCTATGATCTTGAGTGGGATGACTTTGGGGTTCCTTGCAGTTCGAATATTTGTATGGAACTAAACTTACAACTTGATGTACTGGATTCAAACCTATTATCTGTTGAGGTAAGATTTTTATTTCCTATTTTCAGTTCCTTTTAAACATTGAACTCATTTATAATTAAATAACTTAATTAATACATTATTATTTTCTCTCACAGGAATTGTATCTGAAAATACCGATTTTGCCACAACTTGGGCGAAATTGTGGCTTGGTTGAAGACCTCATGAGCGACCAAGACCCACAGAACGAGTTCGTCCTTGATGACCCAACCAAAGAGTTATACCTTGGAGACTTGAAAGTTGGGTTTATTTTGGAGAACTTGAAATGCTACCACTCTTTGGGATCTAAACCTATCAAGAAAGTTCTGACTCCCCTTTCTATACATCATCAAACCTGAAAGCCTGAAAAGACAGAATTGGAAGAAGAGAAAAAACATAAAAAATATATATTGTTAGTTCTTGGAAGAAAGTGCAGACTTACTCCCCTTTCTACATCATCAAACCTGAAAGCCTTAAACAGAATTGATGGAAGAGAAGAAAAAAAAAAAAAACGTAAAAAATATATATAGTGGAATCTCATTTTTGAAAAAGACATTGTGTTGGGCGAGGATTGAGTTGGGGTGAGATTTTGAATGTGAGGGTTGGACACACACACACACAACACACACACACACACACGCACACGCACACAACACACACAAATGCATACACAACCATCGCACCACACACACGCATACACACACACGCACACACACACACACGCATACACACAACGCACACACACGCACGCACAACGCACGCACACACACACAGCACAACACACACACACGCATACCACACACACGCACACACCCAACACACGCACACGCATACACACGCCATACACACACACGCACACACACACACACGCACACGCATACACACGCATACACACACACGCACACACACACGCACACGGACACACGCACACGCACATAACAACAAGTTAAGCCTTGACTATTCAGTTGAGGATTCTGTGTTTGGGGTTCACAGATCTAAGAACGTCCCCTTGACACATTATATTCTGTTATACACCTCGGACTTGGCCCTCGAGTGTCCACAATGGGTATAGCAGGAGGGAGTGAAGCGCCAACCCATTGCTCCCATGGCACACACATTATGATACTGTTATACATCTCGGACTTGGCCCTCGAGTGTCACAATGGTGTATAGCAGGAGGGAGTGAAAGCGCCAACCCATTGCTCCCATTGCACACACATTATATACTGTTATACACTTCGGACTTGGCCCTCGAGTGTCCACAATGGTGTATAGCAGGAGAGGAGTGAAGCGCCAACCCATTGCTCCCATTGACACAACACACACAACACACGCACACCACCACGCGCACACACCGCATACACACACACACACGCACACACGCACACACGCACACACACACACGCACACACGCACACCACACACACGCACACACACATATATACATTACGCACACACGCGCACACACGCACACACACACACACACACACACGCATACACACACGCATACACACACCCACACGCACACACACACAACGCACACCATACATACATTACGCACACACACACACACATCAACAAACCAAAGTTAAGCCTTGACGATTCAGTTGAGGATTCTGTGTTTGGGGTTCACAGATCTAAGAACGTCCCCCTTGACACACATTATAATACTGTATACACCTCGGACTGGCCCTCTAGTGTCCACAATGGTGTATAGTAGGAGGAGTGAAGGGCAACCCATTGCTCCCATGGTATTATCTGCTTAGTTTTGTCCTTTTGTAATTCCTGTGAATAAATGAACCTAAAATCCTTCCCCTTCAAATCATATATCTTATAAGTCCAAGGAACCGTATCTATTACATCAACAATTTTAAAAAGTTCGTTAGTCCATCGTTTACGAAAACCTTTTCAAATGAGATTTCACCATTGTATATTCTTACGATATCACCAACTTTGAACTTAGGTTTCTGACATTAATCTCTTTTTCATATTTTAATTTGTAAATGTTTCTGATGGTTTCATATTTGTTGACGTATGAATCGTGTTATTGATACTTATCCACAATATCCTGAATAAAAGATGACCATTGTTGTGACGAGTTGTGTGAATTTTTATATAGTCTCTCTTTTAAGGTACGATTTAAATCGTTCAACAACAACCGCCTTCCCTTCATTAAAGGTACTGTATAATGTAATCTGTTATTTTTTAGAAAATCATAAATGTCTTGTTATAAAACTCTCTACCTTCATCAGTCCACAATTTTTAGGTTTTCTCTTACTTTATTAAATATCTGTTGAAAGGCTAACATAAGAGTATTACCTGTTTTGTTTTTTAAAGGGGCAACCCATGCGTACTACTCCTCAAATCAATAACGGTTAAAGCATACTTGTAACCCCTTATCATTATTGAGTTCAATCAAATCAGCGACCAATAAAAAAATCAACTTCCTTGAATAAACTTTCCTTCTCTGAAACTTTGTGATATTGGTTTATGTAATTCATCAGCTATTGCTCTTCAGTCTTAATGAATCATCTAGAGCCTATACGTTTTTTGAATTTCCAAGTCCAAGTTTCAATTTAGCACTGACATCTTCTTCACGATGAACCGATCAACTTTTTCTCTCAGGTTGGATTTTGTATCAGAGACAAATTATACAACATTTTCTCTATGGCTTCATGCTTTCTTCTAAAGTTGTGGTATTCCCATAATCAATATCGTGCCTCATGCCACACTTCATCAACCCTATTGATAGGTTTACTCCATGGTTTAGGATTGTCTGCCTCATCTAATCTTTTTATCCAAGTTTGTGCCTGGACCACAGAAGAATACCCTGGTAGATGTAATTCCCCCGGTATTCAGTCGTTGTAAATTTACTTCCTGAATAAAAACTTGTTATATCTCCTCCGAGTTTGTGTTTGTGAGATAAATTGATTTTTTTTTGAACACACACACCGAACATATACCTTTTTGTATAACCCTGTTATTTTTACTTTAAATATATGAAATATTTTATTTATTAGTTTCTTTTTACATTTGAGACAATAACTCATTATATTTATGAGAAAAAATTCCTACAGAGTGCAAAAAACCTTTTTAGTTCCAACATGCACATTGAATCTTAATTTTTAAAACATAAAGGATCCTTAGAAATGCCTTTCACTCTCTCCTGCATTTATAAGAAAAAAAAAAAAATGAAAAACTTGAATTAACATCAATATCCTTCCCTGAAAACGATGTCAATAGTCCTTGAAGAAAATATTGCAAATAGAACTTGTCAATTCTTTGTTTTCCTCCTCGGGGTTGAGTTATTTTCTGTAATACCACCAATCTTTTTGAACTCACGGTTTCCAATTTGATATTTATTTTCTCGCTCTTTTCCTCTCTCCCTCTTTCTCTCTCTTCTCTCTCTTCTTCCCTCTCCTCCTTCTCTTCTCTTCTCTCTCTTTCTCCCTCCCTCTTCTCTTTCTTTCCCCTCTCCTCCCTCTCTTTTCTCTCTTTCCCCCTTTCCTCTTTCTCTTTCTCTCTCTCTCCTCCTCCTCTTCTCTCTCTTCAACTCTTCCCTCTCCTACTATACTTGAATCGCTTACACCGCCATAGAATATCATACAATCGATATTTCATCGTGCATT
Source organism: Eptatretus atami (assembly GCA_035128595.1). Classification (NCBI taxonomy): domain Eukaryota; kingdom Metazoa; phylum Chordata; class Myxini; order Myxiniformes; family Myxinidae; genus Eptatretus; species Eptatretus atami. The sequence continues at coordinate 21,520,736 of CM068954.1, forward strand.
TCTTGTTATTCCTGACTCCAAAATAATTTTTTTTACACAGAAACCAAATAAAATTTCTTCTGAATTTGTCTAAAAGAGCCTTTCGTTTCTAACTTTATAATTTTCCTTTTAACATTCTAATTAAATCTAAGAGTTCGGTTATCAACATCAGCATAAAGCCAATCTTTTATTGAAAATACATCTTCTATGTTTATGAACATATTATTTAAATACCCGAATACCTTTTTCTTTGAAGTATGCTTGGACACAGAAAGATAATTTTCTTGAAGCCTCTTGTGTCTTAAGTGTATTAGAAATATATTGTTAGAATAATATTATGACACGAAACACCTCCCCCATCTTTCCCCATAGTTACATCATTTGTATTTCCCTACTGTATTAATTATAATCCGTCTTTTTCTGTTTCATGAATATAAACAGGGCAAAAACCATTATTATATTTACCGCTTATTAATTCTTTATTGTTGTTTACTAATCGTGCTGCCACAAAACTCATTCTCTATACAAGTGGATAATATTCTTCTTACGGACTGATTTAATTGCTCCAGCGCTGTCATGAGTTAATTTTAAAATGCACCATTATACCCTAAATCATTCATATCATACCCCCATGTTCATTCTTCATACAAATCATAACGCCCTTCTTTATAAAAATTATTTTAATTCGAACTGTGAATTCGTATGACCTGGAGATAAAATCCAACACTTCTGTATCTTTGGAATACAAACGCCGTTTTATAGGATACAATTGTGATAAATCGCTTAATCTCACCAAGTGCATCGCGTAATCGGGCTTGGATAATGTTTTATTTTATAAGCATTTTTCATATTAATATTTTTTGGGGGGGGTTATATTATATTATGTCCGTTCACCTGTGCCTGTTGTGTAATAATTTGATAAATCAATATCCATTCTTGGATTACACCAAAGAAGAACCATCTTTCCCCAAACACTAAAGTCATTTATATTAGATTAAAAATAATGTTCATAAAAGCATTTTATTTTTGTTTGAGTTGAAATAGACACTATAGACAAATGCCCACAACAAACTTGAATTTATATTTCTGACTTTGAATATGTTGAAAACACCATTCGTAAGAATTTTATGAACTTCAACATGCGTGGAAGACCAAAACCTATAAAAATATTTGTCTTGATGATTAAAAATACAAACCCATGAGAACCAGTTCCCATTATTATCTTCTAAGTTCATAATAATATTCTTTGTATTTGAGGGCACGTTTGTTAATTCATCTTCATACAAATAACCACATATGAAATTTTTAATTTCTTAACATATTTTGCAAGTTTAAATTTTGATGTTGCTATTCTTTCCAAATTTCTTAAACCCTCATCAATGCTTCATTTATTTATTAGAAAGATATAATCATACCTGTCTTTTCGTTAATTACACCTTGCTTGTGCAATAGAGGAAAGCATATCTCCACTAGCAATCTCGCTTTATCAGGCAAAAACTTAAAGTGTTTTTCAGCAAAACTACAATTACAGCCACTTCCCACTCTAATTGTTTCTCCAACTCTTTTGTATGTCTTTCCAGATTCTTTTGAGCCTGAGATTGAGCCTTCTTCCGTTGGCATTTTCACCGCTGTTGATAATACCACCCGTCAATGCTCCAACCGCACTTAAACCAAGCAAATAAAGGAATAGAAAGGAGAGAAATCCTCCACTCGTTCTCTCTTATTGAATATTTTTACAACATTGTGTTTGTCATTTATTTTAAGTGAGCCCAGTATGCATTCAAGATTTAACCTTCTCTGCTGAAGCAAAACATCAATTCTACTGCTCCTTTTCTCTGAATGTATTAACGTTAATCGTACAAGGCTTTTTGATTTTGAACACAAGATGAAGTTTATGAAGATGATTTGATTAACAATATACCCCAGTTGTACGTTTGCCACTCATTTATTTAACAAAAAAATTAAGTGATGACCTAACTTAAACACCATTATCTGTCTTAACTGTAATTCTGTTTCTTCCAAAGCAAACAATATGGCATTCAATTTCTTCACTCTCTCCCTTTTCTATGTATAGGGAAATATCCACTCGATAGACTCTTATATTTCCTTTGAGCACTCAGGTGCAAACGCATAGAGTTGATACAAACTTTTAAATGCTTCGTCAATATCCAAAAAGGTTCTTTATTTTCCATTACTTCACACACCTTTTGGTAAGACTTGTATGCTTCAGCAAAATCATTCTTTCCCATTATTGTCCAATCTATCTCGTGGGTAAAATGTGCCATCTTAGAGAAACACGAAGTTGTTTCACCTTAGCATTATCACTGCAATGCATTAATCTTACAGTCGCAGTACACCATCTGGCTTTTTTAAAAATGATGCCAAAGGATATCGTGGCTTTCCTCCGAACACCCAAATTCCACGTGAAGTGGGTTTGGTTGCAGTTTAATCGTGTGGCATCTTCGTTTGAGGATGATACACCGAGTGTTCTTTGAGTTAAGTGCTTTCTATTCCAACATCTCTTACTAGTTTTAAGATTAGAGTATCATTTCACTAATTAACACTATTTCATCAATTACAAATTTTATTCTGACTCACCAAAAGCACTACCAACATCCAAAAGAAGTAAATCTAATTTTCATTATCATTCTTTGTAGTTGAAATCTAATTTTAAAGACCATACAGAACTTTACATGCCAAAAATCCAAATATACCTTTAAGAGGAACGCCAAGTAAAACTATTACCTGCTTTTGTATCACATTATACATTCCTTTCCCTTGATATTATATCCAGGGTCTGTGTTTGTTCCCGTTGACATATCAGGAAAAAACTTCGACCAGCCCCCTTTTTACCCATTCTATCCACCTGAATGAATATAGTGTAAATTTCATCATTTCAGAACAGCAGAGACATTAATCACGCTTCAACTCATTCTCTCTTTTTCTGAGAATCCCCCATTCATTAACATGGGGGAAAGTGAGCCAGAATCAGTATATTCACCCTACTGTGGTGGAAGCAGTGGGGCCTTTATGGATATGGTGATTGCTTGAGAAATCTCTACAGATACCCATGTATCCATTTCATATCAGATCATGTATCTGCTTTTTGAGTTTTGAACAGCTTCTGTGGGTCGTCATGCAAGCTACAACTGTGTCTGTAAGTTTGTTATTAAATTTCGTAAATTCTTATCCTTTGCACATAAAAATAGAAATCCAAGCTTGACTTTAGCATAAAGTATTGCAGAATTCAATTTCACACATCTTGCCACGTCCAAGTACCTGTTAATACAGGATTCCTCAGAGTCGGGACCTTTCGGGGATGGCTCAAACTGGCTTTTGTGGCACTGCGTTCAGTTATTACTCTACTTTGCCGTTCCTCAAAGTCGTCTAAATAAGGCAAAAATCCAAGACACACGCACACGGGAAGCAGATAGCTCAACCATGCTTTCTTACCTTTTATAGGATTTATTTTGTATTGCATAGCACCGGGAAGAAGGCAGACGAGACACTATAATAAACGGAACAAACCAAGCGAGTCAAAAGACAAAGACGAGAATGGGAACACGCAAACCTAAATACACTGATGAGTGTTAAATGCTCAAATCCTAACCCATTAAAGGCGAGACAGATCACAATTTTAGAACACGATAACAATGCAGGCGAGACTTCCCTCTTGTCTATGATGCACAGGATGGACGCAGGACTCAATGCAGCCCACTTTGGAAACCAGGTGTGAGATGAAATCCAGTGACGAAGTCTATCTAAAGACAAAGTAAAACTGCCATAAGCAACACCAGAAACAAGTAGCACCCAAGATTCAGAAAGCCAAACAGAGCACGATGAAAATCAGTCACGAGAAATGCAAGCAACGAGAAGCTCCTCAACCAGGCCCCGTGGCGCCCTTTGTCCTTTTTAGACTGAGCCCTCCTCGTCTGCTCTCCATCTTCTTTCACCAGGCCTTCCAAAACCACAGGGTGATCCCAGCTTGGGTCGATTCCACAGAGATAAAGCCACAATCAATGTCTGTCACAAAACTCTGTGAACCACTTGTTTGTGCTCTTTTCACATGACGCCTCCTCCTCTAAGCGAGGTCTCCATCCTCCTTTCACATGAGCCTGTTTGGTTCTCTTCTTCCTCCTAGGTAGAGCGCTCCTCTGGGCTGCCACCCACGGGATGGCCCTAACAAAGATAAATGTGCATTGCCTCTTCTGACTACAGCACACTGTGATGCCATGGCTGGCACAATCTGGCCGGAGAGATCGTAATTGGCCTAGTTGCACACATCTGACACGTGTGCCTCTGTGATGGGAAATCCTCACCTATCCCCACCCACAAACAAAAGGTTTTCACATCCAAAATTAATTTCTCTTCCCTGTCTCTAAATTACATACGCTGCCTCCTCAGCATCACAGGAAACAAATAACTGACTCTGTCAGATTCCTGTTACATGGCAATCTAACCTATTGAAAACACACGGACCATACTACACTTACCCAGTCTAGCTACCCCCTCCCCCCCCCACCCCCATTTTTGCATGTAACAATATTATGCATTTACAGCACAAGGATGGGTTGGCAAGGATAGCCTAGAAGTACGCACACTCGCCTCCAAGCTGTCTAGCTTGGAATGTATCTCGACCCGACTCTAAACTATCATCCCGGTCATTCACACCCAGGGCGATTCATCAATGTGTGAGCAATCCCCTCGGATAGATGTTAAACTTGATGTCCCATCTGCTGGCATGAGTTGTTGGCTGTTAAAGATCCAATGGTGTCCTTCATGAAGAGTAGGCGAGCTATCACCGGAATCCTGAACCAATTCAAAATTCATGCACACTCAGCCAAGTATCCTGCTTCGGAGCATTGACCCATCTTGGATTGTAACCCTAGCCAATAAACTACTTGGATATAACCGACGTTCTGTATAGACTATAGAGCATGGTACATGATGATGATGGTGTTGGTGATGATCACTGGGATCCACATTGGGTGAATCAATGTTTAAGACTTTGCAATTACCCAAATATAGACGAGAAAAATCAGACATAGGAAGAGGTCGTTTTGCTCTTGTTATGATGGTGGCATTTACACGCCCCTCCCTGTACTTTACTTACCCATCCTCACTTTGATATTGATATACCAGTGGGAGGTGGGACCCACTTTTGTAAAACTTACCATGAAACTTTTACATCCATGACGACAGGTGAGATGGCTGGATTAACACCCCTTCCAAGAAGTTATCATCAACTCTTGAGTTTAAACCCTTATTATTTTTACATCCTCATGTCCTATTTTCTCTTTGTTATTCTGTTAAGTATGATGCTCTACAAATACAATTTCGTAAATATGCACCACAAAGGCTCCTCTTGCTTTGTTTGTCTGTATTTACAGCTCCGAATTGTGACTGTGACCCCCGAGGTAGTCTGTCCCCTCATTGTGACCCTGCAACCAGCTCTTGCCGTTGTCTACCTCGAGTGGCTGGACCACACTGCAAAGCCTGTCTGGCAGATCACTTCGGTTTCCCAAACTGTCAGCCATGCCGTTGCCCAAGAAATTCACTCGGTTGTGACCCCATCACTGGGGCGTGTCTAGAGTGTATGGATGACACTGGTGGAGAGCGCTGCGAAAGGTCCACATTCCTTTTGTTGTCTTTTTTCATCCACAATTTACCATCATCGATGAATGACAAGATCGAGGCATACCTGTGATGTTCTTTTCTCTACTGTACCTGCAGGTGCATTCCAGGATACTACAGTGACCCAGCGGTGGGTTGCAAGCCATGCCTTTGTCCTGGTCATCCCAACAGTGGGTACTACCACGCCACTTCCTGTTATCAAGATCCAGTCACCAGGCAGATCACTTGCAACTGTCAAAAGGGATATGAAGGTGAAAGTCCTGAAAATGTATCTTTCACCGATTCCTTCACATACTCATTCACAAAGGAATTCCTGAATACCTGATTTCACTCGTATAATTATCTGTTCAGTCTTTGAAAGGTTGTTATACCTTTGCCCATAGAATATTTTTTTTTTTTTTTTTTTTTACACATCTATGTTGTTTTGAGGTGAGATGTTGATTGTAAGAGTTGAGTGGAGGAAAAAGATGATAAGTGTTCATATTAATATTAGATTTTCCAGCTTGTGGAAAGATTGTGAGTTATATCGTGAGCTTCTTCATCCTAAATCAGACATCCCTATTCTCTTATAATGAACTTAGACAAGGAATTTGACCAGAGTACCTGAAAAGATAATAGATACAGAATATGCACTATACCTCGAAGAGGAAACATGTGTAGACGGCACAGCATGGATGCGCATTCACATCTGAAGAAAGTCATGCTCAAGGATGCAGTACCCCTCCTGGAACTGCACCAGGCTTGTTGTTTTAGTCAAATTGCTCTCCACAAGGTAATTAACCCATGACCAAGACCCTGCTCAGAGGCAGGCACACTGCTGCCCGAGTTATCCCGTCATCCTTCAGCCGACAACACTCAGCCTTGAGTGAAGGCCTCCCCATCCAGGCACTAGCGAAGTTACTGGAGATAAATCTAACCTCAAGTTAACGAGAAACGCCTGTCGAAACAAGGTGTTTGTAGGTTATGATGTCATCTGATTTAGGCTTTGACAAAAAAATACTTAAACAGCAAAATGAGATGTCATTGGATTGCGATCACCAACAACACACACATTGTTGTTGCAGTTTTATATTTTGTTAGGTAACTAATTGATATCGTTTCATCAACAACTTAACAGGAATAACCTTTTTCTCAGTGGACAGAGGTTATGTCATCACCCCTGTCTCTCTATTTGTTGGGTAGTCGATCTAGTCGAAAAAAATATATATATATTTTTTTTTTTTTAGATTGTTTCTCCCCTTATTATCAGTATTTAAAATGGCGATTTCAGTTAATACAATGGCGATTTCGATGAAACTTGGTTGGTAGGTTCATACCATGATCTAGTTGTGTGCAAATGAGAACCGTTGCTATGGACACCACCGTTGCCTAGCAACGGGACTGAAATTTTTGAAAAATCATAAAAAAATTATTTTTTCGAAAATCAAAAATCGGGCCACGAGCGACTGTGGGCAGTACATTCAGCCATATTGTCAAAAATTTCCAGCCGGATCCTATGAAAACTGTCGGAGAAGATAGACTTTGAATGAACCCTGGTCAAAAACAATAAAAAAACGAAGTTCGTTATATCTCAGAGACTATGAGTCAGATAGGCATGAAACTGGTATGGTAGGTTCATGGTATGTCCTAGTTATGTGTGAGAAAGAACCGTTGCTATGGACCCCTCCGTTGCCTAGCAACGGCCGAAAAACTTCTAAATGTGGGGGTATTTTTAGAAAAAACAATCTGCAGCATTAACCCTTGAAGCTAGAATCATGAATTTTCTTGTGCTTATCCTCAGGTCATTCCCATCGAATGGGCCCATCGTGTCAGGTTCTATTGGGTAGTCGACTTCCCATGTCCGCCTACCGGCTTGTCTGTCTGTCTGTCTGTCTGCCTGTCGTGAGCAGGATATATCAAAAACTTATGGAAGGTTTTGGATGAAATTTGGTGGACAGGTTGGGAGTGTGACAATGACGAATTGATTCGATTTTCGTGACGATACGATTCCGGATCTAGATACGAGATTTTTTTTTTAAAACGTGATTCTTCACGATTGAGAGATGTGCCCAAAAATGATATATGGCACGATATCTCAAAAAGTTGTGGACGGATTTGGACAAAACTTGGTTGACGGGTTGAGGTGGTGACAAAAACAAGCAGATATTTTGATTAAGGTCCTGATGCAGATCCGACCTATCAGTGGGAAACATAACGTAAACTGTTCAGCCTGGCACTTGTTAGAGGTATGCGCTCTACTGAGTGCCGTTCTAGTTTTTACTGCAGATATAGATACAGATAATTTTATTGCCATATGTAGCACACATGAATATCACAGTAATGACACTGGAATTCTTTGAATACGAGTGCTCTCAAAGTAAAAATAAAAAAATATATTATTTCACATGTAAAAATCAAGATTCATGGTTTTAAAAGTCGAACAGCACTCTGATAAATCTATTCATGAAACGGCTGGTGGATGTTTTAATACTGTGATACCGACGGCCAGAATGTCGTGGTTCAAACATGTTAAATGCACGATGACTAGAATATTTGACAATATTTGAGGCTTTGGCAAAACATCTAGACGTGTAGATAACTTCGAGTGCAGGAAGGTCAATACCAATGATCCCTGCGCAACACGAACAACTCTGTCCAACAACTAACTTGAGGTCGTGTGCAGGGATGTTGCCAAACCAAACGATAATAATCGATCCTGTTAAAATACTTTCAATAACACTACGGTCAAAGTTCACTAAAATGTCATGATGCACACCAAATTTTTTCAACCGTCTGAGGAAGTACAGGTGCTGCTGGGCCTTTTTAGCGATGCATCCAGTATTCAGAGTAGAGGACATATCAGATGAAATGTGGATGCCCAGGAATTTGAAAGAACTCAGTCTTAACATGTAGCCAATCAATGCTGATAGGGGCATGATGTAACGATGTAATGGCCTGGAGCCTCTGCCATCGTCGGCGTGAATCTTTCCTATTTAATTGATCATCCAACTTGTCTCTGTACTACTGCTTGACAGCATCGATAGCCCCTCAGCGTGATCTTTTGTACATAGATTCATCACCTGCTTTTGAATGTGTCAGCCCTTGCCCGTAGTTTGTCACGAATATCCCTGTTGAAGCTTGGCTTTTGGTTGGGACAGCTCCGAACCAATTTAGTTGGAACACAGGTTTCGATACAAAACTTCACATAATGGGTAATAGTGTCCGTGTATTCATCCAGATCAGCAGATGAGTCCTTAAATATGTTCCGGTCTGTCTCGAAACACCCTTGTAGCTGAACAATGGATGATTCTGACCAGCGCTGCATGGTCCTTATGACAGGCTTTGAACACTTAAGTTCCTCTTTATGTGCTGGTATCAGGAAAACTGAAGCGTGATCAGATTTACCGTAGTGATGGCGTGCTACCGAATGATAAGCGCCCTTGATTGTTGTGTAGCAGTGGTCTAAAGTCTTATTGCCTCTTGTTCGACATGTGACATGTTGGAAATACTTGGGAAGCACCTTCTTGAGGTTGGAATGGTTGAAATCTCCAGCAACGATTGAAACAGCATCAGAGTATTTTTCGTAGCGAAAAATAATATCCGAGAGTTCATGAAATGCTGTTATGGCATTGGCTTGTGGTTGTATGTAAACAGCAGTCAGGATAACTGATGAGAATTCCTGAGGCAAGTCGTGGGGATGGCACTTGATCACCAAGCATTGCATATCCGATGAACAGAACTGAGAAATAATCTCAACGTATGTACACCAGGAGGTGTTTTTAAAGAAACATACCCCACCTACTTTTACCTTATCAGTAATCTCCTTCAATCTGTCCATTCAATACACGAAGAATCCATCTGATTGGATAGCAATATCCGGGATGTTGGCATCAAGCCACATCTCGATGAGGCAGAAAGCACAGCAGTCACTCATATCACGTTGGTGTCGAATGCGGCAAAAAAGTTCATCAAGTTTGTTGTCCATGGACTGTAGATTAGCAAGGTGAATACGAGGGCATGGTGGTCAAGATGAACAGCAAGGTATTCTTACCAAAACACATCCTCTCTTGCCGTGTTTGCATGAACGGCAAAGTCATTTGTTCTCAAGCATTTGGGAAACAATGTCATTTTTATCCACATTCGGACAAAAGGTCACTTCATTAACTCTCGTTCTGATGTCTAATAGCTGCTGGCGGTCGTATGTGATAGTAGCGACGACATTTGGCACTGATAAGAAGGTGAAAATTACAATAAATAAGAGAGCATGTCATAAAACGTTGCCATGCATCGGTGCCATAGGAGAGGGGTTGGGCCACGAGAGGGTCTATGCTCGAGGAAGAGCTGAACTGAATTAATTGAGTGGGTAAGGTCCATACAACAGAGTGAAATCAATCAGATGGAAATGTTGGGTTATGTAAACAGGCAGGTTATGTAAATCACAGACTGACATTATGAACAGCAGGTAAACCTAATTAGGAAGTCAAAGAAAAGTGGAGGAAGAGTAAAGAGAAAGGTACAGCATAGTGTAGAGAACCCATTAAAGTATCTAGGCACTTGGTGGCCTAACTGTGGTCGATAATAGTAAGCCAACACCCCGAAAAACTGGATGGAATGACATAATTGGATTGACACACCATCTCTACAATGATTCTCTCCTTCCAGGTGCCCAGTGCAATTTGTGCACCTGGATACTCTTGGGGTTCCATGTCTCCACTCCTTAAAACGCCAGCAGGACTCCTGCGACTTGAAAGCAGTCATAAAATGTCATATATAAGCCATAATCTCCATATCACCTTTTTCCTCCACTCAATTAAAGCCCTCTTGAAACTGACTTGTACTTTATGAGTTGATCTCCTCACTCGCCCACACTGTATTTCTCCTCCCAGGTGATCAGTGCAATGTGTGCGCACCTGGATACTCTGGGAATCCCATGTACCCTGGAAGGAAGTGCGTACAGTGCAATTGCAATGGCAACACAAACTCAATGGATCAAACTCCTTGCGATCCTAATACAGGAAATTGCCTGCGATGTCTGTACCATACGACGGGCCCTCAGTGTGAGAGGTGTGAATATGGATACTATGGGGATGCCACCAGGCAGAACTGTCGACGTACGTTCTCATTTACTTACAAACATTCTCCAACTTTGCTTCTTTCACTCTCTGAAACATCTGACCCACCCTCGCAACTCCAGGATGCACTCCTGGTTAAACTTGAGAAATCCAGGCTCACTGCACACCTCAACTCTTTTATTGCTCGCTTCTCCCACCTGTGTAACCACCTTCACGAGGTTGTTCTATCTCACTCTTCCATTCAGGGATAAAGAGGCAGTGCACCGCCATCTCATGTCATCCCCTTCCTGACCCAATGTCTCTATTATTCCCATTAACCCTTCCTAACCCGACCCCCTCTCCTTGCTGATTTCAGTGTTCCCTCTCATCACTCTCTCCTTCTCTCCCTCTTCCTTTCTTTCTCTTTCATGATCCCTCTCTCTCTCTCTTTTTCTTTCCTGTCCATGATTCCCATGCTGGTTGTTCCTAGTTGTTGCCCCACTTCCCCCATTGTCAATTTAACCTTGCTCTTCCATGCTCCTCACTCTTGTTGAAGAAAAAAAAACAACACTCAAGGAATTTAGAAATTAATTAAATAATGTATTTGATTTAAGTCGTACTCGAATGTTTGAAATAAGGATTTTCTTTTCAATTTGAAATTTCCGCTTTGTCAACAAAAGTAAAACCTTTTACTTTCACCTTTATTGCAATTTTTAAACCTCTTCCTCACTGCATCCCCAGCTTGTGATTGTGATATCCAAGGAGCTTTGTCCCCTCCTTGTGACCCGGTGAGCGGTCATTGTTATTGTCGTACCGGTGTGGCCGGACCCTCCTGCAAGGCCTGCCTGAAAGACCACTTTGCTTTCCCTCGCTGCCAACCCTGTCGTTGCCATGGAAGTCAAGCTGACTGTGACCCAATCACCGGGGCCTGCACAGATTGTCGGGAAAACACGGAAGGCGAACATTGTGACAGGTTTGTTGTTTACTTTTCTGTTGTTTTGCACTGCTATTGTTCATACCTCATTGTTCAATGGTCGTGCCTTGTTGCTGTATTCCCAACTGTGTTATTTGCAAACACTAAATCATTATTTTTCCCTTTCCTCAATCACCGTTTATTCGCTGGAATATCAGGCCATGATATTTTACAGATTTATAGGCCAAAAGAAAAACCTGCATTTGGATAAAAACCAATAATTTTGTTTTGTCTTTATCCTTGAAACTTTCACCTTCAGCGATGGGTCAAATCGGTCATCAAAAGCAGGGATTGTGGCTTCACTACATTTCTTATCTCCAGGCTTCATCAGGATTCTGCTGCCAGCATTTGGACAGCAAAAACAAGGAAGCACCACCCCTCCAATTTCAGACTATCATGCCTGGTGACTCCTTTTCTCCAAGTCGAGCATGCAATGCTCACTGCTTTCATTAATACACAATGGCACCTGTACCTCAGAATTTATCCAATAAAACTGCATCTCCAGTTCATACTTCAAATGTAATAAACTCCATCCTGAGACCCATAAGATTACTAAATATATGTTTCGTATTTAGTTATTTAGACCAGTCTATGCTTGGACAGGCTCGTGAGGTCAGGTCAGGTAAGGGAGCATGCGCCGGAGCAGCGCGTCGCTGCATACACTTTCCACCGGTACTCCAGGGGCCTCTGGCCATCCCACAGGCAGATGCATGGACCATCCCCATCTCCTTGAGATGCTGATCAACCTGCTGCAACCATGAGGCACTTGGTCAGCCCATTGGCCTCCTCCACTGATGAGGCTCCCTTGCTGAGAGAAATTTGATGAGCAGGATCAGCATCAGGAAAACAAGCCACATGTACATACAGCTGCAGCTGACGCTCACGGACTATGCAGGTTCAAATCTCATTTGAGTCTCTCTCAGCAACCGCTCGTTGGACACAAAGTCCGACCAGCGATAGCCAAGGTTTCTCTGAAGAGACCTGGTACCAAAGGGATTTAGTCTCCATCTGAGATCCCTGGTCAGAGTCCAAGTCTCACATCTGTAGAGC
>CM068954.1:21534192-21547725 GCA_035128595.1 Eptatretus atami
GGCTTGCTCTGGACACTGGTGCTCAAGCAGATGGTGGCGAACCCTATCAAGAATTATTTGAGCAAAGCCTTGCCCGGCACTGAGAGCAGTGTCACCCCTTGGTCATTGCTGCAGTCCTGGTGATGATCGCCCTTCCTTTCCAGAGAGGAACAGCAAGGCCCCTCTTCCAGTCAGGTGGGATGATGCCCGTGTTACAGGCAGAGCACAGAACTGCATGCAAAGACATGAGTGCAGCATTTCCACCAGCCTTGAGAAGTTGATCATGGATGCCAAGATCACAGGAGCTTCACCAGTTGCATCTGGTTCAACACAGCTTGTGTTTCTGTGAACTAAGGTGGATTCAGTTGATTGGATTGACAGCAATAGGGATCGTAACACCCCTGACATCTAAACTCAACGCTGGTGGATCAGCCTGTTGTCATGAACAAAGGTATGGGGGAAAAAAAAAAAGGTCGAAGTTGTGGTTGATGAGGTCGAAGACTTGAGGCAGAGAGGTTTTAAAACATTAATCTTGTTTTAATTTCTTTATAATCTGAGCTGTGTAATTACTGCAAGCAAGTGCAGCAAGCTATCGGAGATAACTCGACGCAACACAAATAAGTAAACGTTCTAATAACATGCAAGTACCACACACAAAATAAGCTCATGTCTTTATTCACCCTGCTTACCTTGTGGAACCTGACAACCAGGCCTTTCTTCTTGTCTTAGCTCTTTCACGAGCCTTGACTGTATTCAAACAAATGTGAGCAATGGAGGATTTATGTCCATATATAGTGAGGTCTTATCTGAGATGTTCGGTTTCCCGTGTACCCACAGGTGCATTCAAGGATCCTACGGTGACCCGGCTGTGGGCTGCCGGACCTTGCCCATGTCCCGGTCCTCCAGACAGTGGGCGTTATCACGGCATTTCCTGTTCTCAAGATCCAATCACCAGGAAGATCACCTGCAGCTGCCAAAATGGATACGCAGGTGAGGGGTAATGCATAACCTAGTAGTGAATGTCAGGCCACACAACTCAGAGAGATTGGAAATACTGGAACTCAGGCACGGGATAAAATTATTCATTGTCATCATTCCTAAACACAGCCTGATCCGCATACAGAGCCAATGACTTAGAAAAATTTTAACCACGGGAAAGTACTTCCTGCAATTACTTACGACAGGGTAACGCTGAGATTTGGTTTAAAAGTTTTCTTTATTTCACACATCCTGGTGTTTTTTTTAATTTTCATACTTTCCTCTCGACTCTCGTGCCGTCAACTTGTCATTTAACAATGTCATTGATGTAAAACTTTTTCATAGCTGCACCCGTAGACCCAAGATCTCCAATCCTTAATGACGACTTCCATACATTTTCTAGTTTCATGCATTCCTTATTCTATCTCCTCTGTTGAAACGTCATTTTTATTTCTATACGAGCAATACAACCTGTCGCTTCGCTGATGGGGAACAATAAAAGGGGGAGGGTGGAGAAAGAGATGAGGCGGTGTAGGGTGAGAGGGGGGAGGGGAGGCAGAGAGAATAAAGGGTGGGGAGCGAGGGGGGAGGTGGGAGGAGCGACCCTCACCAAACATTGCTGTTACTGCGGAAGGGAGAGCGGTGCATGGTGAGATAGACACTACACCACCACACACACACACACACACAGACACACAGACCTGTGGATAACCTGGAAGACTTGGGAGGGATCCGTTCCACATTCTGAAACCCACATATACAAAAAAAACTTCACAGCTTGGTCCATGAATCGTGACCACCAAAATGAAGGTGGATACTTTGAGCCTGCCCTGGGAGGACTCCATTCCACATTCTTGAAACCAACATATGTAGATACCAATCAACTCATCAACACACACAACACACACACACACAACACACACACACTGACAATCACACAGCACACACTGACACACAACACACACACTGACACACAACACAACACATTGGCCTGTTTATTAGTACAAATACTATCTTCTGATTTTTGCGAATCAAGTTTTTCTTCCACCTCTGAAAGATGTCCCTGATTGGCTGATTCTTGACCACTATTGAACACTTGAATTGATTCATTACCAAGAAGTAAATGTCATGTTTTATGATACAAAATAACTTTGTAATCCATATCCTTCCACGACTATATAAAAAGAAGGCAATTATCTGTGGGTATGTCGAGTATGTAACACTGAAAATCATATAAAAAACACGACTCGCCAATCTCCACCAAAGTTACTGCCCTTTGACAGATTATTTTTGTGCAACTTACAAGGATGTACAAGTATGTGTCCATAGCAAGGCCAATTTTATGCAACTTTCAATCAATATGTCTGAACAAGTTTAAATCTGTAGAGTTCTAATGGAGCCTTTATGTTGTCATTTATTTTTATTCATAATACTATTGTTCCATAAAGAAGTGCAATGAATTGCTGAATAAGTTGTATTGATATTGTAATGGCAGTATTTGCAGCATGAACTTGTGCGACTAATAAATGGTTGTAAAATGTCATACAAAGCCATAATTCCTCATACAGCCCTCTTGAGACTGGCAGGTACTTCATGAGTCGATCTTCTACATCATCGTGCTGTATTTATTCCTCCTAGGTGCCCAGTGCAACGTGTGGCACCTGGATACTTTGGGAATCCATGTACCTGGAAGGAAGTCGTGCAGTGCAATTGCACAGCAACACAAACCCAATGGAGGACAGCTCTTGTGATTCCAAAACGGAAGACTCAGCGATGTCTGTATCCACAACACGGGCCTCGTGTGAGAGGTGACGAGGATGGATATCTACGGGATGCCACCAGGCAGAACTGTCGACGTATGTTCTTTGTTTACATTGCAAACATTTCCAAATTGCTTCCTCACTCTAGTCCTCTGCCCTCCTCCCACCCTCGCATGCTTCTTCCAATAAACCCTCCTGGTTAAAGTTCAAAAATTCAGGCTGAGTGCACAACCTTCAATTTCTCCTTTTCTAGCTTCCACCCTTCGTAAACAACCATTCTTACTTGCTAATTTCAGTGTTCCATCTCCTTATCTCTCTCTCTCTCTCTCTCTCTCCTCTCTCTCTCTCTCTCTCTCTCTCTCGTCTCTCTCTCTCTCTCTCTCTCTCTTCCTTTCCTGGTTGTGTCCAATTGTTGCCCCAATTCCCATTGGCAATTTACCTTGCTCTGCTCTGAGCCTCGCTCTTGTTCAAGAAAATAACACTCAGGATTCGATATCATATCGTTTGAATATGGATATTCATGTATTTGAAATTTCTCTGCTTCAAAAACAAAACCTTTTACTTTCACCTTTATTGCAATTTTTAAACCTCTTCCTCACTGCATCACACAGCTTGTGATTGTGATATCCAAGGAGCTTTGTCCCCTCCTTGTGACCCGGTGAGCGGTCATTGTTATTGTCGTACGCGTGTGGGCCGGACCCTCCTGCAAGGCCTGCCTGAAAGACCACTTTGCTTTCCCCTCGCTCCAACCCTTATTTGCCATGGAACGCCAAGCTGACTTGTGACCCAATCACCGGGGCCTGTCTGCAGGATGTCCAGAAAACATGGAGGGCAAGCACTGTGAAAGGGTTTGTTGTTTCCCTTTCTGTTGCTACCTTGCCACTGAAATTGGATGGAGGTTATGTTTTCCTGGCTTGCTGTCTATCTGCCTTCCCGTAAGCCAAAGATATCTCAGATAGTTGTGTGTCGCATTCGGAAAAATTTAGTGGACAGGTTGGGTGTGTGACATAACAAAATGATTCAATTTGGTGAAGCTCCGCAATCCTGATCCAGGATCCGAGATTTTTTAAAGGTGATTCTTTCACCGTTGGAGATTCCAGCATAAATCGATACAAATGCATGACATCTCAAAAAGTTTGGTGGATGAGTTGGTTAAGGTGACAAGAAGAAGGCGATTAGATTTTGTTCAGGTGTGAATCCAGATATGACCTATCGGTGGGATCTGGATCTTCACCACATCGAATCCAATTCTGGCCTTGTCAGCACACCCAACCATATCCACAAGTTTCTTCAAATCCGTACACAGCATTTTGCGATATTCTTCTTCCACAGACAGACAGACAGACAAACAACAGGTGTGAATCATAACTCTGTCACCTTCTGTGGCAGAGGTAATGAAAGTGCATCTCTAATTCAATGTTCAAATATGATAAATCACATTGAAGGCTTCTTTAAACAACTTTATTCATGTTTTGTTATTTCAACGGAACGACTTCATAAATGACTGAAGATAACCAAGTTGACAAGGAATGCGCAGACGGAGAATGTCATTAAAGGGCTGATGAAAAAATGCTGAAGAAAAGGCCACACAGGCAGCCATCAACACGGGATAGAATATATAGACACGACAGGGCATCCAAGTTGATTGAATCAACAACATATCAGGAGAGAAGATCGAGACTTTTGTCTGTAGAAAATGAGGCTCATTGAGAACCAGGTGATAGGTGGTATGAACTTGACAATAGGGCAGCAGGACAGCAGGACACTCTTGGACACAATAAGAAGAGTACGAACAACAGAAAAAGAGAGGAGGGAGGGAACATTGTCAAACTACAAATAAGCGGGTTGGGTTGGGATTGTTTTAATTGAGGTAATGAAGATTGTGGTTAAGGGCTCAAGCAGATGGTGGCGAACCCTATCAAGAATTATTTGAGCAAAGACCTTGCCCGGCACTGAGAGCAGTGTCACCCCTTGGTCATTGCTGCAGTCCTGGTGATCGCCCTTCCCTTTCCAGAGAGGAACAGCAAGGCCCCTCTTCCAGTCAGGTGGGATGATGCCCGTGTTACAGGCAGAGCACAGAACTGCATGCAAAGACATGAGTGCAGCATTTCCACCAGCCTTGAGAAGTTGATCATGGATGCCACAGATCACAGGAGCTTCACCCAGTTGCATCTGGTTCAACACAGCTTGTGTTTCTGTGAACTAAGGTGGATTGTCAAGTTGATTGGATTGACAGCAATAGGGATCGTAACACCCCTGACATCTAACTCAACAGCTGGTGGATCAGCCTGTTGTCATGAACAAAGGTATGGGGGAAAAAAAAAAAAAGGTCGAAGTTGTGGTTGATGAGGTCGAAGACTTGAGGCAGAGAGGTTTTAAAACATTAATCTTGTTTTAATTTCTTTATAATCTGAGCTGTGTAATTACTGCAAGCAAGTGCAGCACAAGCTATCGGAGATTAACTTCGACGAACAACAAAATTAAAGTAAACGTTCTCAATAACATGCAAGTACCACACACAAAATAAGCTCATGTCTTTTATTCACCTGCTTACCTTTGGTGGAAACCTGACAACCAGGCCTTTCTTCTTGTCTTAGCTCTTTCACGAGCCTTGACTGTATTCAAAACAAATGTGAGCAATGGAGGATTTATGTCCATATATAGTGAGGTCTTATCTGAGATGTTCGGTTTCCCCCGTGTACCCACAGGTGCATTCAAGGATCCTACGGTGACCCGGCTGTGGGCTGCCGACCTTGCCCATGTCCCGGTCCTCCAGACAGTGGGCGTTATCACGGCATTTCCTGTTCTCAAGATCCAATCACCAGGAAGATCACCTGCAGCTGCCAAAATGGATACGCAGGTGAGGGGTAATGCATAACCTAGTAGTGAAATGTCAGGCCACACAACTCAGAGAGATTGGAAATACTGGAACTCAGGCACGGGATAAAATTATTCATTGTCATCATTCCTAAACACAGCCTGATCCGCATACAGAGCCAATGACTTAGAAAAATTTTAACCACGGGAAAGTACTTCCTGCAATACTTACGACAGGGTAACGCTGAGATTTGGTTTAAAAGTTTTCATTTATTTCACACATCCTGGTGTTTTTTTAATTTTCATACTTTCCTCTCGACTCTCGTGCCGTCAACTTGTCATTTAACAATGTCATTGATGTAAAACTTTTTCATAGCTGCACCCGTAGACCCAAGATCTCCAATCCTTAATGACGACTTCCATACATTTTCTAGTTTCATGCATTCCTTATTCTATCTCCTCTGTTGAAACGTCATTTTTATTCTATACCAGCAAATACAACCTGTCGCTTCATGATGGGGACAATAAAAGGGAGGGTGGAGAAAGAGATGAGGCAGGTGTAGGGTGAGAGGGGGGAGGGGAGGCAGAGAGAATAAAGGGTGGGGAGCGAGGGGGGAGGTGGGGAGAGCGACACCTCACCAAACATTGCTGTTCACTGCGGAAGGAAGCGGTGCATGTGAGATAGAGACAACACACAACACACACACACACACACAACACACACACACACACACACACATTGACACGTAGCAGGTCCTATTTTACCTCCTGAAACCACCCACATGTGGAGATAGCAGGCAACAACACAACTTATACACATACACACACACACACGATGGTGGATACCTGGAGACCTGGGAGGGATCCGTTCCACTTCCTGAAACCCACATATACAAAAAAAACTTCACAGCTTGGTCCATGAATCGTGACCCTCACCAAAATGAAGGTGGATACTTTGAGCCTGCCCTGGAGGACTCCATTCCACATTCTGAAACCAACATATGTAGATACCAATCAATCAATCTCACACACACACACACACACCACACACACACACACACACACACACACACACACCGGTGGATACTTTGAGCCTGCCTCTGGGGACTCCATTCCACATTCTGAAACCAACATATGTAGATACCAATCAATCAATCACACACACACACACACACACACACACACACACACACACACACACACAACACACACACACCACACACACAACGGTGGATACTTTGAGAACCTGGGAGGGATCCGTTGCACCTTCTGGAACCCACAAAGGAGATTACACCCAACGCACACACACAAACACACACACACACACACACACACACCACATTACATAAAAACGCAAACACAAATATTTTACCTTGAAACAGAGTTCTTTGAAAGAAGAATTCAAGTGGGAAATTAGTAAAATTAAATTTAAAAATCTATCAGCCACAGAACACAAAATGTCGGATCTCTGCTTTATCCTTCACAGCGAGATAATGGCAAACACTGGTCGGAAGGACCTTATTGTTTTTATGTATGTGTCGATGTCGAAGTGAGGGTGGATTATGTTAAAAAGGAGATTGTACAAAGTTAAACAAGACGATGTCCTGTAACAATAAAATTGCACATTTTCAGCGATGAGACACCTCCTGATGCACCAACTGCCACGCACCGCAGGGCCCAACACAGGTGGAAACGTGCGTCTGTCTAATCAATGTTCCATTGAGAGCACGGGTACCTTTACCGAAATGAACAACCGAGCAGCTTGGAGAGCGCTCGCCAAGTGGCTGAAAGCACTCAAGGAAGCACTCCAACGAAATGGTTGATAAACGGCTCGTTTGGCACACATTAGCGACACATTAAACATACACCTCCCGGAGACACCCAAATGTCAAGCCACGAACGCTGATGTCTCCGGTTGTTTATAAGCATTGCAATGTACCCAGCGATTCGTAGCTATGTGAATTAAATGAAATAAGATGGCTTCAACCACAAAAGAGTTCCAGCTTAATGCAGAACAACACTGGAGAGATCGCAAAGTTCAATCGCCAGTGAAATAACATGCAGAAAATCCGCCATTTTGCCTGCTCGTGTGTGCACATCATGTGGTACATCGATTTGGAGTCTGCACAACATAAAACTATTTTATAACGTCCATGTTTTTTTTTATTTTTTTACCAGATTTGCTTTGATTCCCTGTAGAGCACCTCGCAAAACCTCAGAAAATATGGACACAGATCTGGCAGATGCTATGGATAGGCAGTCCCTCTGGGGACAGGGCGTAAGGTGTAGCAGTGAATGAATTAAATCATGTAGCTCAATGAAGCTGCTTAATTTTGTTACATTCCTCAATTTTTTGTTCATTCAATATAATTCTCCAAACAGTTGAAAAAGATAAGTTTAATGATTTGGAAAGTTCACATTTTCTTGTGTATATATAGAGGAGAGAACAATAACCTTTCTTGCTTAAAGTAAATAGGTGTATCGGCTTAGTTATAAGACTCGTCATTTCTTTAAATTATCAGATTTCACAACAAATTTCGACACTTATTTAATCCGGACGATATCGATCATCAAAACTAAAATAATAATTTGATGATATACTTTAATTAGTCCGTGAGAGTAGATCGTGGAAAATCGGATCAGATCATGCATGAAATCACTCCAAGCTCCTAAACTAATAGCACTTACAATAGTGATGTATACAGCGATTCGTACTATGATGAACAGGCATTCGATATGAGTGGAGAAAGTGAGAAAAAAAAAACTTTATCATTAAGAAATCGTTGCGGCCTGTTCCAAGTCAATTCAAGGCATGGTTAGCAGGCCAAAAAACATGTCGGCTTCAGACCCCAGCGAGGTTTCCCAGGAAACGCCTTTTGACCCAGAGAGTGAGGTGGCCGAGGATCGCCTGATGAAGATATAATTAAATAAGGCTGTTAATTATCTTTAAAAGGGGTGTTTTAATTAACCCAAACACCCAATTTCACTCTTGCACTTCCTTGGAGTTTTCTTCGTTTGCATGAAAAGTTTCAGGCTGCTAGGTTTTTTATGGTTTTGAAGTTATGGAGGAGACACACACACTGAACACACACACACACACACAACACACACACACACACCACAACACTGACACACACACACTGACACACACTGACACACACTGACACACACACTGACACACGCACACACACACACACACACTGACACACACACTGACAACACACACCTGACACACACACTGACACACACACACATTGCCTTTTATTGTACAAATTACTATCTTCTGACTTTTGCGAACAAGTTTTTCTTCCACCTCTGAAGATTCCCCTGATTGGCTGATTCCCTTGACCACATTGAACACTTGAATTGATATCATTATCCAAGAAAAGTAAATGTCATGTTTATGATACAAAATAACTTTGTAATCCATATCCTTCCGACTATATAAAAGAAGGCAATTATCTGTGGGTATGTCCAGTATGTAACACTGAAAATCATATTACAAAACACGACTCGCCAATCTCCACCAAAGTTACTCCCTTGACAGATTATTTGTGCAACTTACAAGATGTACAAGTAATGTGTCCATAGCAGGCAATTTTATGCAACTTTCAATCAATATGTCATGAAAGCCAAGGTTTTAAATTGTACGAGCTTCTAATGGAGCCTTTATGTTGTCATTTATTTTTATTCATAACTTATTGTTTCCATAAAGAAGTGCAATGAATTGCTGAATAAGTTGTATTGATATTGTAATTGCAGTATTTGCAGCAGAACTTGTGCGACATAATAATGAGTTGTAAAATGTCATACAAAAGCCATAATCTCCTCATACAGCCCTCTTGAGACTGGCAGGTACTTCATGAGTCGATCTTCTCACTCATCGATGCTGTATTTATCCTCCTAGGTGCCCAGTGCAACGTGTGTGCACCTGGATACTTTGGGAATCCCATGTACCCTGGAAGGAAGTGCGTGCAGTGCAATTGCAACAGCAACACAAACCCAATGGAGGAAGCTCCTTGTGATTCCAAAACAGGAGACTGCCTGCGATGTCTGTACCACACGACGGGCCCTCGGTGTGAGAGGTGCGAGGATGGATACTACGGGGATGCCACCAGGCAGAACTGTCGACGTATGTTCTTGTTTACTTGCAAACATTCTCCAACATTGCTTCCTCCACTCTCAGTCCTCTGCCCTCCTCCCCACCTCGCATCTTCTTCCAATAACCCCCTCCTGGTTAAAGTTCAAAAATTCAGGCTGAGTGCACACCTCAATTTCTCCTTTTCTGAGCTTCCTAACCCTTCGTAAAACAACCATCTTACTTGCTAATTTCAGTGTCATCTCCTTATCTCTCTCTTCTCTTCTCTCTCTCTCTCTCTCTCTCTCTCTCTCTCTCTCTCTCTCTCTCTCTCTCTCTCTCTCTTCCTTTCCTGGTGTGTCCAATTGTTGCCCCACATTCCCCTTTCAATTTACCTTGCTCTTCTCTGAGCCTCGCCTCTGTATAAGAAAAATAACACTCATGGATTCGATTCATCTTCGTTTGAAATATGGATATTCATTAATTTTGAAATTTCTCGCTTCAAAAACAAAACCTTTTACTTTCACCTTTATTGCAATTTTTAAACTCTTCCTCACTGCATCCCAGCTTGTGATTTTGATATCCAAGGAGCTTTGTCCCCTCCTTGGACCGCGGTGAGCGGTCATTGTTATTGTCGTACGGTGTGGCCGGACCCTCCTGCAAGGCCTGCCTGAAAGACCACTTTGCTTTCCCTCGCTGCCAACCCTGTCATTGCCATGGAAGCCAAGCTGACTGTGACCCAATCACCGGGGCCTGCACGGAATGTCCAGAAAACATGGAGGGCAAGCACTGTGAAAGGTTTGTTGTTTCCCTTTCTGTTGCTACCTCTGCCACTGAAATTGGATGGAGGTTATGTTTTCCTGCCTTTCGCTGTCTATCTGCCTTCCCGTAAGCAGGATATCTCAGATAGTTGTGGTCGCATTCGGAAAAAAATTTAGTGGACAGGTTGGGTGTGTGACAATAACGAAATGATTCAATTTTGGTGAAGCTCCCAATCCTGATCCAGATCCGAGATTTTTTAAGGTGATTCTTCACCGTTGAGAGATCCAGCCATAAACGATACAAAGCATGACATCTCAAAAAGTTGGTGGATGAGTTGGTTCGGTGACAAGAACAAGCCGATTAGATTTTGGTTCAGGTGTGAATCCAAATATGACCTATCGGTGGGATCTGGATCTTCACCAACATCGAATCAATTCATGCTTGTCACACACCCAACATATCCACCAAGTTTCTTTCAAATCCGTACACACCATTTTGCGATATTCTTCTCACAGACAGACAGACAGACAAACAAACAGGTGTGAATACATAACCTCTGTCCACCTTCTGTGGCAGAGGTAATGAAAGTGCATCTCTAATTCAATGTTCAAATATGATAAACTCCATATTGAGGCCTCTTTAACAACTTTATTCATGTTTTGTTATTAACGGAGAACGACGTTCATAAATGACTGAAGGATAACAAAGTTGACAAGGAAATGCAGCAGACGGAGATGTCATTAAAGGGCTGATGAAAAAATGCTGAAGAAAAGGCACACACAGGCAGCATCAACAGGGATAGAATATATAGACACGACAGGGCATCCAAGTTGATTGAATCAACAACATATAAGGAGAGAAGATCGACGACTTTTGTCTGTAGAAAATCGAGGCTCATTGAAGAACAAGGTGATAGGTGGTATGAACTGACAATAGGGCAGCAGGCCAACTCTTGGACACAATAAGGAAGAGTACGAACAAACAGAAAAAGAGAGGAGGGAGGGAAACATTGCAAACTACAAATAAGCGGGTTGGGTTGGGAGTTGTTAATTGAGGTAATGAAGATTGTGGTTAAGGGTGGGGGTGACATGAGGTCGTGGTGGAATGCCTGATCAAAACCATGAAAGAAAGAGTGGGATGGTATTGCCCTGAGATGTCAGCAAGTCACCTAAGCCAAGTCTATGAGGGCAAGTCTCAAGTCTACGAGGGCAAGTCTCAAGTCTAGGAGGGCAAGTCTGAGGGCAAGTCTCAAGTCGTTGAGGGTACGTCTGAGGGCAAGTCTCAAGTCATTGAGGGTAAGTCAGAGGGCAAGTCTCAAGTCTATGAGGGCAAGTCTCAAGTCAAGTCTCAAGTCATTGAAGGAAAGTCTCAAGTCTATGAGGGCAAGTCTCAAGTCAAATGTCATGTCATAATGTCATTATCATAGAGCTTGGTTACGTGTAAGCCTTTAATACTCAGAAGGTTTACACAAGTATGAGCTGGTTGGTTATATGAGCTTGATGATTTTTTGGGGGGCATGTGTTCTCAGTAAAATAAATAACATGGAAAATATAAAAATGACAAAGTTTAATTGCTTCAATTCAAGCTCATTGACCAGACTCAGTGGTGTAATGGTTACATTTGGTAACAAAACTCAGTGACCAGACTCAGTCTTTTGAGTGTCATTAATCTTGGTGATTCTGCTCTGAATATGGAAGGTTGGTGATTAATATTTGATTCATACCTCACCTTAACCCTAACTAATACCTCTTCTAAGCTCGGCGTGATCTATTTACCGAGTTCGTGCCCCCTTTGGCGCACGACTCCGGTGGTCTTTGTTTATAAATATTATCACATCCTACCAGAAATCGAATTAAAATTAGTCACACACACATCACGGAGATATATTTCTTTTGATATAGTGTTCATTCATTCATCATCATTGTCAACAAGTCTACATGCTCAAGTCTCAAGTCGTTAAGGCGAAGTCTCAAGTCACAAGTCACAAAATGTGCGACTCGAGTGCAAGTCTCCAACTCAAGTCGCCATATCTGGTATGGCCTATTGAAGGATTTTTCACATCCTCGGTAAGTGGGGAGCAAAAGATTTAAATTTTTTGTGGTTTCCACTTGGATTTTGGATGTTTAATCAAGAGATGGTTACTGAAACACATACATCCTGGAGTTGTTGGTGAGGGTCAGAAGGCTGAGAGAGTGGACACCACTAAATCAGAGGAGAAGTGGTTAAAAATCACAGACAACGACCTGTCTGTGATGTGAAAGCAGCAGACCTTGTAGTTCAGCCTCATCAAGCCAGATTAAAATCATTTTGAGAGCTTTAAAAATGCATAATCCAGGAGATGCTGATGTGATGCTGGAGCCTGTTGAGTTGCAGACAAAGGCCTTGTATACTGAAGTAGTTTAGATGGTTTTTTTTCTTTTTAAAGGAAGACTTGGAACGATCGAAGATGCACAGTCTGTGGCTTGGTTTAGAGGCCAGCTTGGTTATATGGGGGCCCAGGAGAGGTCATGGCTGATGGTGAGACTGAAGCTCTTCAAATGGGACCATAGAAATAGATAGGTGGGTTCGTTTGATTATTCTTCCAGGGTGATTGGGGAGACAGTGAGATTTTCTGAGATGGAAGGATATGTTCCATTTTATCAGACCAGCATCGAATAATTTCCAGATTAGCAGAGAGTGACACCTGCTATCAGTGGGATGGGGGTACTGCACGACACAATGTTGAGTCATCTGAAAAAAGGAAGAGAGAGTTGTCTTGAGCATCAGAGAGGTTGTTTACATATCGGTTTGGAAGACTGGGCCCAAAGAACTAGCTTGGAACACTCGAGACTCCACTGGGACAGGAGAGGAGCGGATTCCATTGATGCAAATGTGTTAACTGCACCAATGGAGGAAGTCAGGAATTCAGGAATGAAGGCGGCCTTGTATGTCACAGACAAATAGCTTGGCAAGCAAAGTCTCACATGCCCGAGGTATGTCCACGGAAACAGCCCTGACCTCTTGTTTGAGCTTTAGGGCCTCCAACCATTGCTGGGAAAGGAGCTGCAGCATTACAGAATGAGTAGGTGGGGCCTTCCTGGGACTGTTCAAAACCCACTTTTCTCTCCTTAGCTTCAAGCAAGTGGTGTGAGTAGATGATAAATGGGGTTTCTGGGATGC
>CM068954.1:21558369-21568744 GCA_035128595.1 Eptatretus atami
GCTGACAAGCCTAAACCGTGGAGCAAACCGATCAATAGGGTTGATGATGTGTGCATGAAGCAATGATATTGATTATGGGAATAGCACGACGTTGGAAGAAAAACATGAAGCCGATAGAGAAATGTTGTTATAATTTGTCTCTGATACAAAATCCAACCTTGAGAGAAAAGTTGATAGGTTCATCGTGAAGAAAATGATCAGTGCTAAATTGAAACTTGGGCTTGGAAATTCAAAAAACTTATAGGCTCTAATGATGTCATAAAGATTGAAGAGCAATTAGCTGATGAATATACATAAACCAATAATCACAAAGCTTCCATAGAAGGAAGGTTTATTCAAGGAAGTTGATTATATTCTGGTCCGCTGATTTAATTGAACTCAATAATGATAAGAGGTACAAGTGTGCTTTAAACCGTTATTGATTTGAGGAGTAGATACGCATGGGTTGTCCTTTGAAAACAAAACAGGTAAACTTTATGTTAGCTTTCCAACAGAGTATTCAAATAAAGCAAGAGAAAAACCTAAAAAATTGTGACTGATGAGGGTAACAGAGTTTCTACACCAAAACATTTATGAATTTTCTTTAAAATTAACAACATTACATTATACAGCACCTTTAATGAAGGAAAAGCAGTTGTTATTGAGCATTTTAATCGCACTTTAAAGGAGAGAACTATATTAAAATTCACTCAAACTCGGTTCTCAACAATGGTTATCTTTAATTCAGGACATTGTAGATAAGTACAATGATACGATTCATACCTCAACGAAATTAAACCATCAGATACATTTGCAAAATTAAAATATGAAAAAGAGATTAATGTCAGAAAAGCCTAAGTTCAAAGTTGCTGATGTAGTAAGAAAAAACAGGTGGAAATCTCATTTTGAAAAAGGTTATACCAAGCGATGGACAAATGAACTTTTTAAAATTGTTGGTGTCGTCGTGCGTACAGTTCCTTGGACTTACAAACGATGTGTGATTTAAAGGGGGAAGAGATTTTAGGTTCATTTTATTCACAGGAATTACAAAAAGACAAAAGATAAATTGGAAAAAACCCTTGACTTTCAAATTATGTGATATTAAAGGGGGAAGAAATTTTTAGGTTCATTTTATTCACAGGAATTACAAAAGACAAAGATAAATTGAAAAAACCCTTGGACTTACAAATTATGTGATTTAAAGGGGAAGAGATTTTAATGTTCATTTATTCACAGGCATTACAAAAGACAAAGTAAAATTGAAAAAAACCCTTGGACTTTCAAATTATGTGATTTAAAGGGGGAAGAAATTTTAGGTTCATTTTAATTCACAGGAATTACAAAAGACAAAGATAAATTAAATTTTTTTGACTCTGCCCCTTTTTTAACTCGCCCCCTTTTTGTCCTTGCCCACACAACCCCATCCACGCAAAGCCCACCCACACAAACTCCACTCACACAACCCCCACCACACCAAACTCCACTCACACAAACCACACCCACGCAAACCCCACCCACACAAACCCCACTCACAAAGCCCCACCCCATGCAACCCCCCCACCACATAAGCCACATCCACATCCATCATATCCACAATAATTAGTGATTCGTTTATTAGTTCCCCACACACCAAACATGTTTATTTAATTTAAAAAAATCTCCAACCAACACAAGCCACATCCACGCAAACCCCATAACACCAAG
Organism: Eptatretus atami; assembly: GCA_035128595.1. Taxonomy (NCBI): domain Eukaryota; kingdom Metazoa; phylum Chordata; class Myxini; order Myxiniformes; family Myxinidae; genus Eptatretus; species Eptatretus atami. Next base: position 21,560,053 of record CM068954.1, read on the forward strand.
CTCCACCCACACAAGCCCCACCCCATACAGCTCCACCCATACAAGCTCCACCACACAAACCTCACCCACACAAGCCCCACCCCCCTTCCCCCTGTGCGCCCCCACCTTTGAACCACCACCCCCCTCATTCCACCCCCCACCCTTCCCACACACACACGGGGAGGGGAGAGGGATGAGGGAGGTGGTGGGTCGTTGGGGGAGCGCACGTACCCCCAACCCTAACCCTAAACCCTCCCCCACCCCCTCCCCTTTACATCTCCTTATTCTTTTTTTGTAATTCAAATCAGATAATTATAAGGAAAGCTTATCTGAAAAAACAAAAGTAAAAAACATTGAACAAAATCTTCTTTCTTGGAGTCTGACAGATTGTGATTTTTCACCATTTTCTGTCCAAAGAAAGAGGAAGAACCATAGGGTATATAAAGATTACATAATGATATTAAAAAACATTAAAAACACAAGCATAACCTCCAGAGATTGAGTGTAGTGTCAGATTCCTCCAGAAGATTAAGTTGTGTGTTGGGTTCATCCAGACAGGCGTTTAAACTGAAAAAATATATAAATAATAATAACAATAAATAATAGTCAACACTCAAGAGAGATAGGGAGAGAGACAGAGAGAGACAAAGACAGAGAGAGAGGCAGACAGAATACAAAGACAGAGACAGAAAGAGACAGACACAGAGACACAGTGACACACAGAGAGAGACAGAGGGATAATTTCTCACCTTTGACTCGACTCATTCAAGGTCAGAGGACGTGAGAGGACTTCCTTCCAACCAACAATAATGTCATTCAATTCTCTTCTAAACGATTGAATGTCTTTAAGGATGTCATTCATTTTTTGCCATTCCTCGTGATATTCAATGGCCTCATTTTCCAGATCAGTTATCAACGATGTTCTTATGGGGACAACCTGTTAGAAAAAAACAATACAATAATTATTGGTTGTATCGTGATTTCATTCTGTATAAAACAACAAATAATGAATTGGTTTAAGGATCTCACCTCTCATCTTGTGAAAATGATTGACTGCAAGGTTGGAGTAATCTTCTGAACACTCCATATTCTGAATAAAACATATAAGTTGCGTTTGGTATATAAATAGTCCGAGTTGATGACATCAATGGGAAATTACACAACAATGGATTTTTTTCGGGTGTGTCTCATAAAGGAAATGACTTCGGCCTTTTGGGGTTTGGTTCGGGTGTGAGGGCTGAATAGAGATTTTATATTTTCTTTCATTTAAAACTACTTTTAAATATCTTCTTTTGATTAAAACTTGTTTTTGCTTGCTTTAGCTAAACATGTTCTGTTAGTGTTCTGATGATTTAAGATATAACCATGAATTGTATTTGGAGACATGGGCCAAGTAAAACACTGTTCACAGAATACTTCCTCATTTCCACGGCACGACTGTGCTTTCAAGGCACTTCCCAATTTTACAGAACCGAAGGAGGGATAGTGAACTTCCCTTTCTTTCGTGCGTGAAGAGATAAAGTGAATATACTCGATGGAAATGAATGTTATAAGAAAATTAAGTTATTCCATAAAGTTAGAAACATGGACAAATATTCGTTGGTTCGCTCTTTGAGTATAATGAAAATATGAAAGGGAAGAAAGTGCTTAATCAGTTAGGCCTAAGTCACATTTGGCTCGCGGCCGTCGGGTCTACAAAATCTACGGCCACTAGCAATTATAGGGCGGCCGCAGTATTTCACGGTCACACAAATGTAGCAGTCACATATGTTTTTTATTTTTCGGGTAGCCGCACGGGGTATTTAGAAAATTGTGGAGACCAAAAAATGTGGGGGTGCCATACGGTCCTTGATTGATGTCTTACGGTGACCTTAGGGCGTCCCTGCGGCGGCCATAGAATTTTCAAGGCAGGCGCAAGGTAGCCTCAAGGTGCCGCAAGGCGAACCGCAGGGGCCCTAAGGCGAACGTGCGGCCAGACGGACGGAAACGAGTGGGTTATATAACCAGTTCTTTTTTTTTTACTGAAATAAAAATATACCAGTTTGGAATATACCATTATGTATAACTGAATATACTATAACTATAATATATATATATATATATATAACTGAATATAACCAGTTCGGAAGTATAGGCAAACACCTATACTCCGATCTCTAGCGGTAGCGCACGGTGGACGCACGGCGATGCAGACTGCCACGGACCGTACGTAGGACTCACGGCGGGCATAGGGGAAACGTGTGTCGACCCTGCGTTGCCCGCAGGTAGTCACACAGACCGCAAGGCCACCGTACGTTGAACACAGGACGCCTTAGGACTACCCTACGGCGACCGTGGAAATAGTGCAAATGCAAATAGGCGCCGTAATTTTTTGGGGGTTGGCAAAATTCATTTTTCATTGATAAGAGCCTACGGGCAGCCGCACGAATAACGCAAGCCCACGCGTACTCCCTACGTACGGTCGACGTGGAACACATCTACGTCACAGCTTGGCCTGTCGAATTGCTACGGCCAACGTAGAAATAAAAAGTTATAACTCCGCGCTATAATTCCACGGCGACCCTACGGCCTGTAAAAGATAGCCATACGGCGTAGGGCCACCCTGAGGCCACCTCAGAAACTCTGCGGCCGCCGCACGTTTCTGTCAATTCAGGGGGGGGCGGAGGGTACGGCCGCCGTATCCTAGCCGTAGAGCAAATGTGACTTGGGCCTAAGTCTCAATCTTTCATAGTCTCAATTTTACAATTTGCTTGTATGGGGGGGAAGGGATAGAGGAGGAGGAAGCGTGTCTCCCATTTTGGCTTTTGGGGATTGGTCAGAAAGTTTTTCCCTTTTCCCCCATTCATTTGAATGGGCGTCCCAGAAACTCCATTTATCATCTACTGCTGTGCCACCATATCATGTCACCCCCTCACCCTCCCCTCCCCCGAAGCCCCACCCACATCCCCACCACAATCTTTTCTACCTCCATTAATTGTACATAACAGGCGGAGGTTCCTTACTGCATGTTACTCTGTTTCCTCTTTTCTGTTCATTCATTCCTTTGTTTATTGTGTCCATCTGTTGCACCACTGCCCCACTCTCTGTTTGTTGCCTTTTTACCAATTTGTGTCCCTGCTCTTCCTCAATATTGTCTCAAAAAAAAAAACGTGTTAATGACGGAGAGGAGTCCGTGGTAAGGGCGAAGATTGCAAATAAGAGTAGAGGATAACAAGAGATCATTAAATAAGTGCAAAGAAGAACATGATTGGACAGACTCAGAAATGAATCAATAGATGAGATAAAAGGGAGACAAAAAGAGTAGAGATCAAGCAGTTAGCCTGGATTTGGGGAGGGTAACAAGGTTTGGGTTACTGGCTGAGAGAGTAATGTCCTGGTCGAGCTTGTGAGGGACAATTACCTGAGAGCCAAGACCACAAATGAGGTAAACCACACTATGCGTATATCCTCCACAATCCCATAGGACTTAGATTTTTACTTTTATGAACCTATATTTTGTTTCTCAAAAACAATCCATCTTCCTTGGGAGAGAGCAGCCTTGTACCTCAGTTTCCTTTGACTAGCTCTAATTGGTCTCAGGGCTGTGGAATTGCACAGCAATCTAGTGACACAACATGAGATCTGGAGAAACTGACCACAGGGAACATGCCTACTCCATTGCACTTTGAATGCATGAGAGCAGCTGTAATGAATGAGAGCTCTGCTGAGGATTTTCCCTGATTGTAATGATGTCTTTGCCATGTACCCCCAGATGCAAACAAGGGATTCTACAGTGATCCTGCCACGAGTTGCCAGCCATGCCCATGTACCGGTACTCCAGATAGTGGCACTACCATGCCACTTCCTGTTTTTCCAAGATATAATCACCAGGCAGATCACCTGTAACTGCCACCAATGGATACTCAGGTGGAGAAAATGCATTACCTCGTGGTGAAATTTCGGGCCTGCAACTCAGATACATTGAAAAATACTGGAACTGAGGAACAGGAGAAGGAAGCGTTGCTCACTTATTGTCATCATTACTAAACACAGCCTGATCTGAGTATACAGCCCAATCACTTTGAAAAGCATATCTCCAAAACATGTCAGATGCATGTCAAATAACTTTATTATTATAGAAACGGTATCTATAAATAAGTCCACAAAATGCTGAGTAGGTCGTGTTGGCATTGCAATGGCAGTGGGCCACATAAAACCTTATTAGGAGTCGTAAAAGTATAAAAAAAGCCATACATTTCTCCTTGCAACCCTTCATGAACAGTGATGTACTTATGATGCATTGTTCTCCTCACTCGCACATGCTCTATTTCCTATCGCAGGTGCCCTGTGCAATGTGTGCGCACGCGGATACTCTGGGAATCCCACGTACCCTGGAGGGAAGTGCGTGCAGTGCAATTGTAATGGCAACACAAACTCATTGGATCAAGCTCCTTGTGATCCCATAGAGGAAACTGTCTGCAGTGTCTGCACCATACGACGGGCCCTCGGTGCGAGAAGGTGCGAAGACGGATACTATGGGGAATGCCACCAGCAGGACTGTCTCCGTACGTTCTAGTTTTCTTCGTATTTGTGAACATAAGCAAGTCAGAAAGCAGAAATTGACAGAATATAACCAGGCCAATAGAGACGACTTTTATAGCCAATGCATACTACTACGACTACTACTACTACTACTACACTACTACTACTACTACTATACTACTACTAGATCTACTTATTTAAACATCACCAATAATTATTCCCATCTTATTGTGAGGTCTGCTGGAACACATTTTTGCCCCAACTGCTGGTGTGAAAACTAATTTTGGCAAACCAGTTGGCCAGTTCTGACAGTTGACTGAAGGTGCCAGGAATTTGTAATTTGTTCATGGTTCTGGCAATGACTCACCTACTTCTGGGAAGGAATGAAGAGGATATAACCCTGGTATATTTATCGTTCACCAACTATGCCAGCAAATGGGACACTCAGCTTAACGGTCCAACCGAAGGACGTGCACTTTGTTATGCAGCCCTTTTTGCAAAGTTCCACAATTACGGTTTGCAGTCGATTCTGCATAACCAAACACAGGTTCAACATCTCTGCACCATTCACTCAGAACTCTTTTTAAACCAAATTGGGGATTTTTTTTTTTACAAAACACAGTGACAGAGTTCTACTTCCAGTTCAAAACAATGCAATAATAAATCGCACACTGCACCTGTCCACATCCTTGCATAACCATGATATTAATGCAGTTTTTTTTTTTCTAAACTTAAAGTTGCACAACTGTTGCAACAGATTGCCAAACCTGTCTTCATATTCAAATATTGCTCATGCCATATGACAGTGCTGACGATGCAGACGTATGAAATTACAAACTTCAAGAAAACTTTCACTTGAACATAAAATTAGATTGATTAAATTAATTCTATGACTTATCTACCCACCACATGTATACGAGAGATTGTAGCACCCACAAATTAATCGTTAATATCCTAAAGTTGTGCAAATAAGATAATAAAGTGAACAATTGATAATGATGAGGTTTAGTGATTCTTCGTTTTTGAAATTTAATGTTTGGCTTTATTTTCAAAATCAGCTGTTGGAGGAGGCTAGTTGTTAATTATGCAAAGCTGATGTGAACGACGGACTCCAAGTAGCGATTTGGGAAACTGTCCTGTGCAAATTATGTCTCATCACACTGCGTGGTTGCTCGAGTTTGGTCATCCCATAGGGTAATGGATAAACCCATCTGATTTCTCTTCATTCCATGATCCTTTACCCAGACACAACTCTTCTCTCATGCTCCCACCCCAGCTTGTGACTGCAATGCTGAAGGAGCTTTGTCTCCTCCCTGTGACCCGGTGACTGGTGAATGCCGATGTCGCCCAGAGTGGCTGGAACATCCTGCAAGGCCTGCCTGCCGGACCACTTTGGTTCCCCACGTGTCAGCGCTGCAGTTGCCGTAGAAACTCAGTGGTTGTAACCCATCACGGGGCCTGTCTGGAGTGTCTGGAAACACCGAGGGAGAGCAATGTGAAAGGTACACATTCCCTTTATTGTCCTTTTTCATCCCCTATTTACCGTCATCTATGAATGTGAAGAAACTAGGCTCATCGGTGATATTCTTTCTCTTGCTGTACTGCCAGGTGTGTTCGCAGGATACTATGGTGACCGGCAGTAGGCTGTCAGCCGTGCCCTTGCCCCGGTGGTCCCAACAGTGGGCGCTACCATGGCACTTCCTGTTCTCAAAAATCCAGTCACCAGGCAGATCACCTGCAACTGCACTGAAGGATACGCAGGTAAGAAAAGTCGAAATGCATCATTCTCTCATTGTGCATTCATTGTATCATTACTTACTTCGTCGTTTGAGAGAAAAGGTAAATATCCGCTACATGTGTGACCTGGTGATTGTGAAATTTGAAGGATCCCATGAACCTTCCAAACTGCAGACTAATTTAGCCCACTTATTGTTTGCAAGGAAGGTTTGCTGGGAAAGTCACAACATTGATCCTCATATCAGGTTTAATATTTCATAATATTCTGCAAAGAATTTACACTTCACTCTTTATCCACCTGATTTGTTTCGTTCACTTCATTAAATTCTGCTCTTTCTGTCTGATCAACTTTCATTCACTTTGGCCATTTATATTTTCAGCCGCAATGCTGATCACATGAGTGTTTGTTAGTGCTGTCATAGGAGTGTATTTATTTATTCCACTTAAATTATTTTTATGTCAGTGTTGAGAGGTTATTTAGCGGTGTAAAATATTCACTTTTTAGATTATTTTCTGTAATACCACCTGTCAACCAGCAGGTTGAGCCATTAAGGGTTATTGTTTGCTGCACGTGTGTGCTGAACTCAAATTGTGTCTCTGCATCTTGTCATGACCTTGTCTGGGAGCACAGTCTCAGAGGCCTGAACGACCTACCTGTGCACTACTCCACAGACCCCTTGCTCTCACTCTCCATACACGAACTCTTCTTATCTGAACCTTTGCTCTCACTGTCCAATCCATAGCTCTCGCTCTCCAAAACCGAGCTCTCCACTCTCAAACACCACCTCTCACTTTCAGTCCACCCAAATCCCGATGACGCTGTGAGATAATATCCTGATAAACGGTTGGGCGGGTACACCAAAATACTCCGAGAGTTTCTGTCCTTTTTGGTCAATAGAGCCACGTGTCCTGGCCATTTTGGTGTTTGCTTCATCATACAATCCAAGTAGTTATATAATCAATTCCTTCATTCATCATGTGTATAATTAATTGTTTTTTAGATTACATTTTGAATTATGTTTCATTCCATAACACCTTGTTTGTTGTGTGGTTGATATCCCACCACCCCACTATCGTACATAATTACCCTTTAGTCATCCATAACCTTGCCCTTCCATGAACCTATAATTTTGGACACAACAACATCATGATATTATTGGCATTATAAACATCAGCATGTGAGGAAATGTTTGGTGACTTGATGAGAAGAACCCAGTTTTAAAGAACCTTCTCTTTCATATTCACTCCTAGGACCACAGTGCAGCAAGTGTGCCTTGGATACTCGGGAACCCTATGTACCATGGACGTAAATGCTTACCATGTGATTGCAATGGTAACTCGGACCCCAAGGATGCGGCAGCATGTAACAATGAAACAGGAAGCTGTCAGCACTGTCTACACAACACAGCAGCCAAAATGTGAAAAGTGTGAAGATGGCTACTATGGAGATGCTAAAATCCAGGACTGTAAACGTGAGTAATTTCTGAGTCAGGACCAAAAAAGGAGATACAGAAACAACTAATTGCATTGACGTTTGGATGGATTCTTCTGTGTGCCAACCTTTCCATTGCCTTTTGTTCCTCTCACAGCTTGCAATTGCCACGAGAAAGCACCCGAGCCTTCGACGTGTGAGGAAGACAAGCCATGCAGCTGCAACGCTAATTCTGGGCAGTGCCGCTGTTTGCCGGGAGTGGTAGGCCAGCGCTGTGATGGTTGTGCGCCAAACCACTGGGGTCTGTCCAGCAGAAAAAGGCTGTCAGCCTTGTGACTGCCACCCTGAGAGATCGCTGACAAAACTGTGATGAGGTCAGTATGTAATATGTCCACTGAAATGGCATTGCCTTGCTGTAAATGGTTAGGGTGTGCGCACGATGTTTCAGTTTCATATTGGATCATGAGATCATCATTCATCGAGGTAGCACTGTGTTTTCACCTGAATTAAATGTTGTATGAAAACCATATATCTAAATTCAGTGTCTCTGATGTCATGAATCCATCTTCATTTGACAAACAAAGATTTTGGCATTAAATATGATTTTGTATGGTAAGAACATGTGATTGTTATGTGCAACCCACAATTAGATTTACATACTCCCTCGGTGTATTCACTGAATTAGAAGCACCCGCTCCATACAGGAGCCGACAAGGGGGTCATGTTATTATATTAATCCTATTTTACTCCAAGTGGTCCCAGTATTACTAACCCAAAAAATGGTTGTGATCGAACAGACAGAATGCGACAGATGGTGAATTAACAGGTAAATGGATGGATTGAAAATGTTTGCCTCCATCTCTCTCTTTTTTAAGGAAGGTTTATTCCAAGGAAGTTGATTATATCTGGTCCGCTGATTTAATTGAACTCAATAATGATAAGAGGTACAAGTGTGCTTTAACCGTTATTGATTTGAGGAGTAGATACGCATGGGTTGTCCCTTTGAAAAACAAAACAGGTAAT
>CM068954.1:21568769-21581071 GCA_035128595.1 Eptatretus atami
ATCTATGTTAGCTTTCCAACAAGATATTCAATAAAAGCAAGAGAAAAACCTAAAAAATTGTGACTGATGAGGGTAACAGAGTTTCTACACCAAAACATTTATGAATTTTCTTTAAAATTAACAACATTACATTATACAGCACCTTTAATGAGGAAAAGCAGTTGTTATTGAGCATTTTAATCGCACTTTAAAGGAAAAGAGAACTATATTAAAATTCACTCAACATCTCGGTTCTCAACAATGGTTATCTTTTAATTCAGGACATTGTAGATAAGTACAATGATACGATTCATACCTCAACGAAATTAAACCATCAGATACATTTGCAAAATTAAAATATGAAAAAGAGATTAATGTCAGAAAGCCTAAGTTCAAAGTTGCTGATGTAGTAAGAAAAAACAGGTGGAAATCTCATTTTGAAAAAGGTTATACCAAGCGATGGACAAATGAACTTTTTAAAATTGTTGTGTGTCGTCGGTACAGTTCCTTGGACTTACAAACGATGTGATTTAAAGGGGGAAGAGATTTTAGGTTCATTTTATTCACAGGAATTAAAAAGACAAAAGATAAATTGGAAAAAACCCTTGACTTTCAAATTATGTGAATTTAAAGGGGGAAGAAATTTTTAGGTTCATTTTATTCACAGGAATTACAAAAGACAAAGATAAATTGAAAAAACCCTTGGACTTACAAATTATGTGATTAAAAGGGGAAGAGATTTTAATGTTCATTTATTCACAGGCATTACAAAAGACAAAGTAAAATTGAAAAAAGCCCTTGGACTTTCAAATTATGTGATTTAAAGGGGGAAGAAATTTTAGGTTCATTTTAATTCACAGGAAATTACAAAAGACAAAGATAAATTAAATTTTTTTGACTCTGCCCCTTTTTTAACTCCCGCCCTTTTTTGTCTCTGCCCACACAAGCCCATCCACGCAAAGCCCACCCACACAAATCCACTCACACAAACCACACCCACAACTAACCATTCACACAAACCACACCCACGCAAACCCCACCCACACAAACCCCACTCACAAAGCCCACCCCATGCAAACCCCACCCACATAAGCCACATCCACATCCATCATATCCACAATAATTAGTGATTCGTTTATTAGTTCCCCAACCACACAACATGTTTATTTAATTTAAAAAAATTCTCAAACCAACACAAGCCACATCAACGCAAACCCCATAACACACAAGCTCCACCCACAACAAGCCCCACCCCATACAGCTCCACCCATACAAGCTCCACCCACACAAACCTCACCCACACAAGCCCCACCCCCCTTCCCCCTGTGCGCCCCCACCTTTGAACCACCACCCCCCTCATTCCACCCCCCACCCTTCCCCCACACACACCGGGGAGGGGAGAGGGATGAGGGAGGTGGTGGGTCGTTGGGGGAGCGCACGTACCCCCAACCCTAACCCTAAACCCTCCCCCACCCCCTCCCCTTTACATCTCCTTATTCTTTTTTTTTGTAATTCAAATCAGATAATTATAAGGAAAGCTTATCTGAAACCAAAAGTAAAAACCATTGAACAAAATCTTCTTTCTTGGAGTCTGACAGATTGTGATTTTTCACCATTTTCTGTCCAAAGAAAGAGGAAGAACCATGAGGTATATGAAGTTACATAATGATATTAAAAAACATTAAAAACACAAGCATTACCTCCAGAGATTGAGTGTAGTGTCAGATTCCTCCAGAAGATTAAGTTGTGTGTTGGGTTCATCCAGACAGGCGTTTAAACTGAAAAAAATATAAATATAATAATAACAATAAATAATAGTCAACACTCAAGAGAGATAGGGAGAGAGACAGAGAGAGACAAAGACAGAGAGAGAGGCAGACAGAATACAAAGACAGAGACAGAAAGAGACAGACACAGAGACACAGTGACACACAGAGAGAGACAGAGGGATAATTTCTCACCTTTGACTCGACTCATTCAAGGTCAGAGGAGTGAGAGGACTTCCTTCCAACCAAACAATAATGTCATTCAATCTCTCTCTAAACGATTGAATGTCTTTAAGGATGTCATTCATTTTTTGCCATTCCTCGTGATATTCAATGGCCTCATTTCCAGATCAGTTATCAACGATGTTCTTATTGGGGACAACCTGTTAGAAAAAAAACATACAATAATTATTGGTTGTATCGTGATTTCATTCTGTATAAAACAACAAATAATGAATTGGTTTAAGGATCTCACCTCTCATCTTGTGAAAATGATTGACTGCAAGTTTGGAGTAATCTTCTGAACACTCCATATTCTGAATAAAACATACTAAGTTGCGTTTGGTAATTAAATAGTCCGAGTTGATGACATCAATGGGAAATTACACAACAATGGATTTTTTTCGGGTGTGTCTCATAAAGGAAATGACTTCGGCCTTTTGGGGTTTGGTTGGGTGTGAGGGCTGAATAGAGATTTTATATTTTCTTTCATTTAAAACTACTTTTAAATATCTTCTTTTGATTAAAACTTGTTTTTGCTTGCTTTAGCTAAACATGTTCTGTTAGTGTTCTGATGATTAAGATATAACCATGAATTGTATTTGGAGACATGGGCCAAGTAAAACACTTGTTCACAAGAATACTTCCTCATTTCCACGGCAACGACTGTGCTTTCAAGGCACTTCCCAATTTTACAGAACCGAAGGAGGGATAGTGAACTTCCCTTTCTTTCGGTGCTGAAGAGATAAAGTGAATATACTCGATGGAAATGAATGTTATAAGAAAATTAAGTTATTCCATAAAGTTAGAAACATGGACAAATATTCGTTGGTTCGCTCTTTGAGTATAATGAAAATATGAAAGGGAAGAAAGTGCTTAATCAGTTAGGCCTAAGTCACATTTGGCTCGCGGCCGTCGGGTCTAACAAAATCTACGGCCACTAGCAATTATAGGGCGGCCGCAGTATTTCACGGTCACACAAATGTAGCAGTCACATATGTTTTTTATTTTTCGGGTAGCCGCACGGGGTATTTAGAAAATTGTGGAGACCAAAAAATGTGGGGGTGCCATACGGTCCTTGATTGATGTCTTACGGTGACCTTAGGGCGTCCCTGCGGCGGCCATAGAATTTTCAAGGCAGGCGCAAGGTAGCCTCAAGGTGCCGCAAGGCGAACCGCAGGGGCCCTAAGGCGAACGTGCGGCCAGACGGACGGAAACGAGTGGGTATATATACCAGTTTCTTTTTTTTTATGAAATAAAAAAATATACCAGTTTGGAATATACCATTATGTATAACTGAATATACTAAAACTATAATATATATATATATATATATAACTGATATAACCAGTTCGGAAGTATAGGCAAACACCTATACTCCGATCTCTAGCGGTAGCGCACGGTGGACGCACGGTCGATGCAGACTGCCACGGAGGCCGTACGTAGGACTCACGGCGGGCATAGGGGAAACGTGTGTCGACCCTGCGTTGCGCAGGTAGTCACACAGACCGCAAGGCCACCGTACGTTGAACACAGGACGCCTTAGGACTACCCTACGGGCGACCGTGGAAATAGTGCAAATTGCAAATAGGCGCCGTATTTTTTGGGGTTTGGCAAAATTCATTTTTCATTGATAAGAGCCTACGGGCAGCCGCACGAATAAACGCAAGCCCACGCGTACTCCCTACGTACGGTCGACGTGGAACACATCTACGTCACAGCTTGGCCTGTCTAATTGCTACGGCCAACGTAGAAATGAAAAGTTATAACTCCGCGCTATAATTCCACGGCGACCCTACGGCCTGTAAAAGATAGCCATACGGCGTAGGGCCACCCTGAGGCCACCTCAAAAACTCTGCGGCCGCCGCACGTTTCTGTCAATTCAGGGGGGGGCGGAGGGTACGGCCGCCGTTCCTAGCCGTAGAGCAAATGTGACTTGGGCCTAAGTCTCAATCTTTCATAGTCTCAATTTTACAATTTGCTTGTATGGGGGGGAAGGGATAGAGGAGGAGGAAGCGTGTCTCCCATTTTGACTTTTGGGGATTGGTCAGAAAGTTTTTCCCTTTTCCCCCATTCATTTGAATGGGCGTCCCAGAAACTCCATTTCAATCTACTGCTGTGCCACCATATCATGTCACCCCCTCACCCTCCCCTCCCCCCGAAGCCCCACCACATCCCCACCACAATCTTTCTCCTCCATTAATTGTACATAACAGGCGAGGTTCCTTACTTGCATGTTACTCTGTTTCCTCTTTTCTGTTCATTCATTCCTTTGTTTATTGTGTCCATCTGTTGCACACACTGCCCCACTCTCTGTTTGTTGCCTTTTTACCAATTTGTGTCCCTGCTCTTCCTCAATATTGTCTCAAAAAAAAAAACGTGTTAAGGACAGGAGAGGAGTCCGTGGTAAGGGCGAAGATTGCAAATAAGAGTAGAGGATAACAAGAGATCATTAAATAAGTGCAAAGAAGAACATGATTGGACAGATCAGGGAAATGAATCAATAGATGAGATAAAAGGGAGACAAAAGAGTAGAGATCAAGCAGTTAGCCTGGATTTGGGGAGGGTAACAAGGTTTGGGTTACTGGCTGAGAGAGTAATGTCCTGGTCGAGCTTGTGAGGGACAATTACCTGAGAGCCAAGACCACAAATGAGGTAAACCACACTAGCGTATATCCTCCACAAGTCCCATAGGACTTAGATTTTTACTCTTTAATGAACCTATATTTGGTTTCTCTAAAAACAATCCATCTTCCTTGGGAGAAGAGGCCTTGTACCTCAGTTTCCTTTGACTAGCTCTAATTGGTCTCAGGGCTGTGGAATTGCAGCAAATCTAGTGACACAACATGAGATCTGGAGAAACTGACCACAGGGAACATGCCTACTCCATTGCACTTTGAATGCATGAGAGCAGCTTCAATGAATAGAAGCTCTGCTGAGGATTTTCCCCTGATTGTAATGATGTCTTTGCCATGTACCCCCGAATGCAAACAAGGATTCTACAGTGATCCTGCCACGAGTTGCCAGCCATGCCCATGTCCCGGTACTCCAGATAGTGGCACTACCATGCCACTTCCTGTTTTTCCAAGATATAATCACCAGGCAATCACTGTAACTGCCACCAATGGATACTCAGGTGAGAGAAAATGCATTACCTCGTGGTGAAATTTCGGGCCATGCAATCAAATACATTGAAAAATACTGGAACTGAGGAACAGGAGAAGGAAGCGTTGCTCACTTATTGTCATCATTACTAAACACAGCCTGATCTGAGTATACAGCCCAATCACTTTGAAAAGCATATCTCCAAAACATGTCAGATGCATGTCAAATAACTTTATTATTATAGAAACGGTATCTATAAATAAGTCCACAAAATGCTGAGTAGGTCGTGTTGGCATTGCAATGGCAGTGGGCCACATAAAACCTTATTAGGAGTCGTAAAAGTATAAAAAAAGCCATACATTTCTCCTTGCAACCCTTCATGAAGAGTGATGTACTATGATGCATTGTTCTCCTCACTCGCACCATGCTCTATTTCCTATCGCAGGTGCCCTGTGCAATGTGTGCGCACGCGGATACTCTGGGAATCCCACGTACCCTGGAGGGAAGTGCGTGCAGTGCAATTGTAATGGCAACACAAACTCATTGGATCAAGCTCCTTGTGATCCCATAAAGAAACTGTCTGCAGTGTCTGCACCATACGACGGGCCCTCGGTGCGAGAAGGTGCGAAGACGGATACTATGGGGATGCCACCAGCAGGACTGTCTCCGTACGTTCTAGTTTTCTTCGTATTTGTGAACATAAGCAAGTCAGAAGCAGAAATTGACAGAATATAACCAGGCCAATAGAGACGACTTTTATAGCCAATGCATACTACTACGACTACTACTATACTACTACTACTACTACTACTACTACTACTACTACTACTACTACGTCTACTTATTTAAACATCACCAATAATTATTCCCATCTTATTGTGAGGTCTGCTGGAACACATTTTTGCCCCAACTGCTGGTGTGAAAACTAATTTTGCAACCCAGTTGGCCAGTTTCTGACATTTGACTGAAGGTCCAGAAATTTGTAATTTGTTCATGGTTCTGGCAATGACTCACCTACTCCTGGGAAGGAATGAAAGGGATATAACCCTGGTATATTTATCGTTCACCAACTATGCCAGCAAATGGGACACTCAGCTTAACGGTCCAACCGCGAGGACGTGCACTTTTGTTATGCAGCCCCTTTTTGCAAAGTTCCACAATTACGGTTTGCAGTCGATTCTGCATAACCAAACACAGGTTCTCACATCTCTGCACCATTCACTCAGAACTCTTTTTAAACCAAATTGTGGATTTTTTTTTTTACAAAACACAGTGACAGAGTTCTACTTTTTCCAGTTCAAAACAATGCAATAATAATCGCACACTGCACCTGTCCACATCCTTGCAAATAACCACTGATATAATGCAGTTTTTTTTTTTCCTAAACTTAAAGTTGCACAACTGTGGCAACAGATTGCCAAACCTGTCTTCATATTCAAATATTGCTCATGCCATATGACAGTGCTGACGATGCAGACGTATGAAATTACAAACTTCAAGAAAACTTTCACTTGAACATAAAATTAGATTGATTAAATTAATTCTATGACTTATCTACCCACACACATGTATACGAGAGATTGTAGCACCCCACCAAATTAAACGTTAATATCCTAAATGTTGCAAATAAGAATATAAAGTGAACAATTGATAATGATGAGGTTTAGTGATTCTTCGTTTTTGAAATTTAAATGTTTGGCTTTATTTTCAAAATCAGCTGTTGGAGGAGGCTAAGTTGTTAATATTTCAAAGCTGATGTGAACGACGGACTCCAAGTAGCGATTTGGGAAACTGTCCTGTGCAAATTATGTCTCATCACACTGCGTGGTTGCTCGAGTTTGGTCATCCAATAGGGTAATGGATAAACCCATCTGATTTCCCTTCATTCCATGATCCTTTACCCAGACACAACTCTTCTCTCATGCTCCCACCACCAGCTTGTGACTGCAATGCTGAAGGAGCTTTGTCTCCTCCCTGTGACCCGGTGACTGGTGAATGCCGATGTCGCCGCCAGAGTGGCTGGAACATCCTGCAAGGCCTGCCTGCCGGACCACTTTGGTCCCAACGTGTCAGCGTGCAGTTGCCGTAGAAACTCCTGGTTGTAACCCCATCACCGGGCCTGTCTGGAGTGTCTGGAAACACCGAGGGAGAGCAATGTGAAAGGTACACATTCCCTTTATTGTCCTTTTTCATCCCCTATTTACCGTCATCTATGAATGTGAAGAAACTAGGCTCATCGGTGATATTCTTTCTCTTGCTGTACTGCCAGGTGTGTTCGCAGGATACTATGGTGACCGGCAGTAGGCTGTCAGCCGTGCCCTTGCCCCGGTGGTCCCAACAGTGGGCGCTACCATGGCACTTCCTGTTCTCAAAAATCCAGTCACCAGGCAGATCACCTGCAACTGCACTGAAGGATACGCAGGTAAGAAAAGTCGAAATGCATCATTCTCTCATTGTGCATTCATTGTATCATTACTTACTTCGTCGTTTGAAGAAAAAAGGTAAATATCCGCTACATGTGTGACCTGGTGATTGTGAAATTTGAAGGATCCCATGAACCTTCCAAACTGCAGACTAATTTACCCACTTATTGTTTGCAAGGAAGGTTTGCTGGGAAAGTCACAAACATTGATCCTCATATCAGGTTTAAATATTTCTATATTTCGGCAAAGAATTTACACTTCACTCTTTATCCACCTGATTTGTTTCGTTCACTTCATTAAATTCTGCTCTTTCTGTCTGATCAACTTTCATTCACTTTGGCCATTTATATTTTCAGCCGCAATGCTGATCACATGAGTGTTTGTTAGTGCTGTCATAGGAGTGTATTTATTTATTCCACTTAAATTATTTTTATGTCAGTGTTGAGAGGTTATTTACCGGTGTAAAATATTCACTTTTTAGATTATTTTCTGTAATACCACCTGTCAACCAGCAGGTTGAGCCATTAAGGGTTATTGTTTGCTGCACGTGTGTGCTGAACTCAAATTGTGTCCTTGCATCTTGTCAAGACCTTGTCTGGGAGCACAGTCTCAGAGGCCTGAACGACCTACCTGTGCACTACTCCACAGACCCCTTGCTCTCACTCTCCATACACGAACTCTCCTTATCTGAACCTTTGCTCTCACATGTCCAATCCATAGCTCTCGCTCTCTCAAAACCGAGCCTCTCACTCTCCAAACACCACCTCTCACTTTCAGTCCACCCAAATCCCGATGACGCTGTGAGATAATATCCTGATAAACGGTTGGGCGGGTACACCAAACATACTCCGAGAGTTTCTGTCCTTTTTGGTCAATAGAGCCACGTGTCCTGGCCATTTTGGTGTTTGCTTCATCATACAATCCAAGTAGTTATATATAATCAATTCCTTCATTCATCATGTGTATAATTAATTGTTTTTGTAGATTACATTTTGAATTATGTTTCATTCCATAACACCTTGTTTGTGTGTGGTTGATATCCCACCACCCCACTATCATACATAATTACCCTTTAGTCACCATAACCTTGCCCTTCCATGAACCTATAATTTTGGACACAACAACATCATGAATATATTGGCATTATAAACATCAGCATTGAGGAAATGTTTGGTGACTTGATGAGAAGAACCCAGTTTTAAAGAACCTTCTCTTTCATATTCACTCCTAGGACCACAGTGCAGCAAGTGTGCCCTTGGATACTCGGGAACCCTATGTACCATGGACGTAAATGCTTACCATGTGATTGCATGGTAACTCGGACCCCAAGGATGCGGCAGCATGTAACAATGAAACAGGAAGCTGTCAGCACTGTCTACACAACACAGCAGGTCAAAATGTGAAAAGTGTGAAGATGGCTACTATGGAGATGCTAAAATCCAGGACTGTAAACGTGAGTAATTTCTGAGTCAGGACCAAAAAAGGAGATACAGAAACAACTAATTGCATTGACGTTTGGATGGATTCTTCTGTGTGCCAACCTTTCCATTGCCTTTTGTTCCTCTCACAGCTTGCAATTGCCACGAGAAACGCACCGAGCCTTCGACGTGTGAGGAAGACAAGCCATGCAGCTGCAACGCTAATTCTGGGCAGTGCCGCTGTTTGCCGGGAGTGGTAGGCCAGCGCTGTGATGGTTGTGCGCCAAACCACTGGGGTCTGTCCAGCAGAAAAAGGCTGTCAGCCATTGTAGCCACCCTGAGAGATCGCTGACAAAGCTGTGATGAGGTCAGTATGTAATATGTCACTGAAATGGCATTGCCTTGCTGTAAATGTTAGGGTGTGCGCACGATGTTTCAGTTTCATATTGGATCATGATCATTCATCCATCGAGGTAGCACTGTGTTTTCACCTGAATTAAATGTTGTATGAAAACCATATATCTAAATTAGTGTCTCTGATGTCATGAATCCATCTTCATTTGGACAAACAAAGATTTTGGCATTAAATATGATTTTGTATGGTAAGAACATGTGATTGTTATGTGCAACCCACAATTAGATTTACATACTCCCTCGGTGTATTCACTGAATTAGAAGCACCCGCTCCATACAGGAGCCGACAAGGGGGTCATGTTATTATATTTATGCTATTTTACTCCAAGTGGTCCCAGTATTACTAACCCAAAAAATGGTTGTGATCAAACAGACAGATGGACAGATGGTGAATTACAGTAAAGATGGATGGATTAAAATGTTTGCCTCAATTTATTTTTTGGGGGGGGGGGGGGGGGCATACATACAAATCAAGGATAAACAGAAGAGTGAGGTGACTTGAGATAAAAACAGATGCAACTACTGTCCATTGGTGAAATCAGGCAGATTTAAAGGTGTAAAGGGATTAAACCAACAAATAAACTGAAAGCATTCAAACTTTAAAGCCCGTCCGCATCCCCTTTGGGGAAAACCCCCCCCTTAAGAAACTAAACTTCAACGAAAACAACAAGTTAAAAATTGTCCATTTTTATTAATTTGTGTTTGGCCATATATCATAAGAAACGCTTTGTTGAAGATTGATGACCAAAAGCTCATAAAGGTAAGAAAGTTACAGCCCTGACGAACGAACAACGGAACAGATGCCAATAGGAAAACCCTGTTTCCTGCTCTCAGAGAGACTGGATAAAGAGTAGAGAGAAAGAAGGGAGGAACCACAATAACCTGAAAGTAAGTGTGTTTTTAAGGGTAGGGGTAATGGTAAGAAAAGATGACAGAAGGGAGGGGTGGCATGATGGTCATGCAGCACATTCTGAATCCTGGAGGAAGAGAGGCAATATCCCTCTCTGGATGCAGTTCCAAAACAGGAGAGAAGCAGAAAAAAAAGAATGAATGTTGAGTAAAAAAACATGGCTTTTGGGACCAGGAAGGACTTACTGGTAAGATTGTTGCATCTTTGAGAGTTGGGGGAAATGGGGGGGGGTCAAAGGGCTCAGAGAGACAGACCTGGGCTAAACTGAAGAGAGGCATCCATAAATGGAGATGCCACTGCCCTGTCTGCACAGGCTCTGCTTCTCCATAGCCAATAGTGTTGATAAGCTTTAGATTCTGCAGAATCCCAGAGAGAGACAGATGTATGCCGTGGCCACACCCCCATAGCAAGCAGAGTAGTGACAAAGGCCTTGTAGGCTGTGAGTATTTTTTTAATTTTTTAGAAATGACTTGATAGCTAGTCTGCAACACTGGGTTTGGAAGCCAGCTTTGCATGTAGTTTGACTCAGCTGAGTCCTGGCTTGATGGTGAGGCAACAATATTCAAGAAATTGAACTCTTTCCAGTGTTTGTCCATTGAAATAAGATACATAGGTGGTTCATTTGAACAATCCTTATGGAGTGACAGGTGGACTATAGTGTTTGCCAATGATGAAAACCTGTTCCGTTGATCAGAGCAGCAATCTGATCAATTCAGGTAGCCAGAGAGTGACAATGTCTGTGGCAAATGGTATGGTGTCCCTGTACAAAACAATGTGAAGTCAATTTGCCAAAATGAAGAGGAAGAAAGAGTTTTCCAGAGCCATTATAGATGTCGTTGATATATGATGGGAAACAATTGTCGGCCTAAGGCACTGTATTGGGCATCCTGGCGCTTCATGAAGGAAAGGAGAAGGGGGTTCCAGTGATAGCAAGTGTTTTGAATTCAACGATTGAAGAAGTCAGAAATGCAGCATGGAAAGTAGTATTGTTATGCCAGAGCAACAACTGGGAACGCCGTTTCTCAAACCAATGTTGAATGTCAGTGGTCAGTCAGGTCAAGGTATGGGAGCAATACGCCAGAGCAGCGCGTCGCTGCGTCAAACTTCCGCAGTACTCCAAGGGGCGGGGCCTGTCTGGCCATCCCCCAGGCAGATGCCTGGCCCATCCCCATCTCACTTTGATATGCCGATCAAACCTACTGCAAACACGAGACAACGTGGTCGGTCATGCCTCCTCCACTCACGAAAACTCCCTCGTGAGAAGAATCTGGTGAGCAAGATCAGCGTCAAGGAAAATGAGGCCACATGTCCAATACAGCCGCAGCGACGCTCCCACGGACTATGCAGGTTAACAAATCTCATTTGAGTCCTCTCTCAGCAAACCGCTCGTTGGACAACAAGTCCAACCAGCGATAGCCAAGGATTCTCCGAAAGACCTGTACCAAAGGAATTAAGTCTCTGTCTCAGATACTTGTCAGAGTCCAGTCTTCAATCCATAGAGCAAAGAACTGGAAGCATCCAAAGGACCTGAAACTCGAACTTTCGTCCTCCCACCGCAGCGCCCACACCCCATTATCCATGAATCCAGAATCCCCTAGGCCCCGACCCAGACATCTATTGAACCTCTGACTCACAGCCAGCGAAGACATGAAAATATCACTCCCAAGGTAAGTGAAATTCTCCACTCCCTCAACATCCTCAACCAAAAACAGGCATAGACAGGACAGCAAGCATCCAAGATGTCATTGAAAGCCTGATCTTAGTTTTTGACCCAGAAACCCATAATCCAGTGGCCCTGTAGTGTCCGAAGTGCAGTGAGACACGGAGAAGTGAGAAGTGTAGTAGTAACTCTGCTTTATTGCGTGCCTCCGGATGTACACTACTCAGAGCTCTAGCGGCGCATCAATATATATGAACCCCTAACCACGTGATATTACATAACAACATTTTGAAAAAGGTTATACCAAGCGATGGACAAATGAACTTTTTAAAATTGTTGGTGTCGTCGGTACAGTTCCTTGGACTTACAAACGATGTGATTTAAAGGGGGAAGAGATTTTAGGTTCAT
>CM068954.1:21600258-21612750 GCA_035128595.1 Eptatretus atami
GACAACGTCGTCTGAACTTCGGGGGAATCACTGTTCTCATTCCCCACATAATGCACCGTTGAGCTAATGCTAGCTCTGATGCGCGAGACGCGAACGGCATTTCAGCCGGTGTCGAAGGTAGATCGCTCCAATTCCCCGTAGGAATCGCCTGAAAACTGAACGACACGGACGAGAACTGGATCACGAGCCGATTCCACCGTGACATGCTTGGCGGTGACCAGCCCGCCCTGGACCTGGCTCAGTGCAAACACATCAACCCGGTCGGCTGATTCAGACGAAGCTGGACCCTCCGCGCAAGGCAAGCGCGAGGGACCGTCGCAGTTGGCATGCTTCCCGTGGCCCTCCGCGCACGGCAAGCGCGAGAACTGGCCATCGCAGTTGGCATGCTTCCCGTGGCCCTCCGCGCACGGCAAGCGCGAGAACTGGCCATCGCAGTTGGCATGCTTCCCGTGGCCCTCCGCGCACGGCAAGCGCGAGAGACCGTCGCAGTTGGCATGCTTCCCGTTGCTCCGGAACTGTATATCGTAGTTGTAGGCAGCAAGAAACAGCACCAACTCTGTATCCACGCGGCCCCTGCCACCGGCACCTCGCACTCGGGCTTCAAGGGGAGCACCACTCCCTCCTTCCTCAAAAGCTTTGCCTGCATGCCCTCGAGTTGTCCAAGCTCGTTGCAAAACAAATCTTGATGCTTTCGAATAATCTCCTCCAACTGATTCTCTAATCGGCTCGGCCTGGGTTGTCCAAGGTGAATGGCTGGCGCCATCCAGTCTCGCCTGATGCGGTCAGCCAGTCTCGGCCCAGGAGGGAGGGCCCTCCCCCTTCACCACGTACAACGTGAGCGCAGCGTTCTGGCCTTGTAAACCACAGATACGGCTGTCCTCCGACCGGCGTTATCTGTTCGCCGGTGTACGTGAACAGCGTGAGGTTTGACCCGATAAGCTTTAGGTCGTTGAGTCTACGTGCGGAACGTTCGCCTATGATCGACAAAGCCGCTCCCGTATCAATCTGAAAAATGATCCGCGTCTTGTTCACCTCGATTTCCACTGTCATCGGTCTTGTCACCGCTGGACCAATTGAAAACAGGCTCATCATCGGCTGCAAGTCCTGCCCCGGGTCGTCGGGGTTGCCTCGTGCAGGTTGCAGTCTAGCTCCGGGTCGTAAAAGCGTACGTCATGTACAAAACCTCGTACAGGTTGCAGGTCTTGCCCCGGGTCGTCAGAATCGTCCCACACCGCGTGACCTCCGGATCACCTGTCATGCTCTGGCTGGCGATGGCTCGGACATCCTGAGAGTCTGTGTCGACAGCCGACGCCGTTTCGACTGCTGAGTTGAACGTAATGTCCTCGTACTTCAGCCGTAGTATCGCTGAAACCATTTCCGAGTCTTGCAATCGAGAAATAAAACGATCTTTGAGCCTGGCCTGACGTTCACCCGCCGTGAATTTGCAGGCGACGGCCAGATGTTTCACCCGCGCGGTGAAATTCGCGATGTGCTCCCCCGGGCTCCTTGCCGGGTGATCGAACTTGTACCGCGCCAGCTGCGATGATTTTCCCGCGCCGTGTGCGCCTGGCAATCCAAATGCTCCGGAAACAACTCAAATCATCGCCGATGAAAACATGCACTTTGCCATGAGCGGTGATCCGATCCCAATCCATCGTCGCCAACTGTAGTGTCCGAGATGCAGTGAGACACGGAGAGTGAGAGTGTAGTAGTAACTCTGCTTTATTGCTTGCTCGGATGTACACTACTCAGGCCTCTAGCGGGCGCGTAAGATATATGAACCCCTAACCACGTGACTATTATCATAAGCACTCCACGCCCCTACAGCACTCCAGCCCATACACCACAGCTCCGACTCCTCATTCAGCACCTCGAGGGCCCCCTAAAGGATATTGAAGTCTCCGCAAAGATGACTGCATCATCTGCAAAATCAAGGTCAAAGATCTTGACATTCCCAAACGATGCACCGCAGCTTGATCTCTCTAACATCCTCCCTAGAATCCAGTCCATACAAGTGCTTAAAGTTGTGGGGCCAGTACACACCCTGACGAACTCCAGTAACAACTGGAAATATGTCAGAGATGGTACCACCACATCTCACAGCACTTTCAGTACCAGAGTAGAGTTCAGACATCAGACCGATCACTTTTGGTGGCACCCCACGAACACCAAGAATCCTCCAGAGGGCATCCGACTTCACTGAATCAAACGCTTTACAGAGAATCAACATAAGCTGCAAGCAGCCCCTGCCAAAACACTCATCTGCGCTTGGTGAGGACCGAAGAGCAAGGATACGGTCAATCATTCACCTATTTGGTGTAAAGCCTGACTGCTCTGGACGCTGGTGTTCAAGCAGATGGTGGCGAACCCTATCAAGAATTATTCAAGCAAAGACCTTGCCCGGCACTGAGAGCACCGTTCCCCTCGGTAGTTGTTCCAGTCTTGGCGATCACCCTTCCCTTTCCAGAGAGGGACAACAAGGCCCCTCTTCTCAGTCAGTTGGGATGATGCCTGTGATCCAGGCAGAGAACAGAACTGCTGGCAATGACACGAGTGCAGCATTTACACCAGCCTTTAGGAATTCAGCATGGGTGCCACAGATCCCTGGAGCTTTACCCCATTTCAACCCGTTCACCGCAGCCTGTGTTTCCACAAGCGAAGGTAGACCACAGTTGATTGGAGGGTCAGCAACAGTTATTTGTAACACCCTGACGTCCAACTCGACAACCTGATGGATCAGCCTGGAACAACCGCTCAAAGTAACCGGCCCAGCGGGCCTTCACTTCGGACTCCTCTGTCAAGAGCCTACCACCCTCTGCTCTAACTGCAGTACACCAAGGGATGGGCTTGGATGAACGCAATGCGCGAATTCTCCGGTAAGCAGGACGAGAATCACTTGACCACAGTGATTCTCTACCCCTCACAGATTCCTCACACATGGCCTCCTTTCCACCCTCAGTGCACATAGAGCTTTACACATCAACTCCCTGACCAGCTCAGCTCTGCCATTAAGCCTGTCCATGACTCTTGTCAATGGTATCCAGTGTCCCTTGAAAGACAAAATTCTTCTTTTCCCTACGGTGAGTTCCATGACATCCGACTGTTCACAACTCTTCAGGACCTCCCACAGTACCCAGACCCCCCCCCCCCCCAAATCTCCACTCAACTTGTTCGCAAACTCCTCAGCTACCCTCTCATCCTTAAGCTTGCCAACATCCAGCTAAGCTGGGATGGTACCATTCTCCTGGATTTAATGTGCAACTTCAGAGTTGTTACAACAAGCCGTGGTCAGTATTGAGGAACTGATCTGGTCTGGTAGACCCTGCAGGTCTGGATTATCCTCCAGCGACCATCAACGAACACATGGTCAATCTCCTTTGCACACCACCAGTGTTGGAATTCCAAGTCCAGCAGTGAGCTTGTGTGCACTGAAACCATGAACCGCCACCCTAAGTCCATGACTTCTTGCAAAGTCAAGGAACTTGGTGCTATTCAGGTTCACAGTTCCTGACCCATGGGGACAACACACATCTCATAACCATCCTTATCAGTTCCAGTCGATGCATTGAAATCCCCAAAAACAAAGTCTATCTCGTCTGGGGCACTGATCAACCACAGATGACTCGAGCGTGGCGTAGAATGCATCCTTCACGGTGAGATCACTCGCCTCAGTCGGAGCATAAACAGAGACCAGGAGAAATGACACCCAAGGAGTGATGAATCCTTAGTCTCATAATACGCTCGTTGACTGGTGTTACCTCAATTATCATTGGAGTCAGCTTATTGACACAGCTACAGCAACTCTGGGCATGGTAACCATCAGAGTGACCAGACCAATAGTAGGTGTAACCACCGCCGTGATCTCACCGGAATCTGGTCTCGAACCTAAAGAGTGCTGCAATACCGATGTCCAAACACTTGAGCTCAGTTGATGACAGAGACAGGTGATACTCCTCAGAGATCTGTATGTCAGAATGTCAGAGATCTGTAAAGTGAAAAGGTCCTCACCTCGAGTTTGTGAATGGAGTTGTGGATGGTGATTGATATATGTGTATAGCTTGTGGACCAATTTTTCAGGCTGATTCTAAGAACAAGCAAGACGCAGGTTTTCTACTTGAGCTCAGTCTACGCAACCTCATTGAGGGAATGGCCGCAAACAGTTGCAAGAATGTCGTTCACACAGGTCTATACCCTGTGATGTTTTACTGGTTGCATACATGCTGAATGCTCTTGTCAAATCATTGACTGTTACTGTTATGAGACACCATAAGATATGTGTACTGATGGATTGGTGACTACAATGTTGCCATGAAATAGGACTCCAGGTAAGAACAAAGACACCAACATGCGATGAAAGCGTCCTGCCTTTTGTACACACCACCCTCGTTACAACCGATGATTGCATCAACGACTCCACTGGATTCGTGTGTCATGGATGTCATGATAAAGAAACCCCCACACATGAAGAAAGGTTGCAAGTTGTAGTGGTCGAAGGAAGTAAAAGTCACAACATGGTTTCACTCCAAGGCAATACGCCATGTGAACTTAAGTCTGATTTTGGTTAGCTGTTTGATTTAGAAAATTATTTATTTCATAACACTCCATGGCTATACTTTGAACGATGGGCACTCTTGGAGCAACTGTTGGCTGGCTGGGATTTCCCTTATCCTTTAGTTACCATTGCCTTTTTTAATCGGCACAAATGGAAGACCCTCACAAAGGGGTGAGGGGGCGATTAGCGACAAGCTGTGTATAGAATACAAACCATTCATATTTCTAGCTTTGCATGCAACCACCTTGACCACTTAGGTAAACGCTGACATAACACTTATGATTTTCCCTGTTTAAGCTGCAGCTTACCTTGTGATTCATCGCACCATTTTACAGGACACTGGGCAATGCCAGTGCAAGCAGAAGTTTGGAGGGAAAACCTGCAGTGATTGTCAGTTGGACCACTGGGGAACTCCGAACACCTGCTGCACCCGTAAGAGTTCGATCTTTTTTTCCATCATCTGTGCATAACTGGTCACTCTTGGTGTGAAACGTAACTCTCTAGTTGATTTTGCTCCTTCAATTTTTTTTGTTACAGCTGAGATATGAAATGCTGAAAATTAATTCCCCCATTCTTCTCCCATTCCTGAACCTAGCTTGCGACTGTGACCATAAAGGCATCCTTTCTCCACCCTGTGATAAGGCCACAGGACGGTGTCGCTGTAAGGATGGGGTCAGTGGTAAACGCTGTGATACGTGTGCACGCGGTTACTGGGGCATATTCCCTAACTGCCAACCGTGTCACTCATGCTTCCTCCGTTGGGGAGCAGAGTTGCAGATGTGGTGAAGGATACTGAGAAGTTGAAGCTGCAGGCTGACAGCATGGTGAAGGTGTGTGATTTTCTGAAACAAAACCTGGTGTTAACCTTCTCTAGTCATGCAGAATGGTGACAACAAAATGCTTATTTACAGAATAAGTAAAAAATTACATAAATAGTTCAGGAACAGAAAAGAAATGGAAATCTATGTTGTTGAACCTCTATCAAGTGATCCTAAGCCTGGTGTTGACTTCGTGGTTAGGCTGGTGGCTTGGGATCTTAGGGTCCTGACTTCAAGCCCACTTGTCCCCTGAATTAACACCTGGTGTGGTTGATTCAGCCTGTTATTCTGCTGAGGTCAGTGAAATGAGTACCAGTGTACTGGTCGAGGGCACAGCATCAGTGGCACAGCCCACTTCCAAGAAATGACAGCTGCTATGGTGCCAAGCTGCCATATGCAAGAACAGAACAGGTCATCCTGGCAGCTTTTCGCCAGTGATAAGCAAATATAAGTATTTTTTAAAGTAGGCCTCCAACACAAAATACCCTTGAAAAGTCTTTCTGAGGCCAATTTTCTGGAGGCCATTATTTGGGGATGTTTTACAAATTACCGTAATGGCTGACATCGAGTTTCTTTGTTCTTTGAGTATGCCCAACTGTAATGGCAGTCCCCTCTTGCAATGAATGTTTCAGGAGAATCAAAATATTTCTCCATTGATAGGGTTCAGAGACAAAACCAAGACTCCGGTTGCAATGTCATCAGGAAACATCCTCTGCTGGGATGGTGTGTGAAGCCAGCCAAAACTACATCGAAAGTATGGTACGGAATCAATAGAATGTTGATCCAAAGTATGCTAACTGCGAGAGAAGCAAGGAGAGAAACTGGCTTTTCAGGCTCTAGCCCTTCATTGGAGCAAAAGAATGTCCAGCAAATATATTATTACCTGAAATAAGAGCTTGCCCTGGCTTCCTACGATGGTGAGCACACTTTGATCAATTCTATTGATTCCATGCATTGATCTCCCTGTCCGCCAACGCAGATCGACGCCAGCCTTCACGAGTGCAGACTAATTCTTCATTCTGCATAAAAAGTACATATGGGCAAGGGAAAGACTTTTGGACTTCTGTATGATGCGTCTTATGTACCGGCGTGGTGTTGACTTGTTCCAGAATGGAGTCCGAGGAGCTTAATGAGAAGCATTTCTCAGTTTTGGAGGAAAATCTGGGTGATATTCAGCGCATTCTTGAATGGCAAGATGGACATGAAGAAGAGATAAAGCGTCTTCCAGCGCCGACACAACCTACTCAGGTGGGAACATTGAGTTTTGGTACTGGATATGTCGATTAACAACGTGTTAAGGGATACATTAATAACACTAGCAGCAGGCATCAAAGTTGGTTCAAACACAGATTCCATTCTAGTGATGTCTACAAAAGTAGTTTCTCTTTTTATTTGCAAAGTATATGAAGACCTCGATCAGAAGCGTCTCGACTTAACAGGACTTCCCACATAATGTAAACAATGAAAATATATCTGTATACTTTCATTCTTTACCTGCACACCACATTTTTTTTTCTTCTCCATAAGAGGGAGCTCATGAAGAGTAATAAATTCCTGACTCTTCCATGAGCTTCGATTTTGCAATGAGAGAAAATTAAGATGTTAAATGCATTTTCTCAGATGCTGATTTGCCCCTCATCCCTATAGTGTCCGTATCTCTTCTTAACGAGAACGGCACTCAGTGGAGCGCATACCTCCGCCAGGTGAACAGTTTACGTATGTTATCCACTGATAAGCCGGATCTGGATCCAGACCTGAACCAAAATCTAATCAGCTTGTTCTTGTCACCTACCCATTCATCCACAAGTTTTTTCATAATCCATTCAAAAATTTTCAAATTCATACTATATATCATTTTTCGCTACATCTCTCAATGGTGAAGAATCACTTCAAAAATTTAAAAATCATTTTATCCGGATCCAGTTCTTCACCAAAATCGACAATTGGTCATTGTCACATTCCAACCTATTCACCAAGTTTCGTACAAACCTGTGCATAACTTTTTTGAGATATCTGCTCACAGACAGGCAGGCAGGGATGAAAGCAACTTCCGTCCACCTTCGTAGCGGGAGGTATTAATATGAGCATTCATTAAAACCATACCGATTCTATCCCGTCATTGTGCCACCAACCTCTGCTCTGATAAACTCCAATCAAGATACAGCCAAGTGTCCCAGGAAGTAGATCCATGAGTTGAGTTGGGCAAGGTAGATGTAAAAGGTCAGGTGTCCAGGTAAGGTTTGAGGGGCCAGTTTCAAGGTCAAGATTGCTGACCTTAAAATTGGATGTAACTTCTCTCTGCACAGTTTGGCCAGACAAATTAAATTTTCTTATTTTCAGAAAGGACTTCAGTGTACTAACTGAGAATATCTGGTTTCTTGTTCACAAATTAGGTCAAGGTGGTGACAGCTTCGACAGCCCTGGAGGTACAGTTCCTAAAGAAAGCCTACACCCCCTTTAATTCACCTTTTGGCCTCATATCCTGGAATTAAATTGCATGAAATCAGACTTTTTCCACCTTTATGTACACATCGTAACCTACAAACTTCCAGGTGAAAAACAAATTCTTCAAATTTCATAAAATTAATTAAAAATACAAACTAGAATGTCTTGGTTGGATAAGTGTCCACCCCCTGATTAATACTTGGTGGAGGAACATTTCACAGCAATTACAGCTGTGAGTCTGTTGGGATAGGTCTCTAGAAACTTTGCACACCTTGATTGGGCAATATTTGCCCATTCTTCTGAACAAAACTGTTCAAGCTCAGCCAAGGTGCGTGGGAAGCGTTGATGGAAAGCAATCTTCAAGTCATGCCACGATTTTCGATTGGATTTAGGTCGGGCTCTGATTGGGCTACTCAAGGACATTTACATTTTTGTTCCTTTAGCGACTACGGTGTAGCTTTGGCTGTTTGCTTGGGTCATTGTCAAACTGAAAGGTGAATTTCATCCCAATTTCAGCTTTCTTGCAGCAGGCAGCAGGTTTTCCTCTTGGATTTTTTTTATGTATTTTGCTCCATCCATTTTCTCTTTATCCTGAAAGTACCCCAGTCCCTGCTGATGAGAAACATCCCCATAACATGATGCTGCCACCACAATGCTTCACAATAGGGATGGTGGTCTTTGGATGAATGCTGTGTTGGGTTTGCACTAAACATAATGTTTTGCATTTGCCAAAAATTCCCATTTTAGTTTCTCAAACCACAAAATTTTTGCCACAATGGTTTCATAATCTCCTAGTGGTTTTTACACATACCTCAAACAGGACACAAGGTAGGCTTTTTTGAGTAAGAGCTTCCTTCTTGCCATCCTACCATCCAGGCCAAACTTGTGGAGTGCTTGGGATATTGTTGTCACACTTGCACACAGTGACCAGTCTTTGTCATAAAGTCATGTAGCTTTTCAAAAGTTGCCATTGGCCTCTTGGTGGCTTTTCTGATCAGTGTCCTCCATACTTGGTCATCCAATTTGGAGGATGGCTTGATCTAGGCAGGGTCTTGGTGGTACCATACACCTTCCACTTCTTAATGATTGTCTTGACTGTGCTCCAAGGGATATTTAAGGCTTTGAAATATTTTTATACCCATCCCCTGATCTGTGTCTTTCCACACCTTTATCCTGGAGTTTTTTGAAAGTTCCTTGGTTCCATGGTTGTGTCTTTGTGTGAAATGCACTAACATTGGAGGAAACCTACAGGACAGCTGATGTTATTCTGAAATAATCAGAATTACGACAATTTAACACAGGTGGAGGCCAATTAACTTGGTGTTGATTTGAAGGTGATTGGTTACACCTGAGCTCATTTACCATTGTCTATTAAATGAAGGTGGGCACTTATCCAACCAAGATATTCTAGTTTTGTATTTTTATAATTTTGAAATTTGTGGAACTTGTTTTTCACTTGGAAAGTCATGGTTATGATATGTAAGTAAAGGTGGGAAAAAGTCATTATTAATGCAATTTAATTCCTGGCTGTAAGGCAACAAAAGTGAACATTTTGAAAGATGGTATAGACTTTTATAGGCACTGTAGATATTCCACTTCACTTTGATAGTGAACACCTTTCTTTTCTTCTTTGTCGATTTTTTCCTTGGTCTCAGAAACCCCTCCTTCACGCGTCATCGACACAATATCCAATGAACTGTTTTCCATTGTAAACTGTTGATGAACCTCGTTAGAGCTTTATTTTATCTGGGTGGACAACTCACAGATGCTCATCAGTAGTGCAATTTGTTTTCTTCAAATTCATTGATTTGGTCAAATTGGGCATGATGCTCTTTTGTGAAATTAACCCTTAAGATTAAGTCATGGGTCTATCTTGTGTTCCTCTACTACGTTCGAGGGGTGATCAGTTTGTTTGTGGCCCAACTTACTTTTAGACATGGAGGATGATGAAAGTTATCTAATATAAAGATATGTACTTGCTGATATGAAATGTCTTGCTAATTCCATATTTCTGCTCACACATTTTTCTAGAGCACGGACTTCAAAGTGGGAATCCCTTAAATTCAGTCAAATTGGAGAAATCAATATCTGAGTTGTTGTAAAGTAGCTGCACAAGAAAGGCTTGCCTCCCAAACAAATACGTATGGAAAAGTAGCAACATTAGGGGATGATGCTCCTTTGTATTTCCTGGTAAAGAAATAGGTGGCTGAGTTCAAGCATGAGAAGAACAAGCATGAAGAGAACACAGATCAGGTCATCCTGTTGAGGTGGCATTGCCAGAAATGATGAACCAGGAAGGTGCATGAAGTAGGAATGAAAGGCATCCGAGCAACCATCAGGCAGATAGCTGACACATTGGGTGCCAGTTTTGGTTTGTTCAATAAATCCTCAGATAAATTGGTATGTCAAAGGTGTCAGCACGTTAGGTTCCCCGAATGCTGACAGTGGACCAGAATAGAGCTCATCTGGACATTTCCTGTGAGCTGTTGGACAGTTCTATGCTACAACATGTGACTTCCTCCAGCAAACTGTGACACAGGACGAGCCATTTGTTCACCACTTTGACCCTGAGACCAAGCACAGAGCATGCAGTGGAAGCACATAAGGTCCCCCACCCCATTAAATGGTCAAGAGGACATCATCAGCTGGAAACGTCATGGCCATTGTATTTTGAGATTGCGATATGTTGATAATGGTAGACTTCTTATAAAACAGAAATACCGAACAGTACTGTTAACAAGGAGTATTATTCTGATGAACTGCACTAGATGCATAATGCAATTAAGAAAATGAGTGTGAGGGAAAACGGACTGACGTGTGCTGCTTCTCCACGACAACGCCTCTCCACACACAGCTAAACTTTCTGTGGCTATTGCTGCTAACTGTGGGTATGAACTTCTGCCACACCTATCCTACTCACCAGATCTAGTCATGTCCGACTTCTATTTGTTCCTCAACTGAAGAAGCTCTGTGGGAGAACAAATATGAGATGACAATGCTGTGATTGCAGCTGTAGAGGACATCAGTGAGGGCCCGACAAGGATTTCTACAGAATTGGCATAGCTAAGCTGGAGGACGATGGGTGAAGTACATTTTTAGGAAAGGAGGTTTTTATTGAGAAGTATAAAGTGAATAAAAGTGAAGTACAGTGTTTTCCTTGTTGGGCCACAAACAACCTGATCACCCCTCGTATAAACGACCCATTTTTATTTACTTTTTGATCTATTCGATGATTATTGTTAATTAGAGTCTGACATTGAATCAATGGTCATGCATTAGGTTTGATTATGTCATCTACGAATGAATGTGGAGAGAATTGAGTGTTGATGATAATTTGTTACTCTTTTCAGAGATAACATGAATCAACTGGGGGAAGACTTGGAGAACAGGAACAGGAAATCAAGAAGAGGAAGGGAGAGACTGATAATATTGAGTTGCAGTTGGAGAGCTGGAAAGGAACTCCGTAACCTCAATGCCACGGCCAGGAGCATCATGAGGCAGCTGACGTTGCTGCTCAATTTGACTACAGGAGTAAGCAACACGAAGTAAGCTGAAATCACCCAGCTGTGTCTGAGGCGTAGTGGTTGATACGGTATATTTATGATGCATACAACGGACAAACTTAACAAGATGACTACCCATGCTCTTTGGAAAGCATTGTTCAATGAGAGGATTCATAAATATATATATATATATTATATATGAATTCCTTTACAAGGAACTTCATCGGAGGAGGAGGCCACTAGCCCATCAAAAGCCTGTGTTTATGGTTGCACAATTTGGCCGGGGTTCTAACCGCTGACCTCCCAGACTCGGAGGAGACTCTCTACCATTATGCAACCGAGTCTAGTTCTTCCAAACTACTTGAATGACCGAGGCTGAGGGAGTGAGGAAGATCAACAAACAACAACCACCGAGTTCTCGATTTACCTATAATGATTAAAGGTTATTGCTCACAAAAGCCAGTAATTCATGTTCTTCCTTATTTCTTCTTTTGACCATCTTTTAGATGCTTTCACCACATCCGCCGAGCTCGGATGAGTCTCAGAGTTTGGAGGATCAAGCTAAAAACATGGTATCTGGATCAGACGGGGTCGTTGCATTGTCCAAAAAAACCCGTGAAAGAGTAAAGAATCTGGAAGGAAATGGTCTCCAGGAGTCTCTAAACAAGATGCAGGGCAAGCTGGACATCTTACGGAAGGAGGCAGAGAAGCTGGATTTGAAGAGCATTAATGAGAAGGTAAACAAGATGGTCAAGGGATGTTAAGTAAACGACCAAATAATCCATGGCTCGTAATCTTGAAAATTAATCTGAAAATTCATTTCCCGATGATTGCTACTGTTCACCTTCATACAAATTGAACGCCTGTTTGTTGGTCTTGCCACGTCCTGCTTTGTCTCACAATTTATTGTTTTTTCTTTGCACCAAGCTGTTGCGGTTTCTCCACCGCCGAGCGCTGTGAGGTTCCCGCTGTGGAGGTGCGGTGCAGAGATATCCAAGGCCAGATGGCATGTGGCGGCCAGGTGCTCTGGGGCCAAAACACTCGCATCCGATGCTCTCAAAAAGGCGACGACACAGCGGGCTTGCTCGAAAATGCCAAATCCCAGCTTCAAGACCTGGGGAACAAGGTCTTAACAGTTTTATTTTACTTGTTTCATTTCATTATGATCTCTCTC
>CM068954.1:21636600-21648023 GCA_035128595.1 Eptatretus atami
CACCCTCTGCTCTAACTGCAGTACACCAAGGGATGGGCTTGGATGAACGCAATGCGCGAATTCTCCGGTAAGCAGGACGAGAATCACTTGACCACAGGTGATTCTCTACCCCCTCACAGATTCCTCACACATGGGCCTCCTTTCCACCCTCAGTGCACATAGAGCTTTACACATCAACTCCCTGACCAGCTCAGCTCTGCCATTAAGCCTGGTCGAAAAGACTCTTGTGAATGGTATCCAGTGTCCCTTGAAAGACAAAATTCTTCTTTGCCCTACGGTGAGTTCCAAGACATCCACTGTCAACATAAAAGACGGTGTCTTGAAGGCACTTCAAACTCTCAGGACCTCCCACAGTACCCAGACCCCCCCCCCCCCAAATCTCCACTCAACTTGTTCGCAAACTCCTCAGCTACCCTCTCATCCTTAAGCTTGCCAACATCCAGCCTAAGCTGGGATGGTACCATTCTCCTGATTTAAGGTGCAACTTCAGAGTTGTTACAACAAGCCGGTGGTCAGTATTGAGGAACTGATCTGGTCTGGTAGACCCTGCAGGTCTGGATTATCCTCCAGCGACCATCAACGAACACATGGTCAATCTCCTTTGCCACACCACCAGTGTTGGAATTCCGTCCATCGATTGAGCTTGTGTGCACTGAAACCATGAACCGGCCACCCTAAGTCCATGACTTCTTGCAAAGTCAAGGAACTTGGTGCTATTCAGGTTCACAGTTCCTGACCCATGGGACCAACACACATCTCATCCTTATCAGTTCCAGTCGATGCATTGAAATCCCCAAAAACTAGAAGTCTATCTCGTCTGGGGCACTGATCAACCACAGATGACTCGAGCGTGGCGTAGAATGCATCCTTCACGGTGAGATCACTCGCCTCAGTCGGAGCATAAGAGTGATGAATCCTTAGTCTCATAATACGTCGTTGACTGGTGTTACTAATTATCATTGGAGTCAGCTTATTGGACACAGCTACAGCAACTCCTGGGGCATGGTAACCATCAGAGTGACCAGACCAATAGTAGGTGTAACCACCCGCCGTGATCTCACCGGAATCTGGTCTCCGAACCTCAAAGAGTGCTGCAATACCGATGTCCAAACACTTGAGCTCAGTTGATGACAGAGACAGGTGATCATCCTCAGAGATCTGTATGTCAGAATGTCAGAGATCTGTAAAGTGAAAAGGTCCTCACCTCGAGTTTGTGAATGGAGTTGTGGATGGTGATGCATATATGTGTATAGCTTGTGGACCAATTTTTTCAGGCTGATTCTAAGAACAAGCAAGACGCAGGTTTTCTACTTGAGCTCAGTCTACGCAACCTCATTGAGGGAATGGCCGCAAACAGTTGCAAGAATGTCGTTCACACAGGTCTTATACCCTGTGATGTTTTACTGGTTGCATACATGCTGAAATGCTCTTGTCAAATCATTGACTGTTACTGTTATGAGACACCATAAGATATGTGTACTGATGGATTGGTGACTACAATGTTGCCATGAAATAGGACTTCCAGGTAAGAACAAAGACACCAACATGCGATGAAAGCGTCCCTGCCTTTTGTACACACCACCCCCTCGTTACAACCGATGATTGCATCAACGACTCCACTGGATTCGTGTGTCATGGATGTCATGATAAAGAAACCCCCACACATGAAGAAAGGTTGCAAGTTGTAGTGGTCGAAGGAAGTAAAAGTCACAACATGGTTTCACTCCAAAGGCAATACGCCATGTGAACTTAAGTCTGATTTTGGTTAGCTGTTTGATTTGAGAAAATTATTTATTTCATAACACTCCATGGCTATACTTTGAACGATGGGCACTCTTGGAGCAACTGTTGGCTGGCTGGGATGTCCCCTTATCCTTTAGGTTTATCCATTGCCTTTTTTAATCGGCACAAATGGAAGAACCCTCACAAAGGGGTGAGGGGGCGATTAGCGACAAGCTGTGTATAGAATACAAACCATTCATATTTCTAGCTTTGCATGCAACCACCTTGACCACTTAGGTAAACGCTGACCATAACACTTATGATTTTCCCTGTTTAAGCTGCAGCTTACCTTGTGATTCATCGCACCATTTTACAGGACACTGGGCAATGCCAGTGCAAGCAGAAGTTTGGAGGGAAAACCTGCAGTGATTGTCAGTTGGACCACTGGGGAACTCCGAACACCTGCTGCACCCGTAAGAGTTCGATCTTTTTTTCCATCATCTGTGCATAACTGGTCACTCTGTGGTTGAAACGTAACTCTCTAGTTGATTTTGCTCCTTCAATTTTTTTTGTTACAGCTGAGATATGAAATGCTGAAAATTAATTCCCCCATTCTTCCTCCCATTCCTGAACCTAGCTTGCGACTGTGACCATAAAGGCATCCTTTCTCCACCCTGTGATAAGGCCACAGGACGGTGTCGCTGTAAGGATGGGGTCAGTGGTAAACGCTGTGATACGTGTGCACGCGGTTACTGGGGCATATTCCCTAACTGCCAACCGTGTCACTCATGCTTCCTCCGTTGGGGAGCAGAGGTTGCAGATGTGGTGAAGGATACTGAGAAGTTGAAGCTGCAGGCTGACAGCATGGTGAAGGTGTGTGAGTTTTCTGAAACAAAACCTGGTGTTAACCTTCTCTAGTCATGCAGAATGGCGACAACAAAATGCTTATTTACAGAATAAGTAAAAGAATTACATAAATAGTTCAGGAACAGAAAAGAAAATGGAAATCTATGTTGTTGAACCTCTATCAAGTGATCCTAAGCCTGGTGTTGACTTCGTGGTTAGGCTGGCTGGCTTGGGATCTTAGGGTCCTGACTTCAAGCCCACTTGTCCCCTGAATTAACACCTGGTGTGGTTGATTCAGCCTGTTATTCTGCTGAGGTCAGTGAAATGAGTACCAGTGTACTGGTCGAGGGGCACAGCATCAGTGGCACAGCCACACTTCCAAGAAATGACAGCTGCTATGGTAGCCAAGCTGCCATATGCAAGAACAGAACAGGTCATCCTGGCAGCTTTTCGCCAGTGATAAGCAAATATAAGTATTTTTAAAAGTAGGCCTCCAACACAAAATACCCTTGAAAAGTCTTTCTGAAGCCAATTTTCTGGAGGCCATTATTTGGGGATGTTTTACAAATTACCGTAATGGCTGACATCGAGTTTCTTTGTTCTTTGAGTATGCCAACTGTAATGGCAGTCCCCTCGTTGCAATGAATGTTTCAGGGAGAATCAAAATATTTCTCCATTGATAGGGTTCAGAGACAAAACCAAGACTCCGGTTGCAATGTCATCAGGAAACATCCTCTGCTGGGATGGTGTGTGACGCCAGCCAAAACTACATCGAAAAGTATGGTACGGAATCAATAGAATGTTGATCCAAAGTATGTTAACTGCCGAGAGAAGCAAGGAGAGAAACTGGCTTTTCAGGCTCTAGCCCTTCATTGGAGCAAAAGAATGTCCAGCAAATGATTATTACCTGAAATAAGAGCTTGCCCTGGCTTCCTACGATGGTGAGCACACTTTGATCAACGTTCTATTGATTCCATGCATTGATCTCCCTGTCCGCCAACGCAGATCGACGCGAGCCTTCACGAGTGCAGACTAATTCTTCATTCTGCATAAAAAGTACATATGGGCAAGGGAAAGACTTTTGGACCTTCTGTATGATGCGTCTTATGTACCGGCGTGGTGTTGACTGGTTCCAGAATGGAGTCCGAGGAGCTTATGAGAAGCATTTCTCAGTTTTGGAGGAAAATCTGGGTGATATTCAGCGCATTCTTGAATGGCAAGATGGACATGAAGAAGAGATAAAGCGTCTCCAGCGCCGACACAACCTACTCAGGTGGGAACATTGAGTTTTGGTACTGGATATGTCGATTAACAAACGTGTTAAGGGATACATTAATAACACTAGCAGGGCATAAAGTTGTTCAAACATAAGATTCCATTCATGTGATGTCTACAAAAGTAGTTTCTCTTTTTATTTGCAAAGTATATGAAGACCTCGATCAGAAGCGTCTCGACTTAACAGGACTTCCCACATAATTGTTAAACAATGAAAATATATCTGTATACTTTCATTCTTTACCTGCGCATCCACATTTTTTTTTTCTTCTCCATAAGAGGGAGGCTCATGGAAGAGTAATAAATTCCTGACTCTTCCATGATCTTCGATTTTGCAATGAAGAGAAAATTAAGATGTTAAATGCATTTTCTCAGATGCTGATTTGCCCCTCATCCCTATAGGTGTCCGTATCTCTTCTTAAACGAGAACGGCACTCAGTGGAGCGCATACCTCCGCCAGGTTGAACAGTTTACGTATTGTATCCCACTGATAAGCCGGATCTGGATCCAGACCTGAACCAAAATCTAATCAGCTTGTTCTTGTCACCTACCCAATTCATCCACCAAGTTTTGTCATAATCCATTCGCAACATTTTCAAATATCATACTATATATCATTTTTCGCTACATCTCTCAATGGTGAAGAATCACTTCAAAAATTTAAAAATCATTTTATCCGGATCCAGTTCTTCACCAAAATCGAACCAATTGGTCATTGTCACATGCCCAACCTATTCACCAAGTTTCGTACAAACCTGTGCATAACTTTTTTGAGATATCCTGCTCACAGACAGGCAGGCAGGGATGAAAGCAAC
Organism: Eptatretus atami; assembly: GCA_035128595.1. Lineage (NCBI taxonomy): Eukaryota > Metazoa > Chordata > Myxini > Myxiniformes > Myxinidae > Eptatretus > Eptatretus atami. The sequence continues at coordinate 21,641,259 of CM068954.1, forward strand.
TTCCGTCCACCTTCGATAGCGGAGGTATTAATATGAGCATTCATTAAAACCATACCGATTCTATCCCGTCATTGTGCCACCAACCTCTGCTCTGATAAATCTCCAATCAAGATACAGCCAAAGTGTCCCAGGAAGTAGATCCATGAGTTGAGTTGGGCAAGGTAGATGTAAAAAGGTCAGGTGTCCAGGTAAGGTTTGAGGGGCCAGTTTCAAGGTCAAGATTGCTGACCTTAAAATTGGATGTAACTTCTCTCTGCACAGTTTGGCCAGACAAATTAAATTTTCTTATTTTCAGAAAGGACTTCAGTTGTACTAACTGAGAATATCTGGTTTCTTGTTCCACAAATTAGGTCAAGGGTGGTGACAGCTTCGACAGCCCTGGAGGTACAGTTCCTAAAGAAAGCCTACACCCCCTTTTAATTCACCTTTTGTTGCCTCATATCCTGGAATTAAATTGCATGAAATCAGACTTTTTTCCACCTTTATGTACACATCGTAACCTACAACTTCCAGGTGAAAAACAAATTCTTCAAATTTCATAAAATTAATTAAAAATACAAACCTAGAATGTCTTGGTTGGATAAGTGTCCACCCCCTGAGTTAATACTTGGTGGAGGAACATTTCACAGCAATTACAGCTGTGAGTCTGTTGGGATAGGTCTCTAGAAACTTTGCACACCTTGATTGGGCAATATTTGCCCATTCTTCTGAACAAAACTGTTCAAGCTCAGCCAAGGTGCGTGGGAAGCGTTGATGGAAAGCAATCTTCAAGTCATGCCACGATTTTCGATTGGATTTAGGTCGGGGCTCTGATTGGGCTACTCAAGGACATTTACATTTTTGTTCCTTAGCGACTACGGTGTAGCTTTGGCTGTTTGCTTTGGGTCATTGTCAAACTGAAAGGTGAATTTCATCCCAATTTCAGCTTTCTTGCAGCAGGCAGCAGGTTTTCCTCTTGGATTTTTTTTATGTATTTTGCTCCATCCATTTTCTCTTTTATCCTGACAAGTACCCCAGTCCCTGCTGATGAGAAACATCCCCATAACATGATGCTGCCACCACAATGCTTCACAATAGGGATGGTGGTCTTTGGATGAAGTGCTGTGTTGGGTTTGCACTAAACATAATGTTTTGCATTTCGGCCAAAAATTCCCATTTTAGTTTCGTCAAACCACAAAATTTTTGCCACATGGTTTCATAATCTCCATAGTGGTTTTTAACATACCTCAAACGGGACACAAGGTAGGCTTTTTTGAGTAAGAGCTTCCTTCTTGCCATCCTACCATCCAGGCCAAACTTGTGGAGTGCTTGGGATATTGTTGTCACATGCACACAGTGACCAGTCTTTGTCATAAAGTCATGTAGCTCTTTCAAAGTTGCCATTGGCCTCTTGGTGGCTTTTCTGATCAGTGTCCTCCATACTTGGTCATCCAATTTGCAGGGATGGCTTGATCTAGGCAGGGTCTTGGTGGTACCATACACCTTCCACTTCTTAATGATTGTCTTGACTGTGCTCCAAGGGATATTTAAGGCCTTTGAAATATTTTTATACCCATCCCCTGATCTGTGTCTTTCCACACCTTTATCCTGGAGGTTTTTTGAAAGTTCCTTGGTTCTCATGGTTGTGTCTTTGTGTGAAATGCACTAACATTGAGGGAACCTACAGGACAGCTGATGTTATTCTGAATAATCAGAATTACGACAATTTAACACAGGTGGAGGCCAATTAACTTGGTGTGTGATTTTGAAGGTGATTGGTTACACCTGAGCTCATTTACCATTGCTATTAAAATGAAGGTGGAACACTTATCCAACCAAGATATTCTAGTTTTGTATTTTTAATTAATTTTCTGAAATTTTGTGAACTTGTTTTCACTTGGAAGTCATGGGTTATGATATGTAAGTAAAGGTGTAAAAAGTCTGATTTATGCAAATTTAATTCCTGGCTGTAAGGCAACAAAAGTTGAACATTTTGAAAGATGGTATAGACTTTCTATAGGCACTGTAGATATTCCAACTTCACTTTGATAGTGAACACCTTTCTTTTCTTCTTTGTCGATTTTTTCCTTGGTCTCAGAAAACCCCTCCTTCACACGTCATCGACACAATATCCAATGAACTGTTTTCCATTGTAAACTGTTGAAACCTCGTTAGAGCTTTATTTTATCTGGGTGGACAACTCACAAGATGCTCATCCAGTAGTGCAATTTGTTTTCTTCAAATTCATTGATTTGGTCAAATTGGGCATGATGCTCTTTTGTGAAATTAACCCTTAAGATTAAGTCATGGGTCTATCTTGTGTTCCTCTACTACGTGCGAGGGGTGATCAGTTTGTTTGTGGCCCAACTTACTTTTAGACATGGGAGGATGATGAAAGTTATCTAATATAAAGATATGTACTTGCTGATATGAAATGTCTTGCTAATTCCATATTTCTGCTCACACATTTTCTAGAGCACGGACTCAAAGTGGGGAATCCCCTTAAATTCAGTCAAATTGGAGAAATCAAATATCTGAGTTGTTGTAAAGTAGCTGCACAAGAAAGGCTTGCCTCCCAAACAAATACGTATGGAAAAGGTAGCAACATTAGGGGATGATGCTCCTTTGTATTTCATGGTAAAGAAATAGGTGGCTGAGTTCAAGCATGGAAGAACAAGCACTGAAGATGAACACAGATCAGGTCATCCTGTTGAGGTGGCATTGCCAGAAATGATGAACCAGGAAGGTGCATGAAGTAGGAATGAAAGGCATCCGAGCAACCATCAGGCAGATAGCTGACACATTGGGTGCCAGTTTTGGTTTGGTTCAATAAATCCTCAGATAAATTGGTAATGTCAAAGGTGTCAGCACGTTAGGTTCCCCGAATGCTGACAGTGGACCAGAATAGAGCTCATCTGGACATTTCCTGTGAGCTGTTGGACAGTTTCTATGCTACAACATGTGACTTCCTCCAGCAAACTGTGACACAGGACGAGCCATTTGTTCACCACTTTGACCCTGAGACCAAGCAACAGAGCATGCAGTGGAAGCACATAGAGTCCCCCACCCCATTAAATGGTCAAGAGGACATCATCAGCTGGAAACGTCATGGCCATTGTATTTTGAGATTGCGATAGTGTGATAATGGTAGACTTCTTATAAAACAGAAATACCGAACAGTACTGTTAACAAGGAGTATTATTCTGATGAACTGCACTAGATGCATAATGCAATTAAGAAAATGAGGTGAGGGAAAACGGACCTGACGTGTGCTGCTTCTCCACGACAACGCCTCTCCACACACAGCTAAACTATCTGTGGCTATTGCTGCTAACTGTGGGTATGAACTTCTGCCACACCTATCCTACTCACCAGATCTAGTCATGTCCGACTTCTATTTGTTCCCTCAACTGAAAGAAGCTCTGTGGGAGAACAAATATGAGAATGACAATGCTGTGATTGCAGCTGTAGAGGACATCAGTGAGGGGCCCGACAAGGATTTCTACAGAATTGGCATAGCTAAGCTGGAGGACCGATGGGTGAAGTACATTTTTAGGAAAGGAGGTTTTATTGAGAAGTATAAAGTGAAATAAAAGTGAAGTACAGTGTTTTCCTTGTTGGGCCACAAACAACCTGATCACCCCTCGTATAAACGACCCATTTTTATTTACTTTTTGATCTATTCGATGATTATGTTAATTAGAGTCTGACATTGAATCAATGGTCATGCATTAGGTTTGATTATGTCATCTACGAATGAATGTGGAGAGAATTGAGTGTTGGTGAAATAATTTGTTACTCTTTCAGAGATAACATGAATCAACTGGGGGAAGACTTGGAGAAACAGGAACAGGAAATCAAGAAGAGGAAGGGAGAGACTGATAATATTGAGTTGCAGTTGGACGAGCTGGAAAGGAACTCGCGTAACCTCAATGCCACGGCCAGGAGCATCATGAGGCAGCTGACGTTGCTGCTCAATTCTGACTACAGGAGTAAGCAACACGAAGTGAAGCTGAAATCACCCAGCTGTGTCCGAGGGCGTAGTGGTTGATACGGTATATTTATGATGCATACAACGGACAAACTTAACAAGATGACTACCCATGCTCTTTGGAAAGCATTGTTTCAATGAGAGGATTCATAAATATATATATATATATTATATATGAATTCCTTTACAAGGAACTTCATCGCAGGAGGAGGCCACTAGGCCCATCAAAAGCCTGTGTTATGGTTGCACAATTTGGCCGGGGTTCTAACCGCTGACCTCCCAGACTCGGAGGAGACTCTCTAACCATTATGCAACCGAGTCTAGTTCTTCCAAGACTACTTGAATGACCGAGGCTGAGGGAGTGAGGAAGATCAACAAACAACAACCACCCGTAGTTCTCGATTTACCTATAATGATTTAAAAGGTTATTGCTCACAAAAGCAAAGTTTAATTCATGTTCTTCCTTTATTTCTTCTTTTGACCATCTTTTAGATGCTTTCACCAGCATCCGCCGAGCATCGGATGAGTCTCAGAGTTTGGAGGATCAAGCTAAAAACATGGTATCTGGATCAGACGGGGTCGTTGCATTGTCCAAAAAAACCCGTGAAAGAGTAAAGAATCTGATGGAGGGAACAAATGGTCTCCAGGAGTCTCTAAACAAGATGCAGGGCAAGCTGGACATCTTACGGAAGGAGGCAGAGAAGCTGGATTTGAAGAGCATTAATGAGAAGGTAAACAAGATGGTCAAGGGATGTTAAGTAACAGACCAAATAATCCATGGCTCGTAATCTTGAAAATTAATCTGACAAATTCATTTCCCGATGATTGCTACCTGTTCCACCTTCATACAAATTGAACGCCTGTTGTTGGTCTTGCCACGTCCTGCTTTGTCTCACAATTTATTGTTTTTTCTTTGCACCAAGCTGTGCGGTTCTCCCACCGCCGAGCGCTGTGAGGATTCCCGCTGTGGAGGTGCCGGGTGCAGAGATATCCAAGGCCAGATGGCATGTGGCGGGCCAGGATGCTCTGGGGCCAAAACACTCGCATCCGATGCTCTCAAAAAGGCGGACGACACAGCGGGCTTGCTCGAAAATGCCAAATCCCAGCTTCAAGACCTGGGGAACAAGGTCTTAACAGTTTTTATTTTACTTGTTTCATTTCATTATGATACAGTAGAATAATTATTTATTGTCTTCAACTCAAGCCAAACTGATTTTTTAGCTAATTGGGACAGTTACTAGATCAATAGATCAAGGATGGTCCATCATCAAAGATGGGGTTTTTTTCCCAGCAGGTTACCGTAACAAATAATACGGTACTAGCACAGTTTCTCTCACGAGGATTCTTCCAGTGTCCCATGAGGTTTACTCACAAACTCTACGACTATAACATATTAACATGCTTGAGGAAATTCCTGGAATGGATTAAGCTTTGTCCAGTGTGTGTGTGTGTGTTTGTGTGTGTTGTAACAATGTATGAATTGTGTTGTCTATGAACGTAAATGATTGGTTAGATCTCAACAAATGGAATACCTGTTGATTACATTTTGAGCAGTAAAATCAAGATCAGTATCTTTAATAGAAAAAAAAAACTGTAAGATGTTCAGCAAATTGTTAACAGATTCATTGGAGATGACGATGATGATGAACTCTCCACATTCAACACATGAAAGTAATTCTGGGTATGATTGTTATCAAACAAAATTTTTGTTATGTCATCCATTGCACTCCTGAATTAAGTTGTTTTGGGTTATCTTTGTAAATTTTATGGTCAAGGGATAGAAATTTTCATTACTGAGAAAATACAACAACAGGAGGAAGTATGGAGAAACGTCCATAAACACAACAAGAAGAACCACCAAGGGTTGAATACACATTGCAAAGTGAACCTGCTGGCCCAGCTTGACATTCAACTGGGTCGGTTCGGGCAGGAATTTGTAACTTGTTCAGTTGCCAATGATAGCTCATCTGTTTTCGTGAAGGGTACGGTGGGATCTTCAACATCCACAAACTAATACAAACAGGTGAGACACCCAGTTGAACTTCCATCCAAACGACGGCACACCGATTGATGTATCATCCTTCATGTAAAAGATCAGGATGACAATTCATAGCTGGGTCAAGATTCAAACCGAGACTAGAGGCTAGTATGCATATCTCTCGAGTCTAGACTCTACTACCAGCCCTACTGGCAATTAATGATCAGTTTATATTTGATCGGCTTCATGATGACGTGTGTCCAAAAGAGCTAGGATTGGAAATGGAAAACCATACTTTCACCTCATTCACTTTTTCAGAATTTCAGAATTTTTCAGAATTCATCAATGATATCTCCGACTCTCTGGAAAATCCTCTTTATCTCTTTGCTGATGACTCCACACTCTGCCGTACCATCTGTCATCCCTCAGACCGGCAAGCAGCAGCTTCTTCGCTCTCTGGAGATCTGGGTAACATCACAAACTGGTCCAAAACGTGGAACATGTCTTTCAATCCTGAAAAATCTCACACTCTCATTATGTCTCTCCGAAAGGACCGTTTGGAACCCCCCCCCCCCAACCAATCCTCTTTCTCAACAATCCTCTGGAAGAAGTCCTTTCTTTCAAGCTTCTGGGTTTCACTATCTGCCATGATATTTCCTTGGAAAGCCACATTTCCAGCCTGGCCTGCAAAGCCAGTCGCCGACTGGGAATCCTCCGTCGTGCAAAGTCCTTCCTCGGCCAACCTGAGCTCCTGACCACATACAAAGCTTTTGTCCACAGACTAATGGAGTACTGCTCTCCCCTCTGGGCTGGTGTT
>CM068954.1:21648033-21658483 GCA_035128595.1 Eptatretus atami
CACTCTTTCATTCCTCTTTTTCCCCATCTTTGCAATAAACTCCCTCACTCTATTCCATCCCATTCTTCCCTCCAGGCCTTCAAAACAGCTGTTCACCACCATCTCTTATCACCCCCCATCCAAAACCACGATCTTTTCTACCCCCTTTAATCCACCCCAAACCCACCTCCTTCAAATTCCCTGCTTTCCTTCCTAAAAGTCCCTGTGGTGTCCATATTGTATACCCCGTGTTCCCCGTCCCATCCCTCTCCCTTCCACAGATCTCCTAATGTCTCTGTTCCCCACTGTTTTGTCCTTCCCTCTCCCACCCTCTCTTGTCTCATGCCCCCTTGCTGTGTGTTGTGTGTTAGCTCTTATATGAGCCTCGACAATGTATACAGAAAAAAAATAATTACAAATCATATCAATAAAAATAAATTTCTATTCCCACATTGTACAAAGGTCTTTCTTGGACAGAAATATTCCTAGAAAACTCTTATAGGATCATACCAGGTGAAATAATCAGTACAGTGAGGGCCATCACGCACAACATGGAACTTACCAAGAGATTAAAACACCTAATCAGACATATGCTAACACAAGGAGCTGCAGTTAGCATTTTATTACAAGTGTTCTGGAAGGTTGGAAAATATAGCCTTAAAGAACATTTGGTCTGTTTATCTGTGTGTATATTTGACCACGATACATTCGGTGGTTACTTATCCAATCTCAACCAAACTTGACAGGACAAATAAGGGTCACACGATGGAGGTTGTAGCAACTTCGTTTTGCCCCCACCCTGAGGGGGTTTTCACCTTGGGTGAAATCTGTGTTAAGGTATATATCTGTGTTGAGATAGCTAATCAGGACGTTTTTATCAAGGCTGCTTCTAATAACAAAAGTAACTAGAAGGGCACTTGGTAGAGCGCAAATCTCCACCACACAATACCTGATTCAGTATAACATATCAGGTCTAATAAATTTTTGAGATATTGTGTTACATATCATTTTGGGCCCCATCTCAATGGTGAAGAATCACTTTAAAAATTATCGTATCCAGATCCGGATCCTGATCTTCACCAAAATCTAAACAGTTCGTCCTTGTGACACACTCAACTTGTCCACCAAGTTTCATCTGGATCCTTCCACAACTTTTTGAAATATCCTGCACACAAACAGACAAGAAAGCAAGCAAACAAACAAACAGACAGACAGACAGACAGGGGTGAGAACATAACCTCCTTTGCCTTCGGTGGTGGAGGTAATAATGTGTGATGAGGATTGTGAATATATGCAAATACATGAAGAGAAGGTAAGCACAAATAGGTAAAGCTAAATGCTATAATTGGAAAATTTGAATAGTGAGGTTGCATTGCCAGGTTGACTGACTGTCTGGACACAGCTGAGGTTATACATCTAATGATGTGTACCCTCGGCTGATGTTGTGGACCCTGTTTGGAGAGGTTCTGGGCTGAAAGGGTTGAAACCTCCATGAAGAAGTGATTCCAACTGATGATTGGTGCAGTTTGGAAAATCTTTCAATTGCTTACAAGTTACGAAAGTTCTTTCCATAAGTAAACAACTATGTATTTTGAGGTTTGCGATGAAGATAATGTTAAGTGTAGGGTGTTGTAGGATTAGTGTAACTTACAAAATCTTTCAAATGTCCATATAATTCTTTTGGTATCGTCATTGCTTTTCTTGAAATAATTTTACTTGTTGTGAGGAAGGATTTATGAAAAAAGAACAATCTGTTTTGAAGGTGGAGAGCATACAACGTACCTCTAATGCAGTGAAGGAAAAGGCCCAGCGAGCCTTGGATAAGGCCCAGCACACCAAGGACTCTATGAACAACACAGCTCGGGACATGAAGAAGCTTCTTCAACGAATCAAAGACTTCCTCAAGGGTGAGAAGATTATTGCATGCAAGACAGACATTGAGAGATGCAATTGCACTTTCACATGAATAACAAGGAGATTCATAGAAAATGAACAAATGAGGTCGATGTGGGTGGGAATCGAGCCTAAGATCCCAGAATCATGAGCTAAGTGCCCAGATGGGAACCTAAGACAGGGCAGTACTCTCAAGCCACAGGGAAATGGATTGGCACTATTATGGAGACATTAAACGTGGATGCAGTTTCGTTTTAAACCCTCCACATTGACTCAAACTCAATGGCATTAACAGTGAAAGTTCAGGAGGCTGGGTTAAATACTCCAAAATAATTTGCCATTATGATGTTCCTTCTGTTAACTCTTTCTCTCGCTTGCTTTGTAGACGACGGAGCAGATTCCGACAGCATTGTCTTTATAGCGAACAAGGTGCTGGCCATCGGTCTGCCGGACTCCTCTGCTGACATCACCCGCCTGATGAATGCCATCAGCACAAAGATCGACAGCCTTAAGGATATCGATACGGTCATCGACTCGAGCACAACCAACATCAATTTGGCTCAAAGGCTTCTGAAAGATGCTCAAGATGCGAGGTACATTTTAGTATTTAACTCGATATGCATTTCTGCCAGCTGTCCCACCTGCAAACACTTGCTTGAGGATGTTTAAAATCCCTTGAGGATGATTATGTGCCGGTATATATTTTAAACTTCTTTCTCTGGACTTTCACTGTTATTGTCTTTTGTAGGCGGGTGTACCATCAGAAGCCCATAATAAACAAAAAAAAAAAAAAAAAACAAAATCCACTGACTACAATGTATGTGACCAATAAGAATGAACCCCAGACTTTTTTTTTTTAAGAAAACTATTGTATTAAAGATATTTTGGATATTTTTTGGAAGAAAATACCTGCCGAAGAAACTCATCCTGTGAAAGTATACCGTGATCGTTGCATCCACGTAGCAGGTATAGCAGCCGATGTATGACCCCTCATAAGGACACACACTTTGCTACGTGATGCTCCATATTTGCCAGGTGGCAGTTTTATCCAGATTTTATGTCTTACCTGGAATCCAAACCAGAACCATACAGCTTACTTGTCCTGCCCTTCAACTTTAAATAACCATTACAGATATTATAGCGGCATATGAGTTGGAGAAAGATTGAAGTCAGAAATAACACTATTTTTCAAGGAGAATATTGTACGTTTGATAAGCCACATCTGGACATGTCGACAAAACAATGTGTTCATTCATAAAGTACAGTTCTCCTCCTAGGGCATCCCAAAAGGTAGACAAGAAGGATGTTTGAGAAGCTTCTTGCACTTTTACAGGACGAGGGCCGATGATGTGCATGATAAATCTGTGGATACACAAGATGCCTTGAACAAGGCACAAGAAGCGCAAGACTCAGCACGTAAAGCCATCGACCATGTCAACGACAAACTCCAAACCATAGAAAACTCACTTGCGGAGGTGCGTCCTTTTGTGTGGAGCAATATTATCTCCACACAGTAAAAACCCAACGGTGGCCAGGTGGAATGCCTCAGTGTCGAGGTCCACTTCCTGAATGTCACCTTACGCTCATGTTGCTCTCATTGCTCTGTTCTCAGAAAACAAAGCAACTTTCTGCCGTGGACCCATTGCTTTATGACCTGACGAATCGACTCACAACACTCACTGGTGATGTCACTTCTCTCCAAAACCGAGTTGAATCAACCAAGAACCATGCAGTGTATGCAGAAAATTTGGCATCCACAGCCAAAGACAATGCGGACCAAGCTAAGAGGGTATGTGCACATCTTCAAAAGTATTGCATACAAGGAGTGTATAATTTTTATTTGTTTCTATATCCTACACTAACCCTGAATACTCACATTAAACCAAACGCTTTTGAGTGATTTCATGTACCACACCAGATGCATTTGTTCACATGATCTAAGAGCAGGAAAGGGAAGGCTGACCTGATCTATACTATCCTCCATTATGAGCGTATGGACTGCCAAAGTGGTTTTAGGCAGGAATTTTGCTGGGGAGGTTGTTGTTGCCTTCCCAGGGGTAGTCCAGAACAATAAATCAGAATTTTGCCCGAGTACCACGACACAATGGTCTACTCTTTTGAAAGGTACTGTGGGATCTTCAACATCTATGACTGAGTGCTACCATAACCGTATTTGTGTACCACACCTTTTGCTTTTTATTTTTTTCAAGACAAAATCGAGACTCATTGAAGAGCGAGAAGACCGAGGGTAAAAGGACAACAGATGGGGCAGTGGGGTCCCAGTCAGACACAATAAGCAAGAGAATGAAGGAACAGGAAAAGAGGAGAAAAAAAGAGGGGAGGAAACTCTGCAACCTTAAATAAGATGGTTGGGTGAGGTGAGATATGGTTACTGGGGGTAAAAAAAAAAACTTTGGGTAGGGATTGGTGATAACATTGGATGGTGGTACACAATCTTCTTGAAGCCCTGGAAGGAAGAGTGCAATTATCCGTCTCCAGAAAGCAATCATCTGGGAAGAGTGCAATTATACGTCTCCAGAATTATCCGTATTTTCTGGTGTGTTAACCGTGCTTTTTTATTGGCAGAAAAAGATAAAAATTGGGGGTACGGTTAATACACAGGTATAGAAAAAAAATCAGTCTTAAAAACAATCAATTTTTTAATGCTGAATTTCAATTATATTCCCATTGTCATATGTATACCAGTTGATTTATATTCTACATATCGAGGAACTTTTAGAGCTTTCATAATTATGTAAGTGTATGTAAGTATAAGCGATCTCGGTTGCACTTTTTTTGTTGTTTTTTTACCATTGAGTCATGCGCGATAACCCTGACATGCAGGGCCGCCATTGCTACTCTTGCACCCTGAATACAGGGACGTTCGCAATGGGGCAGTCTCGGCTAAGCGTGCATGGAGTATACGTATGCCTCAACATGTTGGTTGATCAGATGGTAAGCCCCGATGCCTTCTGTCATCGCATTGCTTTCAATTATGATTGACGGACAAACAGGAATGAGGAATGATTGACGAGAATACCCACCTGGTCTCTCATCAAATGAAGAATTATTGACAATAGCTAGAGTCAAATTGCTGAGCACCACCTTCAATGACCAGATTTAGTACCACTTTCACTGCTTTTCAGTTCCACAAATCCAAAACAAAGAACATTTGTTTTCTAATATATATTTTTTATTTTCCCTTTTCTTCCTTTTTCTATTTTAATCACCAAAAAATCCACTTTTTAATGTTGAAAAATAAGACAAAAAAAACTTCTTGAAATCTTCTCCTATCTTTTCAACTTCTTGTTTTATTCTTCGTCAGTTCTTCCTCCACCTCTTTGAACAAGAAGCTCCCCATCTTTTGCAAAGGATGAAAATGAGATTAAGACTGTTCGACAAAATTCAGTGGACTTGGGAGGAAGCATGTCGATACCTCTGTCACTTCTTCCTGGGACGTCAGGTTAAACGAGTTGTATAATACAACTCGTGGAAGCGATCGCGGGTAGGAGCTTTGAATGCATGCGCTGCACTATGGCAGTTCAATGCGTGCATATAAGTGCAGCAAAGTGATGAAGCTGTCGCGATTTCACACCAGCCATTACGGCACTGGATCAAGTAAATGGACTTTGATTTTACCCCCAAAACGTTTGACAGAATTACAAAACAGACTTAAATATTCGGATAATTTTGTGCTTCATTTGGATTTCAAACTTTACATTTTATGCTACTTAAACTGAATGTACAAACTTATTTAGATATAGATAAAAAAATAAAATGATATATATATATATATATATACAGTATATATATATATATATATATACAGTATATATATATATATATATGTTTTTTTTTTCTTTTTCTTAGGGTGAAAAACAGGTGCGGTTAATACATGGTCACGGTTAATACACCTGTAAATACGGTAGGTAGAGATAATGTTTATTCTTCTGCAAAAATAGAGAACCATTTCCAACACATCAGAGAGGTCATTTCTGTAGATGAAGAACGAGGCTGAGAAAAAGACTGCCTTGGTGCACTCCAGCCTCCAATGGGAGAGGAGGATAGGAACAGAGAGGATTTTATTGATAGCAATGTATTGGCTGCACGAATGTACGAAAGCCAGGTATGAAGGTGGCCTTCGAAACCACAAGCAGCAAGCTTGACAAGTACATTCGGATGCCAGACTGTGTCAAATGCCGGAGTTATATCCAATGAACAATTCCTGAAACCTTGAATGAGATTTTGGCTCTCCAACCATTGCTGAGAAAGGAGCAGCAGTCAGTCCAGGGTTCAGTGATGAGGGTTGAGATCATCAGAGATCAGGCTGTTTGAAAAGAGGAAAGACTACATCAGCAGCAATAATGGATTCCATTACTTTGCTTATTATTGGAAGTAAGTTCACTGGTCAATAGTTGAGAGGATCTGTTATAGCAACTTTTTGTTGCTGGGAGGGATGTTTGCTGACTTCCAGTGAGGTTGGAAGTGGCCAAATGAGAATGACAGGCTGAAGAGTACAAACAGAAGAGAAGCAAAAGCAGCAGAGCATGATTTAAGAACATGGACACTGATGCTATGTGTGCCCATTGCCGAAGTGGGGTCGAGATTCAGGGACAAAACTTTCTTGGGTGAGAAGGATACAAAGTCTAATAGACAGTATGTAGGAAGGACTGAGACAGGGACATGGTGTGATGGGTTGGGAACACAAGACTTTGAAACCACAACCTCCTCCCTAAAGATGAGATGCTCGGCCTTATTTTGAGCACTGTCTGCACACGGTAATGCCATTTGAGGTGAGAGACAGAGGATGGATGAGGAGGAGGGGCATACATCAAATACATACATTGATAAGCCACCACTATGACTTTGAGGAAGAAGGCTGGTTAGAGAGTTCAACCTTGACACCTGCAAGATGATGTTTTGTGGCTTGCATAAAGATGGACACACACTTATACACTGTAGAGCCTAAGGCAAGCCACGTTATGGAGTGACATTGCGAGGGTGACAGAGTAACCTTGTGCCCACAGTGTAAATATCCTGTTCTGCTCTTCTCATTGTCACAAGTTGCCAATTGGTGGACAATCATGTCGTACATACTTCGTAATCATTTTTCTTTTTTTTTTCTTTTTTAGCAAAACTGTTTTTAACAAAACAAAAAAACAAGGATATATTATATGAAAACATAGAAACAACAATTGATTTAAAATCAAGAATTCTTAGCATTGCATGAGAGTCTGCATTTATGGTTTGTTTACGACTCTGGTTCCCAAGATATTCCTTTTAAATATTCTGGAATCACTCAAACCCAGTAGTGAAACTACTCTCCAATTTCATTTCTTGCTTGTATGTTTCTTGCACATGGCAGGACCTGGAAGAGGTGCATACACGATTTCTGAAGCTTAAAAACATGTCTAACTCGGGTTCTGGACCTGTTCCTGAAGATGCCATAAAACGAGCACTCAGCCTTCAGAAAGAAGCACAAAAACTCGTCAACGACACTGTGGAGAAACTGAGAAGATTGAATGGTGAGCATGAGCGGTGCGGTCTATAATACCTTGTCATCAGAATGCATCATTTAGGGTAGTGCTACTCCTGCATTGCACACCATCTGCCTTTAGCACATCATCATCACTCTGCTACGGTAATAAATACTTCTGCTGTCAACTACACGATGATAATGTCTAAGGTGAAGAATAAAATGGGTATGACAGCAGTGGGACTGACAAGATGACCTAGAAGTATGCACACTCTATTTTAAGCTGTCTAGCTTGGTTTTGAATCCTGATCCACCTCCAAACTGTCATCACGGTGTTTCACGGGGAAGGTGCTTCATCATTCTGTGTGCCGTCCCTCAGATGGACATTAAACTGCTGTCCCATCTGCCAGCATTAGTTGGTGGACGTTAAAGATCCAATGATGTCCATCGCGAAGAGTAGGCGAGCCATCTCTGGCACCCTGAACAAATTCAAATTTTCTGCTCTAACTACTGCTAGGAAAGGGATGGAAAACCACCCAGCATGACCTCAGGCCAAGAAACTACTTCGGCAGAACCAATGCTCTGTAACACGAGAGTATGGTACTTTGGATCAGATGACAGTGGTGATGGTAATTATAACGATTAGAAATTATGGCGATGAGCATACTAAAGGATGATCTTGTGCTCGAAGTTATTATGATATATTAATGATCATGATGGTTAAGTTGATAATTGTGATTATCATCGATGATGGTGATTATTATTATGTCGGTGTAAATGATGATATTAGTGATTATGTATAAAGTGATACATACCATTGATGATTTTGGTAACACGCATGATGATGGTGATTATAGTTATGGTTATGGTGATTATGATGATGGTGCTTCTTCTGAAAGTGGTGATGATGATGGTGCTACTTCTGCTCATGGTGGTGATGATGGTGATTATAATTAGGATATGGCAATGATACTGCTAATGATGATGATGTTGATGATGATGATTATCATTATTATTATTATTACAGTGCTATTGTTGGTGGTGGTGATGTTACTGCTGCTGCTACGGTTGATGATGACGATGATAATGATGATGAGGAGCAAGATTTTTTTGGTGACAATGACGATTATTATAAGCCCATCCCATGCGCAGCAGGAGATGAGGTTTTGCAATCACGTAATCACGTGTGTGTGTGTGTGTGTGTGTGTGTGTGTGTGTGTGTGTGTGTGTGTGTGTGTGTGTGTGTGTGTGTGTGTGTGTGTCCAGGCCATAACTTTTTTTTACCATTTGAGCTTTTTTCATGAAATTTTCAACAAACCTTTATCATGAGAATATTGAGAAGACAAATTAATAATTTGGTCAAATGTCAATGTCACATCATATCATCATTTTTCATCCAATTGACCTGAAATTTTAAGAATTTGCATATTGGGTCATTGAATTGGTTCACCACTAAAAAGCTAGAAGCCAGTTGTTGTTTTTAGTCCATGACCCAATTAATCAAGTGTAACCTGCATTAGTCGGGTGAATATACTGATTCTGGCTCACTTTCCCCATGTAAAGTGAATGGGGATTCTCAGCGATGTCAATTTTTTTTTTCCCTAAAAAATAAACCCCCTTTTATCCCAAGGTATATTTATTTGTCTCCCTTTTAACTAGGGGCACTTTTTCAAATAACCAATGCATATTGTTTAGCTCACTCATTGAACCTATAAAGATTTGTTCAAGTAGTAAAGTAGTAGGGTGAATATAGTGTGATTTGTTAAAGGTGATTCTAAAGAAAATACTAAAACATGTAAGTGAATGGAGATTTTAATAGCCCCCTTTTAACCGAAGAGCACTTTTTTCAAATAACCAATGCATATTGTTTAGCTCACTCATTGAACCTATAAAGATTTGTTCATTCTCAAATTCCTTCAATAGTTTAATTTTCTTTGCACAATAATCCCCATCTAAAATATTTAAAAATAACATTTGAATCTTTATATTTTTCAAGATACCCCTTTTGTGTCATTATGAAATGATATACTTCTCTTAATGCTCTCATCTGACTACCTCCTGAGTTGCATATCATTTGAGTTGTAGTAAATTATTTTTCCATTGTTCAAATGATAACCATCAAAGTTTTCAGTCCATTCAAGGATATTTATTTGTTTCTTAACATCCTCTAACTTACTAGTTTTTAAATTGATTCGCTTATTTGTTTTATTTACCTTTGTTTTAGTTATTTTTCAAAAACTAAGACTTTATTGATTTTTTCACCACATTCATTATGTTTTCCATTTATATACCAAGACTGAGATTTTTCTCCACTCTTTAGTTTGATTAATACTTGGTTCGACCATTTATATATTGTGAAAAAACGGCGGTAGCCCTTAAAAACCCAACACATATTCTATTTAGTTAAAACTTGTATCCATATGGAACACAATCTATTCTATACACTCTGTCATACAATGCACATGATGAACACAACTATTCCATTATCTAAAATAAATCTCTTTCATCAAAGGCTCCTAATGCCTTTTTATTTACTTCTTCACCTATATCTTATGTTTATAACTTCTTATTGTATTATTTTCCTATATTCTTCTTTCTTATTCATCAAACAATTATATCAATTTCTAAAAGTTATTGATTTCTTTATTACATATTTCTTTATTCCCTTTAACTTTATCAATCTGATCAGCACATACTTATAAGCATAGCATTTGCTCTCAATCCAATAAACTCACCATTACTTCCCACCAACTCATCCTTAAACTACCAATTACCTTTTCATTCTTTTTGAAAATAACTCACTCTTCTTACTAAAATTACTTGTATCATAACTCCAATATTTTTCTTCATATCTTTATATAAACATCATCAGTTTTTATATCTAGAATAAAACTATCAGTGTCCATAAACAACAATGAAACATTTTCACCATCCTCTTTAAGCCATTATACAAATAATCATACATCAATATCTTTGATAAATCAAGAACTGCTTGATTTATTCCAATATTCCAACTGTTCCAATATAAATGGGTTTATCCATTACAATACTTTCCTTTTTCATATGAATTGCAGAAATGTTCTCTGAAAAAACCTCTTCTCT
>CM068954.1:21658493-21677355 GCA_035128595.1 Eptatretus atami
GTTTAAATTTTAAAACTCTATGAATTTTAGCTGCTCTCAATCCTTCTCTCAAAATCTGTTTCAAGCTTCTCTGATGCAAAACATAATCCTCTTTATCATAGAATGTTGTTAATAACTTTTCTGTTGATTTACCTTTAATACTAAAACTTTTATGATAGTCTTTTCAAATCTTAATTCATTCTTTCCAAAGAGGAAATTCTAACTAAAGAGGAATTCAGGATTAAAGAGAGATTCAAAGTAAGAGGAAATTCTAATTAATGAGGAAATTAATGAAGAAATTCTACTGAAGATGAAATTCTAATTATAAGAAAATTCAACAATGAATGAAATTCTAACTAAAGAGGAAATTCTGATTAAGATGAAATTCTGATTAAAGAGGAATTCTAACTAGAGAGGAAATTCAAACAAGGATGAAATTCAAAGTAAAGAGAAAATTCTTACAGTAAGGGATTTATCCTTATGATTTATATGGATTCATTTATGAGATTTAAGAAAACACAACTTCCTTCAAAAGAAGTTTCTATAATAACCTTTATGAAGGAAGGATAAGTGATAAGGAATATAAACACGACAGAAATTTGGAAAATTTAAGATAAAGAACCTTGGAGAATATCATGATTTGTATCTAAAACAGATGTTTTTATTGTTAGCTGATGTGAAGCTTTAGATCACTCTGTCATAATAAAATTGTTATGGATTAGATCCTGCCCACTATTTCACAGCTCCTGGTTAGCTTGGAGTGCAATGTTGAAAATGACAAACAAGATATAGATTTAATCAGTGATGTAGATATGCTTTTGATGTTGAGAAGTCTAAGAGAGGTGGAATATCACAAGTATGTTCAAAAAGATATGCTAAAGCAAATAAAATTATCTTCCAAATTATGATAGTGAAAAAGTAGTAATTATTTGATGTATTTTGATGCTAATAATTTGTATGGATGGGCAATGTCTCAATCTCTGCCTTATGGTAAATTAGAGTGGGTGGAAGAAAAGGATTATGAAAGGCTTTGATGAATATTGTTATTTCTTCAAGAGGAATTGAATGAGGAAAGAAGGTTATTATTTTGAAGTTGATTTGAGGTACCCGAGTGATCTTCATAATAAGAATAAGACCTCCTTTTGCATGTGAGAAAGAACCCCAAAGAAGAATGGTTAAGTGATTATCATAAAAGTTTATATTAAAGGAAATCAACAGAAAGTTATTAACAACATTCTATGATAAAGAGGATTATGTTTTGCATCAGGAAGCTTGAACAGATTTTGAAGAGAAGGATTGAGAGTAGCTAAAATTCATAGAGTTTTAAAATTAAACAAGTCCTTGGATGGAAAAGTATATTAATTCAATACAGATATGAGAACAAATACAAAAGTAAAATTTGAAGGGAATTCATAAATTGATGAATAATGCTGTCTTTGGAAAGACAATGGAGAATGTTAGAAACAGGCAAACATTAGATTTGCAACATCTTGGAAGAAGCTTCTAGATTGATAAATAAACCAAGTTTTGAGAGAGAAGAGGTTTTTTCAGAGAACTTTCTGCATTCATATGAAAAAGGAAAGTATTGTAATGGATAACCATTTATATGGACAGTTGGAATGACAGCAGTTCTTGATTTATCAAAGATATTGATGTATGATTATTTGATATATGGTTAAAGAGGATGGTGAAAATGTTTCATTGTTGTATATGGAACACTGATAGTTTTATCTAGATATAAAAACTGATGATGTTTATAAGATATGAAGAAAAATATTGGAGTATGATGATACAAGTAATTTAGTAAGAAGAGCTGAGTTATTTTCAAAAAGAATGAAAAGGTTATTGGTAAGTTTAAGGATGAGTTGGGTGGAAAAGTAATGAGTGAGTTTATTGGATTGAGAGCAAATGCATATGCTTATAAGTATGGTGATCAGTTGATAAAGGTTAAAGGGAATAAAGAAATATGTAATAAAGAAATCAATAACTTTTAGAAATTGATATAATTGTTTGATGAATAAGAAATAAAATATAGGAAATGAATACAATAAGAAGTTATAAACATAAGATATATAGTGAAGAAGTAAATAAAAAGGCATTAGGAGCCTTTGATGATAAGAGATTTATTTTAGATAAGGAATAGATTGTGTCCATATGTAATTGTATGAAGAGTGTAGAATAGATTGTGTTCCATATGGAACAAGTTTTAACTAAATGAGAATATGTGTTAGGGTTTTTAAGGGCTACCGCCGTTTTTCACAATATATAAATGGTCGAACCAAGTATTAATCAAACTAAAGAGTGGAGAAAAACTCAGTCTTGGTATATAAATGGAAAACATAATGAATGTGGAAAATATCAAATAAGTCTTATGAAAAAATAACTAAAACAAAGGTAAATAAACAAATAAGCGAATCAATTTAAAAACTAGTAAGTTAGAGGATGTTAAAGAAAACAAATAAATATCCTTGAATGGACTGAAAACTTTGATGTTATCAATTGAACAATGGAAAAATAATTTACTACAATCTCAAAATGATATGCAACTCAGGAGGTAGTCAGATGAGAGCATTAAGAGAAGTATATCATTTGCATAATGACACAAAAGGGGTATCTTGAAAATATAAAGATTCAAATGTTTTTATTTTAAATATTTTAGATGGGGATTATTGTGCAAAAGAAATTAAACTATTGAAGGAATTTGAGAATGAACAAATCTTTATAGGTCAATGAAGTGAGCTAAACAATATGCATTGGTTATTTGGAAAAGTGCTCTTCGGTTAAAAGGGAGGCTATTAAAATCTCCATTCACTTACATGTTTTAGATATTTTCTTTAGAATCACCTTTAACAAATCACACTATATTCACCTACCTACTTTTACTACTTGAAGCAAATCTTTATAGGTTTCAATGAGTGAGCTAAACAATATGCATTGGTTATTTGAAAAAAGTGCCCCTAGGTTAAAAGGGAGACAAATAAATATACCTTGGGATAAAAAGGGGGTTTATTTTTTAAGGGAAAAAAAAAATGAATCGCTGAGAATCCCCATTCACTTTACATGGGGAAAGTGACCAGAATCAGTATATTCACCGACTAATGCAGGTTACACTTGATTAATTGGGTCATGGACTAAAAACAACACGGCTTCTAGCTTTTTAGTGGTGAACCAATTCAATGACCCAATATGCAAATTCTTAAAATTTCAGGTCAATTGGATGAAAAAATGATGAATATATGTTGACATTGACATTTGACCAAATTATTAATTTGTCTTCTCAATATTCTCATGATAAGGTTTGTTGAAAATTTCATGAAAAAAGCTCAAAAGGTAAAAAAGTTTTTATGGCCTGGACACACACACACACACACACACACACACACCACACACACACACACACACACACACACACACACACACAACGACACACACACACAGTGATTACGTGATTACGTGATTGCAAAACCTCATCTCCTGCTGCGCATGGGATGGGCTTATAAATATCGTCATTTGTCACCAAAAAAATCTTGCTCCTCATCATCCATTATCATCGTCATCATCAACCGTAGCAGCAGCAGTAACATCACACCACCAACAATAGCACGTATAATAATAATAATGATAATCATCATCATCACATCATCATCATTAGCAGTATCATTGCCATATCCTAATTATAATCCCATGCATCACCACCATGAGCAGAAGTAGCACCATCATCAGTCACCAGTTTTCAGAAGAAGCACCATCATCATAATCACCATAACCTAACTATAATCACCATCATCATGCGTGTTACCAAAATCATCATGGTATGTATCACTTTATACATAATCACTAATATCATCATTTACACACCGACATAATAATAATCACATCATCGATGATAATCACAATTATCAACTTAACCATCATGATCATTAATATATCATAATAAACTTCGAGCACAAGATCATCCTTTTAGTATGCTCATCGCCACACTAAATTTCTAATCGTTATAATTACCATCACCACTGTCATCTGATCCAAAGTACCATACTCTCGTGTTACAGAGCATTGGTTCTGCGAAGTAGTTTTCTTGGCCTGAGGTCATGCTGGTGGTTTTCATCCCTTCCTAGCAGTAGTTAGAGCAGAAAATTTGAATTTGTTCAGGGTGCCAGAAGATGGCTCGCCTACTCTTCGTGATGGACATCATTGGGAATCTTAACGTCCACCAACTAATGCTGGCAGATGGACAGCAGTTTAATGTCATCTGAGGGACGGCACACAGAATGATGAAGCACTTCCCCGTGAAACACCGTGATGACAGTTGGAGGTGGATCAGGATTCAAAACCCAAGCTAGACAGCTTAAAATAGAGTGTGCATACTTCTAGGTCATCTTGTCAGTCCCACTGCTGTCATACCCCATTTTATTCTTCACCTTAGACATTATCATCGTGTAGTTGACAGCAGAAGTATTTATTACGTAGCAGAGTGATGATGATGTGCTAAAGGCAGATGGTGTGCAATGCAGGAGTAGCACTACCCTAAATGATGCATTCTGATGACAAGATATTATAGACCGCACCGCTCATGCTCACGCATTCAATTCTCAGTTTCTCCACGGTGTCGTTGACGAGTTTTTGTGCTTCTTTCTGAAGGCTGAGTGCTCGTTTTATGGCATCTTCAGGACAGGTCCAGAACCCCGAGTTAGACATGTTTTTAAGCTTCAGAAGAAATCGTGTATGCACCTCTTTCCAGGTCCTGCCATGTGCAAGACATACAAGCAAGAAATGAAATTGGAGAGTAGTTTCACTACTGGGTTTGAGTGATTCCAGAATATTTAAAAGGAATATCTTGGGAACCAGAGTCGTAACAAACCATAATGCAGACTCTCATGCCATGCTAAGAATCTTGATTTTAAATCAATTGTTGTTTCTATGTTTTCATATAATATATCCTTGTTTTTTTGTTTTGTTAAAAACAGTTTTGCTAAAAAAGAAAAAAAAAGAAAAATGATTACGAAGTATGTACCGACATGATTGTCCACCAATTGGCAACTTGTGACAATGAGAAGAAGCAGAACAGGATATTTACAGCTGTGGGCACAAGGTTACTCTGTCACCCTCGCAATGTCACTCATAACGTGGCTTGCTTAGGCTCTACAGTGTAAAGTGTGTGTCCATCGTTATGCAAGCCACAAACTCATTTGCAGGTGTCAAGGTTGAACTCTTCACCAGCCTTCTTCCTCAAAGTCATAGTGGGTGGCTTATCAATGTATGTATTTGATGTATGCCCCTCCTCCTCATCCATCCTCTGTCTCCTCACCTCAAATGGCATTACCGGTGTGCAGACAGTGCTCAAATAAGGCCGAGCATCTCATCTTTAGGGAGGAGGTTGTGGTTTCAAAGTCTTGTGTTCCTCAAACCATCACACCAATGTCCTGTCTCAGTCCTTCCTACATACTGTCTATTAACTTTGTATCCTTCTCACCAAGAAAGTTTTTGTCCCTGAATCTCGACCCCACTTCGCAGGGCACAGGGCATAGCATCATGTTCCATGTTCTTAAATCATGCTCTGCTGCTTTTTGCTTCTCTTCTGTTTGTACTCTTCAGACTGTCATTCTCATTTGGCCACTTCCAACCTCATCTGGAAGTCAGCAAACATCCCTCCCAGGCAAACAAAGTTGCTTAAACAGATCCTCTCAACTATTGACCAGTGACTTACTTCAATAAAAGCATAGTAATGGAATCCATTATTGCTGCTGATGTAGTCTTTCTCTTTTCAAACCGCCTGATCTCTGATGATCTCAACCCTCATCACTGAACCCTGGACTGACTGCTGCTCCTTTCTCAGCAATGGTTGGAGAGCAAGAATCTCATTCAAGGTTTTCAGGATTGTTCATTGGATAAACTCCGGCATTTGACACAGTCTGGCATCCGAATGTACTTGTCAAGCTTGCTGCTTGTGGTTTCGAAGCCACCTTCATACCTGGCTTTCGTACATTCGTGCAGCCATACATTGCTATCAATAAATCCTCTCTGTTCCTATCCTCCTCTCCCATTGGAGGCTGGAGTGCACCAAGGCAGTCTTTTTCTCAGCCCTCGTTCTTCATCTACAGAAATGACCTCTCTGATGTGTTGGAAATGGTTCTCTATTTTTTGCAGAAGAATAAACATTATCTCTACCTACCGTATTTACAGGTGTATTAACCGTGACCATGTATTAACCGCACCTGTTTTTACACCTAAGAAAAAGAAAAAAAAAACATATATATATATATATACTGTATATATATATAAATATATACTGTATATTATATATATATATATATATTTTATTTTTTTAATCTATATCTAAAAAGTTGTACATTCAGTTTAGTAGCATAAAATGTAAGTTTGAAATCCAAATGAAGCAAATTTATCCGAATATTAAGTCTGTTTTGTAATTCTGTCAAACGTTTTGGGGGTAAAATCAAAGTCCATTTACTTGATCCAGTGCCGTAATGGCTTGGTGTGATACGCGACAGCTTCATTCACTTTGCTGCACTTATATGCACGCATTGAACTGCCATAGTGCAGCGCATGCATTCAAAGCTCCTACCTCGCGATCGCTTCCACGAGTTGTATTATAACAACTCGTTTAACCTGACGTCCCAGGAAGAAGTGACAGAGGTACGACAATGCTTCCTCCCAAGTCCACTGAATTTGTCGAACAGTCCTTAATCTCATTTTCATCCCTTTGCAAAAGATGGGGAGCTTCTTGTTCAAAGAGGTGGAGGAAGAACTGACGAAGAATAAACAAGAAGTTGAAAAATAGGAGAAGATTTCAAGAAGTTTTTTTTGTCTTATTTTTCAACATTAAAAAGTGGATTTTTTGGTGATTAAAATAGAAAAAGGAAGAAAGGGAAAATAAAAAATATATATTAGAAAACAAATGTTCTTTGTTTTGGATTTTGTGGAACTGAAAAGCAGTGAAAAGTGGGTACTAAATCTGGTCAATGAAGGTGGTGCTCAGCAATTTGACTCTAGCTATTGTCAATAATTCTTCATTTGATGAGAGACCAGGTGGGTATTCTCGTCAATCATTCCTCATTTCCTGTTTGTCCGTCAATCATAATTGAAAGCAATGCGAATGACAGAAGGCATCGGGGCTTACCATCTGATCACCCAACATGTTGAGGCTACGTATACTCCATGCACGCTTAGCCGAGACTGCCCCCCATTGCGAACGTCCCTGTATTCAGGGTGCAAGAGTAGCAAATGGCGGCCCTGCATGTCAGGGTATCGCGCATGACTCAATGGTAAAAAAAACAAAAAAAGTGCAACCGAGATCGCTTATACTTACATACACTTACATAATTATGAAAGCTCTAAAAAGTTCTCTCGATATGTAGAATATAAATCAACTGGTATACATATGACAATGGGAATATAATTGAAATTCAGCATTAAAAAATTGATTGTTTTTAAGACTGATTTTTTTCTATACCTGTGTATTAACCGTACCTAATTTTTATCTTTTTCTGCCAATAAAAAGCACGGTTAACACACCAGAAAATACGGATAATTCTGGAGACGTATAATTGCACTCTTCCAGATGATTGCTTTCTGGGACGGATACATTGCACTCTTCCTTCCAGGGCTTTCAAGAAGATTGTGTACCACCATCCAATGTTATCACAATCCCTACCCAAAGTTTTTTTTTACCCCCAGTAACCATATCTCTCCTCACCAACCATCTTATTTAAGGTTGCAGAGTTTCTCCCCTCTTTTTTCTCCTCTTTTCCTGTTCCTTCATTCTCTTGCTTATTGTGTCTGACTGGGACCCACTGCCCCATCTGTTTGTCCTTTTACCCTCGGTCTTCTCGCTCTTCAATGAGTCTCGATTTTGTCTTGAAAAAAATAAAAAGCAAAAAGGTGTGGTAACAAATACGGTTATGGTAGCACTCAGTCATAGATGTTGAAGATCCCACAGTACCTTTCAAAAGAGTAGACATTGGTGTCGTGGTACTCGGGCAAATTCTGATTTATTGTTCTGGACTACCCCTGGGAAGGCAACAACAACATCCCCAGCAAAATCCTGCCTAAACCACTTTGGCAGTCCATACGCTCATAATGGAGGATAAGTATAGATAGGTCAGCTTCCCTTTCCTGCTCTTAGATCATGTGAACAATGCATCTGGTGTGGTACATGAATCACTCAAAAGCGTTTGGTTTAAATGTGAGTATTCAGGGTTAGTGTAGGATATAGAAACAAATAAAATTATAACACTCCTTGTATGCAATACTTTGAAGATGTGCACATACTCTTAGCTTGGTCCGCATTGTCTTTGGCTGTGGATGCCAATTTTCTGCATACACTGCATGGTTTGTTGATTCAACTCGGTTTTGGAGAGAAGTGACATCACAGTGAGTTGTTGTGAGTCGATTCGTCAGGTCATAAAGCAATGGGTCCACGGCAGAAAGTTGCTTTGTTTTCCTGAGAACAGAGCAATGAGAGCAACATGAGCGTAAGGTGACATTCGGAAGTGGACCTCGACACTGAGGCATTCCACCTGGCCACCGTTGGGTTTTTACTGTGTGGAGATAATATTTGCTCCACAAAAGGACGCACCTCCGCAAGTGAGTTTTCTATGGTTTGGAGTTTGTCGTTGACATGGTCGATGGCTTTTACGTGCTGAGTCTTGCGCTTCTGTGCCTTGTTCAAGGCATCTTGTGTATCCACAGATTTATCTGCACATCATCGTCCCTCGTCCTGTAAAAGTGCAAGAAGCTTCTCAAACATCCTTCTTGTCTACCTTTTGGGATGCCCTAGGAGGAGAACTGTACTTATGAATGAACACATTGTTTTGTCGACATGTCCAGATGTGCTTATCATAACGTACAATATTCTCTTGAAAAAATAGTGTTATTTCTGACTTCAATCTTTCTTCCAACTCATATGCCGCTATAAATATCTGTAATGGTTATTTAAAGTTGAAGGGGCAGGACAAGTAAGCTGTAATGGTTCTGGTTTGGATTCCAGGTAAGACATAAAATCTGGATAAAACTGCCACCGGCAAATATGGACGCATCACGTAGCAAAGTGTGGTGTCCTTATGAGGGGTCATACATCGGCTGCTATACCTGCTACGTGATGCAACGATCAACGGTATACTTTCACAGGATGAGTTTCCTTCGGCAGGTATTTTTCTTCCAAAAAATATTCCAAAATATCTTTAATACAATAGTTTTCTTAAAAAAAAAAAGTCTGGGGTTCATTCTTATTGGTCAACATATACATTGTAGTCAGTGGATTTTGTTTTTTTTTTTTTTTGTTTATTATGGGCTTCTGATGGTACACCCGCTACAAAAGAACAATAACAGTGAAGTCCAGAGAAGAAGTTTAAAATATATACCGCACATAATCATCCTCAAGGGATTTAAACATCCTCAAGCAAGTGTTTGCAGGTGGGACAGCTGCAGAAATGCATATCGAGTTAAATACTAAAAATGTCCTCGCATCTTGAGCATCTTTCAGAAGCCTTTGAGCCAAATTGATGTTGGTTGTGCCTCGAGTCGATGACCGTATCGATATCCTTAAGGCTGTCGATTCTTTGTGCTGATGGCATTCATCAGGCGGGTGATGTCAGCAGAGGAGTCCGGCAGACCGATGGCCAGCACCTTGTTCGCTATAAAACAATGCTGTCGGAATCTGCTCCGTCGTCTACAAAGCAAGCGAGAGAACGAGTTAACAGAAGGAACATCATAATGGCAAATTAATTTTGGAGTATTAACCCAGCCTCCTTGAACTTTCACTGTTAATGCCATTGAGTTTGAGTCAATGTGGAGGGTTTAAAACGAAACTGCATCCCGTTTAATGTCTCCATAAGTGGCCATCCATTTCCCTGTGGCTTGAAGAGTACTGCCTGTCTTAGGTTCCATCTGGGCACTTAGCTCATGATTCTGGGATCTTAGGCTCGATTCCCACCACACATCGACCTCATTTGTTCATTTTCTATGAATCTCCTTGTTATTCATGTGAAAGTGCCAATTGCATCTCTCAATGTCTGTCTTGCTGCAATAATCTTCTCACCCTTGAGGAAGTCTTTTGATTCGTTGAAGAAGCTTCTTCATGTCCGAGCTGTGTTGTTTCATAGAGTCCTTGGTGTGCTGGGCCTTATCCAAGGCTCGCTGGGCGCTTTTCTTCACTGCATTAGAGGTAACGTTGTATGCTCTCCCTTCAAAACAGATTGTTCTTTTTTCATAAATCCTTCCTCACAACAAGTAAAATATTTCAAGAAAAGCAATGACGATACCAAAAGAATTATATGGACTTTGAAAGATTTTGTAAGTTACACTAATCCTCACACCCCACACTTAACTTTATCTTCATCGCAACCGTCAAAATACATAGTTGTTTACCTATGGAAAGAACTTTCGTAATTTGTAAGCAATTGAAAGATTTCCAAACTGCACCAATCATCAGTTGGAATCACTTCTTCATGGAGGTTTCAACCCTTTCAGCCCAGAACCTCTCCAAACAGGGTCCACAACATCAGCCGAGGGTACACATCATTAGATGTATAACCTCAGCTGTGTCCAGACAGTCAGTCAACCTGGCAATGCAACCTCACTATCAAATTTTCCAATTATAAGCATTTAGCTTTACACTATTTGTGCTTACCTTCTCTTCATGTATTTGCATATATTCACAATCCTCATCACACGTTATTACCTCCACCACCGAAGGTGAAGGAGGTTATGTTCTCCCCCTGTCTGTCTGTCTGTCTGTCTGTCTGTTTGTTGTTTGCTTGCTTTCTTGTCTGTTTGTGTGCAGGATATCTCAAAAAGTTGTGGACGGATCCAGATGAACTTGGTGGACAGGTTGAGTGTGTCACAAGGACGACGGTTAGATTTTGGTGAAGATCAGGGATCCGGATCTGGATACGATAATTTTTTAATTTTTAAAGTGATTCTTCACCATTGAGATGGGGCCCAAATGATATGTACAACATATCTCAAAAATTTATTAGCCTGATATGTTATAACTGAATAGGTATTGTGTGGTGGAGATTTGCGCTCTACCAAGTGCCCTTCTAGTTACTTTTGTATTAGAAGCAGCCTTGATAAAAACGTCCTGATTAGCTTATCTCAACACAGATATATATATATATATACCTTAACACAGATTTCACCCAAAGTGAAAAAAAAACCCTCAGGGTGGGGGCAAAACGAAGTTGCTACAACCTCCATCGTGTGACCCTTATTTGTCCTGTCAAGTTTGGTTGAGATTGGATAAGTAACCACCGAATGTATCTGTGGTAAATATACACACAGATAAACAGACCAAATGTTCGTTAGGCGATATTTTCCAACCTTCCAGAACACTTGTAATAAACAATGCTAACTGCAGCTCCTTGTGTTAGCATATGTCTGATTAGGTGTTTTAAATCTCTTGGTAAGTTCCATGTTGTGGCGTGATGGCCCTCACTGTACTGATTATTTCAACCTGGTATGATCCTATAAGAGTTTTCTAGGATATTTCTGACCAAGAAAGACCTTTGTACATGTGGGAATAGAAATTTATTTTTATTGATATTTATTTGTAATTAATTTTTTTTCTGTATACATTGTCGAGGCTCATATAAGAGCTAACACCACGCACAGCAAGGGGGCATGAGACAAGAAAGGGCGGGAGAGGGAAGGACAAAACAGTGGGGAAAAGAGACATTAGGAGATCTGTGGAAGGGAGGGATGGGCGGGGAACACGGGGTATACAGATGGACACCACAGGACTTTTAGGAAGGAAAGCAGGGAATTTGGAAGGAGGTGGGTTTGGGGTGGATTAAGGGGGTAGAAAGATCGTGGTTTTGGGATGGGGGGTGATAAGAGATGGTGGTGAACAGCTGTTTTGAAGGCCTGGAGGGAAGAATGGGATGGAATAGAGTGAGGGAGTTATTGCAAAGATGGGGAAAAAGAGGAATGAAAGAGTGAAGGTGAGCAGTGATTCGGTGATTTTGGTAGTTTTACCAGAAAGGGGTTGTTTGGCGACTTGAGCACCCTGCGGAAATATGGTGGGAAAACGCAGACAGAGCAGGGGGGGCGAGACCGGAGAGGGAGATGGTAGAAGACAGAAAGACCACTGACCTGCCTGCGGAGACGAGTGAGAGGCCCCAAAGACTCAGCTTCACCACGGGAGACACCAATGATCCGAAATGCCTTGGTTTCCACAGCGTGAAGCCGAGAAAGGTGAGAGGCAGGAACACCAGCCCAGAGGGGAGAGCAGTACTCCATTATCTGTGGACAAAGAGCTTTGTATGTGGTCAGGAGCTAGGTTGGCCGAGGAAGGACTTTGCACGAGGAGGATTCCCAGTCGGCGACTGGCTTTGCAGGCCAGGCTGGAATGTGGCTTTCCAAGGAAATATCATGGCAGATAGTGAAACCCGAAGCTTGAAAGAAAGGACTTCCTTCCGAGGATTGTTGAGAAAGAGGATTGGTTGGGGGGGGGGTCCAAACGGTCCTTTCGGAGAGACATATGGAGAGTGTGAGATTTTTCAGGATTGAAAGACATGTTCCACGTTTTGGACCAGTTTGTGATGTTACCCCAGATCTCCAGAGAGCGAAGAAGCTGCGCTTGCCGGTCTGAGGGATGACAGATGTAGGCAGAGTGTGGAGTCATCAGCAAAGAGATAAAGAGGATTTTCCAGAGAGTCGGAGAATTCATTGATGATTCTGAAAAATTCTGAATTCTGAAAAAGTGAAATGAGGTGAAAGTATGGTTTTCCATTTCCAATCCTAGCTCTTTTGGACACACGTCATCATGAAGCCGATCAAAATATAAACTGATCATTAAATTGCCAGTAGGGCTGGTAAGTAGAAGTCTAGACTCGAGAGATATGCATACTAGCCTCTAGTCTCGGTTTGAATCTTGACCCAGCTATGAATGTCATCTCTGATCTTTACATGAAGGATGATACATCAATCGGTGTGCCGTCGTTGGATGGAAGTCACTGGGTGTCTCACCTGTTTGTATTAGTTTGTGGATGTTGAGATCCCACGTACCTTCACGAAAACAGATGAAGCTTATCATTGGCAACTGAACAAGGTTACAATTCCTGCCCGAACCGACCCAGTTGAATGTCAAGCTGGGCCAGCAGGTTCACTTTGCAAATGTGTATTCACCCTTGGTGGTTCTTCTTGTTGTGTTTATGGACGTTCTTCTCCATACTTCCTCCTGTTGTTGTATTTTCTCAGTATGAAAATTTCTATCGCCTTGACATAAAATTTACAACAGATAACCCAAACACTTAATTCAGGAGTGCAATGGAGCATAAACAAAAATTTTGTTTGATAACAATCATACCCAGAATTACTTTCATGTGTTGATGTGGAGAGTTCATCATCATCGTCATCTCCAATGAATCTGTTAACAATTTGCTGAACATCTTACAGTTTTTTTTTTCTATTAAGATACTGATCTTGATTTTACTGCTCAAAATGTAATCACAGGTATTCCATTTGTTGAGATCTAACCAATCATTTACGTTCATAGACAACACAATTCATACATGTTACAACACACACAAACACACACACACACACACTGGACAAAGCTTAATCCATTCCAGGAATTTCCTCAATAGCATGTTAATCTGTTATAGTCGTAGAGTTTGTGAGTACCTCATGGGACACTGGAAGAATTCCTCGTGAGAGAAACTGTGGCTAGTACCGTATTATTGTAACGTAACCTGCTGGGAAAAAAACCCCATCTTTGATGATGGACCATCCTTGATCTATTGATCTAGTACTGTCCCAATTACTAAAAAATCAGTTTGGCTTGAGTTGAAGACCATAATAATTATTCTACTGTATCATAATGAAATGAACAAGTAAATAAAACTGTTAAGACCTTGTTCCCAGGCTTGAAGCTGGGATTTGGCATTTTCGAGCAAGCCGCCTGTGTCGTCCGCCTTTTTGAGAGCATCGGATGCGAGTGTTTTGGCCCCAGAGCATCCTGGCCCGCCACATGCCATCTGGCCTTGGATATCTCTGCACCCGGCACCTCACAGCGGGAATCCTCACAGCGCTCGGCGGTGGGAGACCGCACAGCTTGGTGCAAAGAAAAAACAATAAATTGTGAGACAAAGCAGGACGTGGCAAGACCAACAACAGGCGTTCAATTTGTATGAAGGTGGAACAGGTAGCAATCATCGAGAATGAATTTGTCAGATTAATTTTCAAGATTACGAGCCATGGATTATTTGGTCTGTTACTTAACATCCCTTGACCATCTTGTTTACCTTCTCATTAATAGCTCTTCAATCCAGCTTCTCTGCTCTCTTCCGTAAGATGTCCAGCTTGCCCTGCATCTTGTTTAGAGACTCCTGGAGACCATTTGTTCCCTCCATCAATTCTTTACTCTTTCACGGGTTTTTTTGGACATGCAAGACCCGTCCTGATCCAGATACCAGTGTTTTTAGCTTGATCTCCCAAAACTCTGAGACTCATCCGATGCTCGGCGGATGCTGGTGAAGGCATCTAAAAGATGGTCAAAAAAGAAATAAAGGAAGAACATGAATTAAACTTGGCTTTTGTGAGCAATAACCTTTTAAATCATTATAGGTAAATCGAGAACTACGGGTGGTTGTTGTTTGTTGATCCTTCCTCACTCCCTCAGCCTCGGCATTCAAGTTAGTCTTGAAGAACTAGAACTCGGTTTGCATAAGTTGAGATGTCCTCCGAGTCTGGGAGGTCAAGCGGTTAGAACCCCGCAAATTGGTGCAACATAACACAGGCTTTGATGGGCTAGTGGCCTCCTCCTGCGAGAAGTTCCTTGTAAAGGAATTCATATATAATATATATATATATAATATTTATGAATCCTCTCATTAAACAATGCTTTCCAAAGACATGGGTAAGTCATCTTGTTTAAGTTTGTCCGTTGTATGCATCACCTAAATATAACCGGTATCAACCACTACGGCCCTCAGAACAGCTGGGTGATTTCAGCTACTTCGTGTTGCTACTCCTGTAGTCAAATTGAGGCAGCAACGTCAGCTGCCTCATGGATGCTCCCTGGCCGTGGCATTGAGGTTACGTGAGTTCTTCAGCTCGTCAACTGCAACTCAACTAATTATCAGTCTCTCCCTTCCTCTTCTTGATTTCCTGTTCCTGTTTCTCCAAGTCTTCCACCAGTTGATTCATGTTATCTCTAGAAGAGTAACAACATTAATTTCATCAACCACTCAATTCTCTCCACATTCATCGTAGATGACATAATCACAAACCTAATGCATGACCATTGATTCAAGTTCAGACGTCAATTAACATAATCATGAATAGATAAAAAGTAAATAAAATGGGTCCGTTTATACGAGGGTGATCAGGTTGTTTTGTGGCCCAACAAAGGACAACACTGTCTCTTTTATTTCACTTTATACTTCTCATAAAACCTCCCTTTCCTAAAATGTCCTTCACCCATCGTCCTCCAGCTTAGCTTATGCCAATTCTGCTGAGAAATCCTTGTCGGGCCCTCACTGATGTCCTCTACAGCCTGATCATCAGCATATGTCATTCCTCATATTTGTTTTCTCCACAGAGTTCTTCAGTTGAGGGAACAAATAGAAGTCGGACATGACTAGATCTGGTGAGTAGGATAGGTGTGGCAGAAGTTCATACCCACAGTTAGCACAATACCCAGATCGTTTAGCTGTGTGTTGGAGAGGCGTTGGTCGTGGAGAAGCAGCACACGCAGGTCGTTTTCCCTCACCTCATTTTCTTAATTGCATTTAATGCCATCTAGTGCAGTTCATCAGAATAATACTCCTTGTTACAGTACTGTTGGTATTTCTTTTATAAGAAGTCTACCATTATCACACTATCGATCTCACAATACAATGGCCATGACGTTTCCACTGATGATGTCCTCTTGACATTTAATTGGGGTGGGGGACTCTATGTGCCTCTTCACTGCATGCTCTGTTTGCTTGGTCTAAGGGTCAAGTGGTGGAACAAATGGCTCGTCCTGTGTTCAGCAGTTTTGCTTGGAGGAAGTCACATGTGTAGCATAGAACTGTCCAACAGCTCACAGGAAATGTCCAGATGAGCTCTATATCTAGGTCCACTGTCAGCATTCGGGGAACCTAACGTGGCTGCACTTTGACATTACCAAATTTATCTGAGGATTTTTGAACAAACAAAACTGGCCCCAATTGTCAGCTATTGCCTGATGTTGCTTCATGCCTTTCATTCCTTACTTCATGCACCTTCCTGGTTTCATCATTTCTGGCAATGCCACCTCAACAGGATGACCTGATCTGTGTTCATCTTCAGTGCTTGTTTCTTCCATGCTTGAACTGCAGCCACCTATTCTTTTACCATGAATACAAAGAGCATCATCCCTATGTTGCTACCTTTCCATACGATTTTGTTTGGGAGGCAGCTTTCCTGTGCAGGCTCTTTACAACAACTCAGATATTTGATTCTCCAATTTGACTGAATTTAAAGGGGATTCCCCACTTTTGAGTCCGTGCTCTAAAGAATGTGTGAGCAGAAAATAGAATTAGCAAGACATTTCCATATCAGCAGTACATATCTTATATTAGATAAACTTTCATTCATCCTCCCATGTCTAAAAAGTCAAGTTGGGCCACAAACAAACTGATCACCCCTCGACGTAGTAGAGAAACAAGATAGACCCATGACTTAATCTTAAAGGGTAATTCACCAAAGGCCATCATGCCCAATTGACCAAATCAATGAATTTGAAGAGAAACAATGCACATATGGATGAGCATCTTGAGTTGTCCACCCAGATAAATAACAGCTCTAACGAGGTTTCAACAGTTTACAAATGGAACAGTTCATTGGATATTGTGTCGCTGAACGCGTGAAGGAGGGGTTCTTCTGAGACACAGGAAAAAATCGACAAAGAAAAGAAAGGTGTTCACTATCAAAGTGAAAGTTGGAATATCTTACAGTGCCTATAGGAAGTCCTATCCATCTTTCAAAATGTTCAACTTTTGTTGCCTTACGCCGGAATTAATTGCAATTAAATAAGACTTTTCCCACCTTTATTACAATCATAACATGCTCCAAGTGAAAAACAAGTTCCACAAATTTCAGAAAATTAGTTAAATTACAACTAGAATATCTTGGTTGGATAAGTGTCCACCTTCATTTTATAACAATGGTAATGAGCTCAGGTGTAACCAATCACCTTCAAAAACACACCAAGTTAATTGGCTCCACCTGTGTTAAATTGTAGTAATTCTTGATTATTTCAGAATAACATCAGCTGTCCTGTAGGTTTCCCTCCAATGTTGTGCATTTCACACAAAGACACAACCATGAGAACCAGGACTTTCAAAAACTCCAGGATAAAGGTGTGGAAGACACAGATCGGGGATGGGTATAAAATATTTCAAAGGCCTAAATATCCCTTGGAGCACAGCAAGACAATCATTAAGAAGTGGAGGTGTATGGTAACCACCAAAGACCCTGCTAGATCAAGTCATCCTGCAAATTGGATGACCAAGTAGGAAGGACATGATCAGAAAGCCACAAGAGGCCATGGCAACTTGAAAAGAGCTACTGACTTTTGACAAAATGGTCACTGTGTCATGTAACACATATCCCAAGCACTCACAAGTTTGGCTGATGGAGGATGGCAAGAAGGAAGCTCTTACTCAAAAAGCCTACCTTTGTGTCCGTTTGAGGTTGTAAACACTACGGAGATTATGAACCATGTGGCAAAAATTTTCGTGGTTGATGAAACTAAAAATGGGATTTTGGCTGAAATGCAAAACATTATTTGTGCAAACCCAACACAGCATTTCACCCAAGACCCATCCCTATTGTGAAGCATTGTGGTGGCAGCATCAGTTATGGGATGTTTCTCATCAGCAGGGACTGGGGTACTTATCAGGATGAAGGAAAATGGATGGAGCAAAATACATAAAAAATCCAGAGGAAAACCTGCTGGCCTGCTGCAAGAAAGCTGAAATTGGGATAATTCACCTTTCAAGTTTGTGCAACTGACCCGAAGCAAACAGCAAAGCTACACGGAGTCGCTAAGGACAAAATGTAAATGTCCTTGAGTAGCCCAATCAGAGCCTGCCTAAATCCATCGAAATCGTGGCATGACTTGAAGATTGCTTTCCATCACGCTCCACGCACCTGGCTGAGCTTGACAGTTTTGTCAGAAGATGGGCAAATATTGCCCAATCAAGGTGTGCAAAGTTTCTAGAGACTATCCACAAAGCCACAGCTGTAATTGCTGTGAATGTTCCTACCACCAGTATTAAGTCAGGGGTGGACACTTATCCAACCAAGAACATTCTAGTTTTGTATTTATTAATTATGAAATTTGAAGAATTGTGTTTTTCACCTGGAAGTTGTAGGTTATCGATGTGTACATAAAGGTGGAAAAAATCTGTTTCATGCAATTTTAATTCCAGATATGAGGCAACAAAAGGTGGAATTAAAAGGGGGTGTAGGCTTTCTTTAGGAACTGTACCTCAGGCTGTCGAAGCTGTCACCACCCTTGACCTAATTGTGGAAACAAGAAACCAGATATTCTCAGTTAGTATAACGTGGAAGTCCTTTCCTGAAATAAGAATTTAATTTGCCTGGCCAAACTGTGCAGAGAGAAGTTATCAATCTTTTAAGGTCAGCAAATCTTGACCTTGAAACTGCCCCTCACAACCTTACTGGACCACCTGACCTTTTACATCATACCTGCTCAACTCAACTCATGGATCGTACTTCCTGGTACCTTGGCTGTATCTTGATTGGAGATTATCAGAGTCAGAGGTTGGTGGCACAATGACGGGATGAATCGGTATGGTTTTAATGAATGCTCATGATTAATACCTCCGCTACGAAGGTGGACGGAAGTTTGCTTCATCCCTGCCTGCCT
>CM068954.1:21708229-21719286 GCA_035128595.1 Eptatretus atami
GCGGCGAAGTACGATCCGCCCAGTTAACTACCGCCGAGGTACTTAGGTAGGTCGAGTTTGGCGAACAACCCTATTCCTGCGCGGCGTGGCCGATTGGCACGATTGTGGTGTGGTCGAAAGACCCACCTGTGACTAGCTCCTGCGGTAGTTCCACGGAGGGTCACGACTGAATTGTCCGTTCCGTGGGCGACCGGGTCGCATTTGAGTTACGTGGTCCGATCGCATGCCGGCGCGACCGAAATTCGTAACAAGATATATATACATACATATACATATTATATATATACATATATATATAATGTATATATTATATATAATATATATTATATATATAATATATATATATGTATTGTGCGGGCCGGGAGTCGGGTGAGAAGACCACTAGGTGGGGGAAGCTATCTTGATTCCCACCAGACTCCCCGCAATTGTAGGCCATCGCACACGGATAATTCCATGACGCAGGATCAGTTAAACGACCGTGGACACCAATAACTCAACCGCTGTGACCTAGGGCCTCCGGTCTATGGGTTAATCGGTTACCTAATTAATCACGTGGCTTAATTACCGGGGAACACGCCCTCAGTACGCCTTGTCCGACCGGATCACTCGACCGGACTGGATCACTTTCCGGATTGGATGCAGCCGAGCGACACTGCCAAGGACGTACCGGCTAAAAGGAACGGATCATTGGGAATAAAGTTCCGGCTAAGCTCGGATTCGGACCATGCTGGATCAATGCAAGAAACCACAAAGACGAGCTTGGAACATTCCTAATATGATGATTTCAATGGCGAGGAAAGGTATGTTGCACGATCAAGATTTATTGGGGTGTGTTGTGCAGAGATAGGGAGAGAGGTGTCGTGCAGCAAATAAACAAGCAACTTACAAAAGCGGACACAGAGCAGACTTAACGTGAAAAATAATAATAAAAACCGTATCTTGCCAAAAGGTGACCACGTGTGACTCTTTTAAGGTCACACTGAGGTGAACAGAGCTGCTATCCACAGGAGCGACTCCTTGAGGAATATCTGCCTACGAGAGATTCCAATGAGAACGTTCTACAGAGTAACCATGAAAAATATGCGTTTGCCTCATAACGTCACCAAATGATGTTCATAATGTCTCAAGCTTGACATATCAAGAAAGCACTCATCGAGGTGTTCAATTTGAGGTACTACACGATATGTACCTAAGATTTCAAAATTTGACCTTGGGTCAAAATATTTCGACCTTCGGCGCTAACCATAAGGTCAAGGCCAATCGCACCAAAAATAATTCAGCTGAGCGCCAGACCATATACTACTCCCATAAAGTTTGGAGATGATTCGATTTAAATTACTCAAAAATAAGGGTTTCGGCGACCTCCCATGATTTACGCAAAGTGACCTTGACCTTTGACCTTGACCTTGACCTTTATGTGTGCTGAAGGGTATTGTAATAATATACGATTATGTGTACCCACAAGAGTTTCCGATTAGAATTGTGCTCTACAGAGGGATACAAAGGTGAAAAATCATGATTACAGACAAACAAACAAAAAAAACTTACCAAGTAATAATCTTGCAAAAACTTCGTTTTGGCAAGATAAATAATAATATAACGATCTTCTGCAGCTTACTTAAGCAGATAGGCCAGGATAACAAACAAACACGCACACACACAGACACAAAAACCCGATGAAGAGAAAGTTTGAACCAGGAAGAGAAGAGAGTTGAGGCTAATGTCTGTACCTTGTGCTTGATAGCACGACGTCGCCACCGTGGCGCGTTTCGGTGTGGTGGGGGGGGATGCTCTGTAGTGCGGCACCGACAGCTAGCGCACGTCTCTGCTTCAGCAGGCGTGGGGAGACCGTGTTCATGTGGAGGGGCTTGATGGAGAGGGCGGCAGTCCAGGGTGCGTGACGGGTGGTAGGCGGGACCACGTAGGCGGTGGGTTGACGTCGGTGGGTAAGATGAGGAGAGTCCAGACATCGTGTGGGCGGAGTCCAGACAGCAGAGCGGGTCGTGCCGAGGGACAGGGCTAGCCAGATTGAGCAAGAGAAAAAGAGAGAGGAGGTGGAGGGACTGCTACGACTTTTAGGACTTTGCAGCACGGGCGGGAGGGCCACCCGAAGCGGACGTCATCACCTGAATCGGGCGCTCCGATTAGCCCGACCCCTTACTGGCCGCTAACTTTGCGGCTGGAACCGCCTATCGTTTCCGCAAGGTCATTCAGACAGCGGCAATCCGCTCCGACCACGATGACCGGAACCGCCCAACCGAATCGTGACGCGAATGTCTGCAAACCCGGGCTGCTGGGACGCAGGTCCGCATGCCCACTCGGGCGCCCAACCAGCGCGATCAACGTGCGTGTCAGCGGCCCGCACTGTACATTTCCCGGCCTCGATCGGAGCTTCGCTGGTCGTAGAGACGAGAAGACGGTTCACCATCCACGGGAATCCGCTGCTGCCAGCGAGGGCCAGAGTACATGTTATGGATAAATCCATGCATGTTCGCGAGCGGCGCGGATCGCCTTGGAGCACATTCCTTACAGTCGCGTGGTTCGGCAATTACGCACGTGGCCAGCGCTCGCGTTCGCACGACTCCGCAGCGTGTGCGCGGGGCAACACCGACATGTGTGGATTATTGAGGTTGAAAAGGACGCTCGTTCTACTCGCACACTCGTATCCCCCAACATGGCGTGGAGTCGCCTTTATCAGCCTCAGTACGCATTTTGTGCAGCGTGGGCGTTGTGCTGGCTGTGTTTCCTTGTGTGGAAAAACACCATCCGGTGGAAATTACGCTGCGAGTGCTTCGGCAGGCTGTTGTTTTGTACGGAGGTTTGTGTGGGACAGTGTCTGCTTGGCCTTTGCTGAGGACCCATCTCGCAGCGCCGGCGCACGTTGGCTCAGATTTACCTCAGGAATAATCGAGAAAGAAGAGTTGGGACGAAATGAAAATGAAATGATTGTAAGCAAACCTAGCTATGAGATCATCGCAACGCACTCCCTTGTTTGTACCGCGAACAAAAGTAAAGGGACTATCTACACGTAATTAATGGAACAACTGTCTTTGGACCACTGTCTGGGATCTGTGGGCGAGAACCGCAACAATATTGTATATGACCCCTCCTGACCATCATGATCAAAGACAAAGAAGAATTGAATGATTGATGAGCGTCGGGTACAGATTGTGACAGGATGCTGGAGGTTGGCTCCACAGACAACTGCAAGTCCATGAAAGCCTTGGAAGAGCGGCAGAGGATTCAACGAGCACCTGGAGCTGGATATATGTGTATATATATATATATATAATATATATTATATATTATGTATATGTTCATGTATTTATATATATATATTATATGTACATATACATTTATATATAATATATATATATAAATATATATATAATACACATTTGAAATCACTACGATTACTCTTTGTGCACCACCATTATCGATATTTAATGTATACAAGGTTTCCCTCCATAAACCTGGTGTTAGCTGGAGTGGACCACCTATATGCCTGGTGTTGGGCTTAATGGTTTGAGTGGTGGGCTTGGCATTCTAGGGTCCTGAGTTCAAATCCCACTCGCTGTTGAATTAATATCAGGTGGGGTTAACTCGGCTGTCATCCTTCGAGGTCAGCAAAATGAGTGCCAGCATGCTTGGTATACTGTCTGTGTTGGAGTGGCGACCCGTCCAGGTTTGTGCCCAATAGCCAAGGAGACTGCTTAAGCAGCACCAAGCTCTGCACAGAGTATATCCAATCTCTCCTTCCTCTTCCTCTTCTTCTCCTCTTCTCTCTCTCCTCTCTCTCTCTCTCTGTCTTCTCTGTTCTCCTCTCCTTTTTCTCTCTCTCTTTCATCTCTTTCTTTCTCTCTCTTTCTCTCTCTTTCTCTCTCTTTCTCTCTGTCTCTCTCTCTCTCTCTTCCCAGGTTGTGACCCAAACTGGAAAAACTCCCCTCACAATTCGCTTTTTGCGGGTGGTTTTTCACGTCAAAGCATTTCTTTTGACAATTTTTTAACGGTAGTTCCAGTACCATTTGGGTCTCACGGCAAATATGATTTCAAATTGTGGTCGTGGACAAAAAAATTGGGAACCACTGGTCTAGAAAGTAAACAAGTACCACATGTCATCGTCTCCCATATACTGTACTCCACAATGATCTGGTTCACTCGATACAGAGTACCATGGACTATCACAACCTCCCTTTTTTGGAGACAACTTATTGCAAGTTCAAATGGAGACAACTTATTGCAGTTCAGCTCCTGCATCAGTCCACTCATATTGGACCTTCCCATTCCAAAGCCGCTCTTGATTTCACATACCTGTACAACACACACACACACCACACACACCACACACACACACACACACACACTCATACACACACACTGTGTTTCTATGCAGATCCTCGTTTCCGCACGAAAGCACTTATACAGTGTGTTTGGGTTGGAACCCGGGCACTGATGGAGCTTCTATTCACTAGGACTCTTACACTCAGGTACCAGCTGGTCATTATCTCCAGGAAGGCCTCGCTGAGTTCGGAGTGACTGATATGGGTATTAAAAACCCGGAACACTAGTGAAAAGGGGAACTGAAAAATCCAATGCAATTTGATAAATCCTCCACCCTGTGCTATTGTTGAAGATATCGTTGCAGGTAGGTATTGTGCTCTTTCAAAGTAAAACTTCCACATGTATGTGTCTCATTCCCAGGATCTCGGCAGAGTCGTGATAACTAAAGCACAAAACACAAGAAACACAAGTAGAGCCTCTT
Source organism: Eptatretus atami (assembly GCA_035128595.1). Classification (NCBI taxonomy): domain Eukaryota; kingdom Metazoa; phylum Chordata; class Myxini; order Myxiniformes; family Myxinidae; genus Eptatretus; species Eptatretus atami. The sequence continues at coordinate 21,712,992 of CM068954.1, forward strand.
CTCGAGTGAAACCACCTTCAGTTTGCTCACCACTTTCCCCAAACACAAAAACCGCACCTTCCTGTACTTTCCACTAGAGAGGATTATAAAAAGCGAACTACATGAACGATCTTAGTTTCTTTTGTGCCTTGTGATCCTTCAGTGATATCTCCCTACATTTAAGTACACCATCAACAGTGCATCGCAAACAAACTGCCATAAGGGAAGCATTTGCTTCATGCCGTTCTTCGTGGACTTGAAGAACTTGATGATCGAATGAGCGTCGGTCAGATGGTTACAAGATGCTGGAGGTTGGCTCCACAGACAATCCAAGTCCCTGAAAGCCTTGGAAAGAGCGGCGGAGATTCAGCGAGACCTGGAGCTGGACAAGCGTCGGGGACTCGAGGTAAGCTCCAGCATTTCAGAAACAAATGGGTTGCAACGAGTGCTGCAAATTCCAATGGACATTTAAGGCAAGAATATTTGGTTGCACTTGATCAGTTTGTACTTCGATTGTTCACGTTGAGAGTTGTAAAAATCCATATCCCAGTAACTAACTCCAATCATAAATGCACAGGTCTCGTTTCAAATGGGATACTTTATGGCTTATGTGGACATCCGATAATGTAAGACCCATTACACGATTTGGACTCAATGGATTCAAAATCTCTTTTTCTTGCAAGCGACTCGAGATTCTGGAGCCATCAACTCAGACTTGACTTGCCGGGACTGACTGCATCACGATGAGGTCATCGGTTTAAAAAGTATGCAGTTGCAGACAAACTAACACGTTTCATTGTGGATAAATTTTCAGGAAGACCTTTTTTTTTAGAAATTATAACTGGCAGAGATATCCTGCATTGACCGCTGCTGTTCTCATCCTGTTGGCATTTCGAAGAAATCAATTTTTTTGGTTTTTCTATTTTTTTTGGGGGGCTAAACCACTCCCTACACCCACTAAAGAAAGGGGTCAGGAATCATTTACTATTACCTTTCACAAAGCTACAAAGGCTGAAGCCCTTATAGAGCGAATTTTTTGTTTTAATCTCCAATATTCGACTTGTTTTTTTATAAAAAAAATATTGAAACAATTACTTTCCCTAAAACACTCCCCGCACTCGCTAGAAACCTCTGAAAGTTTGACGAAGATCTGTTTGGCCATCTCTGAGAAAAATGGTGACAGACAGACAGACAAACATCTTTCTTATAGTATGGAATAGATTCTAATTTTGAAAAATGCACACCTTTTTTTGCATAATTTTTATCAATGAGGTGTGTTCCACATTGAGGAGATATGTTGAATGTTTTCCTTCCATCAGAAACTACCAAGTCTCTTGATTGCTGTGAAATGTCAACATGCCCAGTAGGTAAATTCAGCCAACATGACCGATGCCCTTTTTTTTCTTTTTTATATGCATAGTCGAGGCTCGTGAAGAGCTATGATTAGTACACTCAATGATCAGGCACAAATGAACAAGAGAGGAGAGAGAGACAGAGACAGAGACAGAGACAGAGAGACAGACCTTCACATTAAACAGTGAACCACCTGGTCAATTTGTTTGTTGTGGGAGACTACTGCTCAGACATCAACCACACTCTATGATAGCAAACAGTGTAACCTGGTGTCAAAGAACCTTCAGGAACACCAGATCACTTGGGACCCGCAGTTCAGACAGAAATAATAATTATTCAGGGTCCGGCAATAACTCGCAACTCTTCAAAAAAGACACAGTGGATCTTTATCATCCACCGGTTACACCCATTGGTGCATGTCCTGCTTTGAAACATCAGGATGACAGTTTATACCTGGGTTGCATTCTACCAGTAGAGGCGAATGTGCTACATCGAGGCCTTCTTCCCAGCCTACAATACACGACTTTTGAAATGATGTTGTGAATGCTAATGAGGCCTTTCACACATGCGCTGTGTGTGTGTTTACAGTGACTCGTTCTACTCTCCGGGAACTTTTAACCTGCCGTTGCAAGTGCAAAATCTGGAAGTTGAAATCGTCTTTTTAACAGAAGTTTAAGCTTTAAACGAAGAGTGGCACATTTCCATTTGGTTAACCATAATTGTTGCATTCCTGGATGCGAATCGGACTCACGGAAATGTAGGAAATATGAGAAATATCTGTGGATCAGAGGTGCGAGTTCCTGTCTTTTCCTGTAATACAGCAATTGGGGCAGTGGAGATTAAAAAAAAACACACACACAACACAAAACACACATTCTTCTTTTAGCAATAGATGCAAAGATATAATATAATTTCTCTTGTGGCCCCAGAACCAAACAAACAATATATTATAAGAGCCTCAGTCTCCCAGCCCTCAAGCTCCCACCCCTCCCCTCCTCCTCCAACATTTATATCGTAAATTCATCATTTAAACTTAACCTGCACATTCACAAGCTCCAGCTATGTCCTTCCCATCTGTTGTTCAGAAGCACCCAAACCAGATACGGTGTCTTCCTTTGGGAATCTACCTGATACAATCCAGATACCATGTAAATATAGTAGGACAAGCTCTGTGTGTGATCACGTCGTGAAGATGTCCTTTCAAAGAATTGGTTACCATTGCTTGGTAATGATGCACAGCATTGTCTTTCCAAATGCAGATGTCCATTAAATAAATCACAAATCTGCCATGTTCACAGGAGGCACTCCTGTTAAGGTTCAAAGTCCATTCACCGGTCGCAGTTTGTCAAGGGTTTGTGTTTGTGTAGCAATGCCCATCTACTTCAGGCATTGCACCGGCCCACATGGTCTGGAGTTTGCCGTACGAACAGCTGCCCGTTCAATGAGCTGAGAAAGTATCCATGTCTTTCAATGTGAAGAGGCACAGCCCTTTCTCTCAGGTACTTTTCCAAATATTCGGCTTCTTATAGAAGCTTTTGTGAGCCATTTAAGGGAACAATCCTTATCTCGCACACACGCTATACTTTGTCGTGCCCCGAACACTGTGTTTCTATAGCATTCTGGAGCGGATTCATTTATTCAAAATCGGTATTAGCCCATACCATGTAAATACATCGTTATATGAGGTTGGAGAACTGTAGAGTGCAGTAAGTGATGGTTGTTTGGTGGAATTAAACTGATAATTCTTCATATCTTTGCTGCAGGAGAGACAAGAAGATAAGAAGGCCTGTCCGGGCATTCAAGGCATCGACCCACACAAGCGGATTGCACTGCTTCATCTTCGTCCTTGAGACTCGGCGAGCACAGCGAGCAGTGAACAAATCGTGGCAAGAGGACTAGTGTCCTGTCCCTGGAGTGCACCTGACAGTGTATCATGATAGAATGTTGTAGTGGAGAGAATGATCTCTACAGGCTGGTGCTGAACCACCACCTGGGTCATATGGTTTGCAATTTTTTTTTTTTACATCAACACAGTCTTGGACGGTGGCTCGTGAACTTTTATCCTTATTAGATATAACTAGAAAGAGCAATCAGAGATGCAGACCCTACCCAGGACTTGTTTTGTGTGGCAAATAAAATGGAAGGATGTAGTAAATGAAAGGTCATTGATTGCACATGAAAGGTCTAAATGTGTTTTGTTGTAAATGTGTTAAGGTCAAATACTCAAAAGTTGAAAGGTATTAAAATGTATAATTGGGTCGAAAGGGTTGAAACGGTCTGAAGATTTTTAAGGGTTGAAGGGGTCTAAAGGGTGTAATTTAAGGTCTAAAGGTCGGAATTATCTAAAGGATCTTAAAACGTCTAAAATGTTCAAAATATCAAAGCGATCTACAGGGTATTAAAAGGTCGAAAACAGTCTAAAGGGTAGAAAGGAGTCTCGGTTATAAAGGACTGAGGAAGACCAAAAGGGCTCTAAAGGATGTAACAGAGACTAAGGGGGTCTATAGATCGACAGTATCTTCAGTTTAAAGTGTCTTGAAGGGTCTTAAGGGTCTAAAGGGTCTTAAGAGTCTTAAAGGGTATTAGGTCTCAAGATACACGACATGGCAAAAGTATGTGGACAACTGCTCGTCCAACATCTCATTCCAAAATAATGGCATTAATATGGGTTGTCCCCCCCCCCCCCCTTTGCTGCTACAAACGCCTCCCACTCTTCTGGGAAGCTTTCCACGACATGTTGGAACACTGCTGCGAGGGTTTTCTTCCATTCACCACAACATCATTAGTGAGGCCGGCACTGATGTTGGGTGATTAGGTCTGGCTCACAGTCGGCATTCCAATTCATTCCAAAGGTGTTCGATGGGGTTGTGTTCAGGGCTCTGTGCAGGCCAGTCAAGTTCTTCCACACCAATCTCGACAAACCATTCTGTGTGGACCTCCCCTGGTGCACGGGACATTGTCATGCTGAAACAGAAAGGGCCTTCCCCAAACTTTGCCACAAGTTGGAAGCACAAGAATCGGCTTGAATGTCATTGTAGCTATGGCATTCAAGATTTCCCTTCACTGGAACGAAGGGGCTAGCCCGAACCATGAAAAACAGCCCAGACCATTATTCCTCCATCCAAACTTTACAGTTGCACTACACATTCAGGCAGTAGCATTCTCCTGGCATCCGCCAAACACAGATTCATCCGTCGGACTGCAGATGGTGGAGCATAATTCATCACTCCAGAGAACATGTTCTACTGCTCCAGAGTCTAATGGTGGTAGCTTTACACCATTCCAGCTGGCGCTGGCATTGCGCATGATGACTTAGGCTTGTGAGTGGAGTTCAGCCATGGAAACCCATTTCAGGAAGCCTCGACAAACATTGCTTGTGCTGACGTTGCTTCCAGAGTCGGTTTGGAATTCGGTAGGAGTGTTGCAACCGACGACAGATGCTTTTTCTGTCCTTACATGCTTCAAGCACTCAGTAGTCCCATTTTGTGAGCTTGTTAGCCTACTCTTCACGGCTGAGCTGTTGTTGCTTCTCGACGTTTCCCTCCACTTCACAATAACATCACTTACCGTTGACTTGGACATCTCTATAGGGTAGAAATTTGATGAATGACTTGTTGGAAAGGTGGTATCTATGACGAGCCACATTGAAAGTCACTGAGCTCTTCAAGTCCAGCCCCTTTCACTGATGGGCTGGATCTGAACAAAATCTAACCACCTCATCTTGTCGCAACCAACTCGTCACCTAGACTTGTTAACTCTTCCACAACTTTGAATATTGTGATGTATATAGTTTTTTGGCCCTATCAATCAAATTTTAGAGAATTAGGCCTATGTTGACCTTTTGACCTAAAAATAATTGTGATTGAATCCATTGGCCCGTATGCAAATCCTGTTCGAATTTCAAGCCAATCGAATGATAAATTGGACAATTTAGAAAGTTGACTCGTGTGACCTTTTGATCTTTGTTGAACTTGGCCAACATTGACATTCCAAAATTAGTAGTGGTTGAATTCAGTGACCTTAATATGCAAATGCTTTTCAAATTTCATGTCAATCGGATGAAAATGAGGATCTTAAAAATTAGCCCTATTTTGACATTTTTGCCGATGTTGACCTCAAACATAGTCAGTGGTTGAATTCAGTAACCTGATGTGTAAATCCTCTTTCAATTGAAGTCATACAGAATAAAATTGAGGATTTTAGAAATTTGAAACAAGTGTTGACCTTTGGCGTTGATGACCTTTTGACCTCAAAAAATAAATAGGATTTCTGTCAGCCACTAACTCCACCATTGCTGAAGTTTCGTGAGATCGGTTTAAAATTATGAATTGTGGGTGATTTAAAGGTGGCGGACGGACACACAGAAGTGATCAACATCCTTGTCAAAAACATGGGATTTTTTTCCAAGTAACAAAATGGACCCAAATGCATACCCTCTCCTCTGGCGAGATAATTATCCTGACTAGGATAACCTTACTATAATTCACGACCGGTGTTTGTTGTTGTTGTGTGTTTGTTTGTCGGCTACTCCTCCAGTTCTGGCCCAATTACATCCTGACTTGCTAAATAGATCAGCGTAACCCCAATGTATGTGTAGGGTTTTTTTACTTTTTGCAGTATCTCTCTCTTATATATATATATATATATTGTTGCGGGCCGGGAGTCGGGTGAGAAGACCACTAGGTGGGGGAAGCTATCTTGATTCCCACCAGACTCCCCGCAATTGTAGGCCATCGCACACGGATAATTCCATGACGCAGCGGATCAGTTAACCGACCGTGGACACCAATAACTCAACCGTGTGACCTAGGGTCCTCCGGTCTATGGGTTAATCGGGTTACCTAATTAATCACGTGGCTTAATTACCGGGGAACACGCCCTCAGTACGCCTTGTCCGAACCGGATCACTCGACCGGACTGGATCACTTTCCGGATTGGATGCAGCCGAGCGACACTGCCAAGG
>CM068954.1:21719296-21730689 GCA_035128595.1 Eptatretus atami
TAAAAGGAACGGATCATTGGGAATAAAGTTCCGGCTAAGCTCGGATTCGGACCATGCTGGATCAATGCAAGAAACCACAAAGACGAGCTTGGAACATTCCTAATAGTGATGTATTTCCAATGGGCGAGGAAAGGTATGTTGCACGATCAAGATTTATTGGGGTGTGTTGTGCAGAGATAGGGGAGAGAGGTGTCGTGCAGCAAATAAACAAGCAACTTACAAAAGCGGACACAGAGCAGACTTAACGTGAAAATAATAATAAAAACCGTATCTTGCCAAAAGGTGACCACGTGTGACTTCTTTAAGGTCACACTGAGGTGAACAGAGCTGCTATCCACCAGGAGCGACTCCTTGAGGAATATCTGCCTACGAGAGATTCCAATGAGAATCGTTCTACAGAGTAACCATGAAAAATATGCGTTTGCCTCATAACGTCACCAAATGATGTCATAATGTCTCAAGCTTGACATATCAAGAAAGCACTCATCGAGGTGTTCAATTTGAGGTACTACACGATATGGTACCTAAGATTTCAAAATTTGACCTTGGGGTCAAAATATTTCGACCTTCGGCGCTAACCATGAAGGTCAAGGCCAATCGCCACCAAAAACTAATCAGCTGAGCGCCAGACCATATACTACATTCCCATAAAGTTTGGAGATGATTCGATTAAAATTACTCAAAAAATAAGGGTTTCGGCGACCTCCATGATTTACCGCAAAGTGACCTTGACCTTTGACCTTGACCTTGACCTTTATGTGTGCTGAAGGGTATTGTAATAATACTACGATATGTGTACCCACAAGAGTTTCCGATTAGAATTGTGCTCTACAGAGGGATACAAAGGTGAAAAATCCAATGATTACAGACAAACAAACAAAAAAAACTTACCAAGTAATAGATCTTGCAAAAACTTCGTTTTGGCAAGATAACAATAATAATAATAACGATCTTCTGCAGCCTTACTTAAGCAGATAGGCGCCAGGATACACAAACAACACGCACACACACAGACACAGAAAACCCGATGAAGAGAAAGTTTTGAACCAGGAAGAGAAAGGAGTTGAGGCTAATGTCTTGGTACCTTTGTGCTTGATAGCACGACGTCGCCACCGTGGCGCGTTTCGGTGGTGGGTGGGGGGGGGATGCTCTGTAGATGCGGCACCGACAGCTAGCGCATCGTCTCTGGCTTCAGCAGAGCGGTGGAGACCGTGTTCATGTGGAGGGCTTGAGTGGAGAAGGGCGCGATCCAGGGTGCGTGACGGGGTGGTAGCGGGACCACGTAGGCGGTGGGTTGACGTCGTGTGGGTAAGAGTGAGGAGGAGTCCAGACATCGTGTGGGCGGAGTCCAGACAGCAGAGGCGGGTCGTGCCGAGGAACAGGGGCTAGGCCAGATTGAGAAAAGAGAAAGAGAGAGAGAGGGAGGTGAGGGACTGCTACGAGCTTTTTAGGACTTGCAGCACGGGCGGAGGGGCCACCCGAAGCGGACGTCATCACCTGAATCGGGCGCTCCGATTAGCCCCGACCCCTTACTGTGGCCCGCTAACTTTGCGCTGGAAACCGCCTCACTCGTTTCGGCAAGTCATCTCAGAAGCGGCATATTCCGCTCCGACCCCACGACATGACACGGAACCGCCCACACCGAACATCGGTACGCGAATCGTCCTGCAAAACCCCGGGCTGTCCTGGACCGCCGAGGTCCCGCATGCCCACTCGGGCGCCCAACCAGCGCCGATCAACGTGGTGTCAACGCGGCCCGCACTGTACATTTCCCGGCTCGATCGGAGCTTCGCTGGTCGTAGAGAACGAGAAGACGTTCACCATCCACGGGGAATCCGCTGCTGCCAGCGAGGGCCAAAGGTACAATGTTATGGATAAATCCATGCATGTTTCGCGAGCGGCCGGATCCGCCTTGGAGCACATTCCTTACAGTGCGCTGGTGTTCGGCAATTACGCACGTGGCCAGCGCTCGCGTTCGCACGACTCCGCCAGCGTGTGCGCGGGGCGAACACCGACATGTGTGGGATATTGAGGTTAAAAGGAACGCTCCGCTTCTACTTCGCACACTCGTATCCCACCCAACATGGCGTGGAGTCGCCTTTATCAGCCTCAGTACGCATTTTGTGCAGCGTGGCGTTGTGCTGGCTGTGTTTCCTGTGTTGTGAAAAACACCATCCGGTGAAATTACCGCTGCGAGTGCGTTCGGCAGGCTGTGTTTTGTACGGAGGTTTGTGGGTACAGTGTCTGCTTGGCCTTTGCTGAGGACCCATCTCGCAGCGCCGGCGCACGTGCTCAGATTTACCTCAGGAATAATCGAGAAAAGAAGAGTTGGGACGAAATGAAAATGAAAATGATGTAAGCAAACCTAGCTATGAGATCATCGCAACGCACTCCCTTGTTGTACCGCGAGACAAAAGTAAAGGGACTATCTACACGTATATAATGGAATAACTGTCTTGGGACCACTGTCTGTTGGATGCATGTGGTTCCGAGAACCGCAACAATATGTATATTATACCCCTCCTGCACATCATGATCAAAGACAAGAAGAATTGAATGATTGATGAGCGTCGGGTACAGATTGTGACAGGATGCTGGAGGTTGGCTCCACAGACAACTGCAAGTCCATGAAAGCCTTGGAAGAGCGGCAGAGGATTCAACGAGACCTGGAGCTGGATATATGTGTATATATATATATATATATTATAATATATATTATATATGTATATGTTCATGTATATTATATATATTATATGTACATATACATTTATATATATATATAGATATATAATATATATATATACACATTTGAAATCACTAACGATAGCTCTTTGTGCACCACCATTATCGATATTTAATGTATACAAGGTTTCCCATCCATACCTGGTGTTGCTGGAGTGGACCACCATATGCCTGGTGTTGGCTTAATGTTTGAGTGGTGGGCTTGGCATTCTAGGGTCCTGAGTTCAAATCCCACTCGCTGTTGAATTAATATCAGGGTGGGTTAATCGGCCTGTCATCCTTCCGAGGTCAAAAATGAGTGCCAGCATGCTGGTATACTGTTCTGTGTTGGAGTGGCGACCCGTCCAGGTTTGTGCCCAATAGCCAAGGAGACTGCTTAAGCAGCACCAACGTCTGCACAGAGTATGATCCCAATCTCTCTCTCTCTCTCTCTCTCTCGTCTCTCTCTCTCTCTTTTGTCTCTCTTCTCTCTCTCTCTTCTCTCTCTCCTTCTTTCTCTCTCTCTTCTATCTCTTTCTTTCTCTCTCTTTCTCTCTCTTTCTCTCTCTTTCTCTCTGTCTCTCTCTCTCTCTCTTCCCAGGGTTGTGACCCAAACTGGAAAAACTCCCCTCACAATTCGCTTTTTGCGGGTGGTTTTTCACGTCAAAAGCATTTTTTTGACAATTTTTTAACGTAGGTTCCAGTACCATTTGGTCTCACGGCAAATATGATTTCAAATTGTGGTCGTGGACAAAAAAATTGGGAACCACTGGTCTAGAAAGTAAACAAGTACCACATGTCATCGTCTCCCATATTAACTGTACTCCAACAATGATCTGTTCAGCTCGATACAGAGTACCATGACTATCACAACCCCTTTTCTTGGAGACAACTTATTGCAAGTTCAAAGTGAGACAACTTATTGCAGTTCAAGCTCCTGCATCAGTCCACTCATATTGGACCTTCCCATTCCAAAGCCCGCTCTTGATTTCACATACCTGTACACACACACACACACACACACACACACACACACACACACACACACACCATACACACACACCTTGTTTCTATGCAGATCCTCGTTTCCGCACGAAAGCACTTATACAGTGTGTTTGGGTTGGAACCCTGGGACTTGATGGAGCTTCTATTCACTAGGACTCTTACACTCAGGTACCAGCTGTCATTATCTCCAGGAAGGCCTGCGAGTTCGGAGTGACTGATATGGGTATTAAAAACCGGAACACATGTGAAAAGGGGAACTGAAAAATCCAATGCAATTTGATAAATCCTCCACCCTGTGCTATTGTTGAAGATATCGTGTGCAGGTAGGTATTCGTGGCTCTTTCAAAAGTAAAACTTCCACATGTATGTGTGTCATTCCCAGGATCTCGGCAGAGTCGTGATAACTAAAGCACAAAACACAATGAAAACACAAGTAGAGCCTCTTCTCGAGTGAAACCACCTTCAGTTTGCTCACCACTTCCCCAAACCACAAAAACCGCACCTTCCTGTACGTTCCACTAGAGAGGATTTATAAAAAGCGAACTACATGAACGATCTTAGTTTCTTTTGTGCCTTGTGATCCTTCAGTGATATCTCCCTACATTTAAGTACACCATCAACAGTGCATCGCAAACAAACTGCCATAAGGGAAGCATTTGCATTCATGCCGTTCTTCGTGGACTTGAAGAACTTGATGATCGATGAGCGTCGGGTACAGATGGTTACAAGATGCTGGGAGGTTGGCTCCACAGACAATCCAAGTCCATGAAAGCCTTGGAAAGCGGCGGAGGATTCAGCGAGACCTGGAGCTGGACAAGCGTCGGGGACTCGAGGTAAGCTCCAGCATTTCAGAAACAATGGGTTTGCAACGAGTGCTGCAAATTCCAATGGACATTTAAGGCAAGGAATCATTGGTTGCACTTGATCAGTTTGTACTTCGATTGTTCACGTTGGAATTGTAAAATCCATATCCCAGTAACTAACTCCAATCATAAATGCACAGTCTCGTTTTCAAATGGGATACTTTATGGCTTATGTGGACATCCGATAATGTAAGACCCCATTACACGATTTGGACTCAATTGGGATTCAAAATCTCTTTTTCTTGCAAGCAGACTCGAGATTCTGGAGCCATCAACTCAGACTTGACTTGCCGGGACTTGACGCATCACGATGAGTCAATCGGTTAAAAAGTATGCAGATTGCAGACAAACTAACACGTTTCATTGTGGATAAGTTTCAGTGAAGACCTTTTTTTTTTAGAAATATTATAACTGGCAGAGATATCCTGCATTGACCGCTGCTGTCTCATCCTGTTGGCATTTCGAAGAAATCAATTTTTTTGGTTTTTCTATTTTTTTGTGGGGCTAAACCACTTCCCTACACCCACTAAAGAAAGGGTCAGAATCATTACTATTACTTTCACAAAGCTACAAAGGCTGAAGCCCTATATAGAGGCGAATTTTTTGTTTTAATCTCCAAATATTCGACTTGTTTTTTTATAAAAAAAATATTGAAACAATTACTTTCCCTAAAACACTCCCCGGCACTCGCTGATGAACCTCTGAAAGTTTGACGAAGATCTGTTTGGCCATCTCTGAGAAAATGGTGACAGACAGACAGACAAACATCTTTCTTATAGTATGGAATATAGTTCTAATTTTGAAAAATGCACACCTTTTTTTGCATTATTTATCAGATGAGGTGTTCCACATTGAGGAGATATGTTGAATGTTTTCCTTCCATCAGAAAACTACCAAGTCTCTTGATTGCTGTGAAATGCTCAACATGCCCAGTAGTAAATTCAGCCAACATGACCGATGCCCTTTTTTTCTTTTTTATATGCATAGTCGAGGCTCGTGGAAGAGCTATGATTAGTACACTCAATGATCAAGCACAAATGAACAAGAGAGAGAGAGAGAGACAGAGACAGAGACAGAGACAGAGAGACAGACCTTCACATTAAACAGGTGAACCACCTGGTCAATGTTGTTTGTGGAGACTACTGCTCAGACATCAACCACACTCTATGATAGCAAACAGTGAACCTGGTGTCAAAGAACCTTCAGGAACACCAGATCACTTGGACCGCAGTTCAGACAGAAATTAATAATTTATTCAGGGTTCCGGCAATAACTCGCAACTCTTCAAAAAAGACACAGTGGGATCTTTATCATCCACCGGTTACACCCATTGGTGCATGTCCCTGCTTTGAAACATCAGGATGACAGTTTATACCTGGGTTGCATTCTAACCCGTAGAGGCGAATGTGCGTACATCGAGGCCTTCTTCCCAGCCTACAATACACGACTTTTGAAATGATGTGTGAATGCTAATGAGGCCTTTCACACATGCGCTGTGTGTGTGTTTACAGTGACTCGGTTCTACTCTCCGGGAACTTTTAACCTGCCGTTGCAAGTGCAAAATCTGGAAGTGAAATCGTCTTTTTAACAGAAGTTTAAGCATTTAAACGAAGGTGGCCAATTTCCATTGGTTAACCATAATTGTTGCATTCCTGGATGCGAATCGGACTCACGGAAATGTAGGAAATATGAGAAATATCTGTGGATCAGAGGTGCGAGTTCCTGTCTTTTCCTGTTAATACAAGCAATTGGGCAGTGGAGATTAAAAAAAACACACACACACACACAAACACACACTTCTTCTTTTAGCAATAGATGCAAAGATAATAATAATTTCTTGTGGCCCCAGAACCAAACAAACAATATATTTATAAGAGCCCTCAGTCTCCCAGCCCTCAAGCTCCCACCCCCCCTCCTCCTCCCAACATTATTAATCGTAAATATCATCATTTAAACTTAACCTGCACATTCACAAGCTCCAGCTATGTCCTTCCCATCTGTGTTCAGAAGCACCCAAACCAGATACGGTGTCTTCCTTTGGGAAATCTACCTGATACACTCCAGCTACCATGTAAATATAGTAGGACAAGCTCTGTGTGTGATCACGTCGTGAAGATGTCCTTTACAAAGAATTGGTTACCATTGCTTGGTAATGATGCACAGCATTGTCTTTCCAAATGCAGATGTCCATTAAATAAATCACAAAGTCTGCCATGTTCACAGGAGGCACTCCTGTAAGGTTCAAAGTCCATTCACCGGTCGCAGTTTGTCAAGGGTTTGTGTTTGTGTAGCACATGCCCATCTACTCAGGCATTGCACCGGCCCACATGGTCTGGAGTTTGCAGTACGAACAGCTGCCCGTTCAATGAGCTGAGAAAGTTATCCATGCTTTCAATGTAAGAGGCACAGCCCTTTCTCTCAGTACTTTTCCAAATATTTTCGGCTTCTTATAGAAGCTTTGTGAGCCATTTAAGGGAACAATCCTTATCTCGCACACACGCTATACTTTGTCGTCCCCGAACACTGTGGTTTCTATAGCATTCTGGAGCGGATTGCATTTTCTCAAAAGTCGGTATTAGCCCATACCATGTAAATACATCGTTATATGAGTGTGGAGAACTGTAAGAGTCAGTAAAGTGATGTTGTTTGTGGAATTAAACTGATAATTCTCATATCTTTGACTGCAGGAGAGACAAGAAGATAAGAAGGCCTTGTCCGGGCATTCAAGGCATCGACCCACACAAGCGGATTGCACTGCTTCATCTTCGTCCTTGAGACTCGGCCGAGCACAGCGAGCAGTGAACAAATCGTGGCAAGAGGTACTAGTGGTCCTGTCCCTGGAGTGCACCTGACAGTGTATCATGATAGAATGTTGTAGTGGAGAGAATGATCTCTACAGGCTGGTGCTGAACCACCACCTGGGTCATATGGTTTGCAATTTTTTTTTTTTTACATCAACACCAGTCTTGGACGGTGGCTCGTGAACTTTTATCCTTATTAGATATTAACTAGAAAGAGCAATCAGAGATTGCAGACCCTCACCAGGACTTGTTTTGTGTGGCAAATAAATGGAAGGATGTAGTAAATGAAAGGTCATTGATTGCACATGAAAGGTCTAAATGGTGTTTGTTGTAAATGTGTTAAGGTCAAATACTCTAAAGTTGAAAGGTATTAAAATGTATAATTGGGTCGAAAGGGTTGAAACGGTCTGAAGGATTTTTAAGGGTTGAAGGGGTCTAAAGGGTGTATTTAAGGTCTAAAAGTCGGAATTATCTAAAGGATCTTAAAACGTCTAAAAATGTTCAAAATATCAAAGCGATCTACAGGGTATTAAAAGGTCGAAAACAGTCTAAAGGGTAGAAAGGAGTCTCAGGTTATAAAGGACTGAGGAAGACCAAAAGGGCTCTAAAGGATGTAACAGAGACTAAGGGGTCTATAGGATCGACAGTATCTTCAGGTTTTAAAGTGTCTTGAAGGGTCTTAAGGGGTCTAAAGGGTCTTAAGAGTCTTAAAGGGTATTAGGGTCTCAAGATACACGACATGGCCAAAAGTATGTGGACAACTGCTCGTCCAACATCTCATTCCAAAATAATGGGATTAATATGGGTTGGTCCCCCCCCCCCCCCTTTGCTGCTACAACAGCCTCCACTCTTCTGGGAAAGCTTTCCACGACATGTTGGAACACTGCTGCGAGGGTTTCTTCCATTCAGCCACAACAGCATTAGTGAGGCCGGGCACTGATGTTGGGTGATTAGGTCTGGCTCACAGTCGGCATTCCAATTCATTCCAAAGGTGTTCGATGGGGTTGTTTCAGGGCTCTGTCAGCCAGTCAAGTTCTTCCACACCAATCTCGACAAACCATTTCTGTGGGACCTCCCCTGGTGCACGGGGACATTGTCATGCTGAAACAGGAAAGGGCCTTCCCCAAATCTGTGCCACAAGTTGGAAGCACAGAATCGGCTTGAATGTCATTGTATGCTATGGCATTAAGATTTCCCTTCACTGGAACGAAGGGCCTAGCCCGAACCATGAAAAACAGCCCAGACCATTATTCCTCATCACAACTTTACAGTTGGCACTACACATTCAGGCAGGTAGCATTCTCCTGGCATCCGCCAAACACAGATTCATCCGTCGGACTGCCAGATGGTGGAGCATAATTCATCACTCCAGAGAACATTCTACTGCTCCAGAGTCTAATGGTGTGAGCTTTACACCATTCCAGCTGGCGCTGGCATTGCGCATGATGATCTTAGGCTTGTGAGTGGATCAGCCATGGAAACCCATTTCAGGAAGCCCTCGACAAACATTGCTTGTGCTGACGTTGCTTCCAGAGTCGGTTTGGAATTCGGTAGTGAGTTTGCAACCGACGACAGATGCTTTTTCTGTCCTACATGCTTCAGCACTCAGTAGTCCCATTTTGTGAGCTTGTGTAGCCTACCTCTCACGGCTGAGCTGTTGTTTGCTTCTCGACGTTTCCACTTCACAATAACATCACTTACCGTTGACTGGGACATCTCTATCAGGTAGAAATTTGATGAACTGACTTGTTGGAAAGGTGGTATCTATGACGATGCCACATTGAAAGTCACTGAGCCTCTCAGTCCAGCCCTTTCACTGATGGGCTGGATCTGAACCAAAATCTAACACCTCATCTTGTCGAACCAACTCGTCACCTAGACTTGTTTTAACTCTTCCACAACTTTTGAGATATTGTATGTATAGTTTTTGGCCCTATCAATCAATTTAGAAATTAGGCCTATGTTGACCTTTTGACCTTAAAAATAATTGATTGAATCCATTGGCCCGATATCAAATCCTGTTCGAATTTCACACAATCGAATGAAAATGACAATTTAGAAAGTTGACTCGTGTGACCTTTTGATCTTGTTGAACTTTGGCCAACATTGACCTCAAAATTAGTAGGTGTTGAATTCAGTGACCTAATAGCAAATGCTTTTCAAATTTCATGTCAATCGGATGAAAATGAGGAATCTGAAAATTAGCCTATTTTGACATTTTTGCCGATGTTGACCTCAAACATAGTCAGTGGTTGAATTCAGTAACCTGATGTGTAAATCCTCTTCAAATTTGAAGTCATACAGAATAAAATTGAGGATTTTAGAAATTTGAACAAGTTGTTGACCTTGGCGTTGATGACCTTTTGCCTCAAAAATAAATAGGATTCTGTCAGCCACTAACTCCACCATTGCTGAAGTTTCGTGAAGATCGGTTTAAAAATTATGAATTGTGGGTGATTAAAGGTGAGGACGGACACACAGAAGTGATCAACATCCTTGTCAAAAACATGGGATTTTTTTCCAAGTAACAAATGGACCCAAATGCAATACCCTCTCCTCTGGCGAGAGTAATTATCCTGACTAGGTAACCTTACTATATTCACGGACCGGTGTTTTATTTGTTTGTGTTTGTTTGTCGGCTACTCCTCAGTTCTGGCCAATTACATCCTGACTTGCTAAATAGGATCAGCGTAACCCCAATAGTGTGTAGGTTTTTTACTTTGCAGTGGTCTTGGGGAGGGTTGGAGGGGACGCAAATTCTCCATGTAAATGTGTATCGTGTAGCACCTCCTACAGGTGAGGAAGTATTACAAGTCTCCACCATTTACAGTGCAGTATTTCTGTCCCTACGTTTTCCAGTGCAGTGAGGTATTTGGATTATCAGCAGTCGGTATGTTTTGCTTCATGCACATAACCAGGGTTTTTGGGGGTTTTTGCCTATACAGCAGTCAGTTGCAGAGAGCTGTCAGTTGCCTATACAACCACCAAGTTAAGGTATGCGTCAGAGAGAGCGTGTTGCATGTCTGGAACAAGAATCAAACACACACGGGTGTACTGCTGCAGTTAATTAATCAGAGATTGAGGTTATAGCGAATCTTTGGAAGCAAATGCAAACCAAGGTCATCAGCTCTTTTACACCACGTCTCCGAGGTCACTTAGTACCGGCCAGGGCCGTCGCCATGTGATGTTGTGTTCATGATGAATCCGATCAGTCGATGGGCGGAGCGAGTCACTCACTCGATAATTACCAGTGCCGTTGCACCCATTTGAAGCAGCAATTCGATGTCATCCTGTGACGTCATTCGGGACTTGACTGAGAAAAGGCGGAAAAATGGCGGACATTCCCCACTCTGTGCAGATAAAGAGTTTCTCTCATTGCTGGCAAAATGTGTAGCTATTGGCTTCGTTGGTCAGATGAGACTATTGAACATCAATTAAATATGTTACAATGTATGTATTATGAACCTTATGTAACCTAAAACGCTTGGCCAATCTGCATCAATTTTGTATCCGTGCTGGGGTAACTCGAGCCAGTCCTGAGCACAACTGAAATTGGCCTCTTCAATCCTGAGGTGAGGAAGGGACGACAACATTCAAGTGTTGCCCCATGATGCTGATTATTATTTAAGGGGAGGGAGGAGCAAAAACCATATTTATAAGGGGAGGGGGGTGAAACCACAATTTGTATAAAGGGTGAGCAACATGCTACCACAGATGGTACAAATTTTTGTACCACATTTTTGTGAAATTTTGTACCACAGAAAATTTTTGGATGCACTACCTGTTTTGACCTTTTGAATAGGGTACCCTAAAATTATACTTTTATCGATTTGCGTCGAATTCAATTACGGATAGAATCAAAATGCATGCAGAAGGCCCAAATCATATCCAATATACATGTGTATGAATCAAAATTGAAGATAATGCATTCTGATATCTGTATAGTTTAACAGTGTTGTACAGTAAATATAAAGATATATAGCTTGAATAATATCCCTATCTT
>CM068954.1:21738735-21754267 GCA_035128595.1 Eptatretus atami
CATGAAAAACAGCCCCAGACCATTATTCCTCCATCACAAACTTTACAGTTGGCACTACACATTCAGGCAGGTAGCATTCTCCTGGCATCCGCCAAACACAGATTCATCCGTCGGACTGCCAGATGGTGGAGCATAATTCATCACTCCAGAGAACATGTTTCTACTGCTCCAGAGTCTAATGGTGGTGAGCTTTACACCATTCCAGCTGGCGCTTGGCATTGCGCATGATGATCTTAGGCTTGTGAGTGGATGTTCAGCCATGGAAACCCATTTCAGGAAGCCCTCGACAAACATTGCTTGTGCTGACGTTGCTTCCAGAGTCGGTTTGGAATTCGGTAGTGAGTGTTGCAACCGACGACAGATGCTTTTTCTGTCCTACATGCTTCAGCACTCAGTAGTCCCATTTTGTGAGCTTGTGTAGCCTACCTCTTCACGGCTGAGCTGTTGTTGCTTCTCGACGTTTCCACTTCACAATAACATCACTTACCGTTGACTGGGACATCTCTATCAGGGTAGAAATTTGATGAACTGACTTGTTGGAAAGGTGGTATCCTATGACGATGCCACATTGAAAGTCACTGAGCTCTTCAGTCCAGCCCTTTCACTGATGGGCTGGATCTGAACCAAAATCTAACCACCTCATCTTGTCGCCGAACCAACTCGTCTACCTAGACTTGTTTTAACTCTTCCACAACTTTTTGAGATATTGTGATGTATATAGTTTTTGGCCCTATCAATCAATTTTAGAAATTAGGCCTATGTTGACCTTTTGACCTTAAAAATAATTGGTGATTGAATCCATTGGCCCGATATGCAAATCCTGTTCGAATTTCAAGCCAATCGAATGAAAATTGACAATTTTAGAAAGTTGACTCGTGTTGACCTTTTGATCTTTGTTGAACTTTTGGCCAACATTGACCTCAAAATTAGTAGGTGGTTGAATTCAGTGACCTAATATGCAAATGCTTTTCAAATTTCATGTCAATCGGATGAAAATTGAGGATCTTAGAAAATTAGCCTATTTTGACATTTTTGCCGATGTTGACCTCAAACATAGTCAGTGGTTGAATTCAGTAACCTGATGTGTAAATCCTCTTCAAATTTGAAGTCATACAGAATAAAATTGAGGATTTTAGAAATTTGAACAAGTTGTTGACCTTTGGCGTTTGATGACCTTTTGACCTCAAAAATAAATAGGATTCTGTCAGCCCACTAACTCCACCATTTGCTGAAGTTTCGTGAAGATCGGTTTAAAATTATGAATTGTGGGTGATTAAAGGTGAGCGGACGGACACACAGAAGTGATCAACATCCTTGTCAAAAACATTGGGATTTTTTTCCAAGTAACAAATGGACCCAAATGCAATACCCTCTCCTCTGGCGAGAGTAATTATCCTGACTAGGTATAACCTTACTATAATTCACGGACCGGTGTTTGTATGTTTGTTTGTGTGTTTGTTTGTCGGGCTACTCCTCAGTTCTGGCCCAATTACATCCTGACTTGCTAAATAGGATCAGCGTAACCCCAATTAGTGTGTAGGGGTGTTTTTATCTTTGCAGTGGTCTTGGGGGAGGGGGTTTGGAGGGGGACGCAAATTCTCCATGTAAATGTGTATCGTGTAGCACCTCCTACAGGTGAGGGAAGGTATTACAAGTCTCCACCATTTACAGTGCAGTATTTCTGTCCCTACGTTTTCCAGTGCAGTGAGGTATTTTGGATTATCAGCAGTCGGTATGTTTTTGCTTCATGCACATAACCAGGGTTTTTGGGGGGTTTTTTGCCTATACACAGCAGTCAGTTGCAGAGAGCTGTCAGTTGCCTATACACCACCCAAGTTAAGGTATGCGTCAGAAGAGCGTGTTGCATGTCTGGAACAAGATCAAACACACACGGGTGGTACTCTGCGAGTTATAATTAATTCAGAGATTGAGGTTATAGCGAATCTTTGGAAGCAAATGCAAACCAAGGTCATCAGGCTCTTTTACACCACGTCTCCGAGGTCACTTAGTACCGGCCAGGGCCGTCGGCCATGTGATGTTGTGTTCATGATGAATCCGATCAGTCATGGGCGGAGCGAGTCACTCACTCGATAATTACCAGTGCCGTTGCACCCATTTGAAGCAGCAATTCGATGTCATCCTGGTGACGTCATTTCGGGACTTGACTGGAGAAGAAGGCGGAAAAATGGCGGACATTCCCCACTCTGTGCAGATAAAGAGTTTCTCTCATTGCTGGCAAAATGTGTAGCTATTGGCTTCGTTCTGGTCAGATGAGACTATTGAACATCAATTAAATATGTATCAATGTATGTATTATGAACCTTATGTAACCTAAAACGGCTTGGCCAATCTGCATCAATTTTTTGTATCCGTGCTGGGGTAACCGTGAGCCAGTCCTGAGCACAACTGAAATTGGCCTCTTCAATCCTGAGGGTGAGGAAGGGACGACACATTCAAGTGTTTTGCCCCATGATGCTGATTATTATTTTAAGGGAGGAGGGAGGAGCACAATCACCATATTTATAAGGGGGAGGGGGTGAAAACCACAATTTGTATAAAGGGTGGAGCAACATGCTACCACAGATTGGTACACAATTTTGTGTACCACATTTTTTTGAAATTTTGTACCACAGAAAATTTTTGGATGCACTACCTGTTTTGACCTTTTGAATAGGGTACCCTAAAATTATACTTTTATCGATTTGCGTCGAATTCAATTAGAGATAGAATCAAAATGGCATGCAGAAGGCCCAAATCATATCCAATATACATGTATGATGCATCAAATTGAAGATAATTGCATTCTGATCATCTGTATATGTCTAACAGTGTGTACATTAAATATAAATGAAATTATATACATTTGAATATATATTCCCTATCTTTCGAATAAACACGTAATCAACACTCCGTATTCCTCAATGAATATATTTGACATTATATGAATTTTATTGCAGGTACAGACTATTCAATGATAGTGAGAAACGGTATTAATTACCTTTTATTTTTCGAAAAATATCAAGCAACTATTATGAAAATATACAACGTTGTCACACAATAAGCATCAAACGGGTATTCAGACAAATAATGTTTTCAATCAACCACATTTTGAAGAAATACAGATTGTGGTCACTTTTATGGAACATTACTGACAAACTATTACCATGATTACAGAGAATTAGTTATAATACCACACAAAATATATTTAAATAGTATAGTTTGAAAGCAACCAAAAAATCCAAGATGGCCACCATCAGCATTACCAAACTACAATATATTCATTGCACATAAACATTCCAGTCTATATCTTCATAATCCGGATCATGTCAGTACCTATAATACAAGAATATTTTACGTGCATTATTTCATATCCTTCATATTTCTTCCCATATTCATCCATCATATTTCCAAACAAACATCTACAACTTACAGTGCCAATGCAGACTGCAGAAAGCAGACGTTTCAGAGTGAATAAAAGTGTTTATATTTGCATTATATCCGCATCATATTGAATACAATATTCACGGAACTAAATAACATAACCAAATCTCAAACATGGTAAGTATTTAAATACAACATATATTCTAAACAATTCAAAACAGATATACTCCAATAGAAATGAATGTTCCTGTCATTAATGTGAATTGCAACTAAGCCTACTCATTGTTTTTTGCACTCGTCTTTTTTGCACACTCAGCCTACTCATTAACACTCGTAGGTGTTAATTATTGCAATGTTGTATCACATTCTTAAATATTTCTGATTGGACTGGAATATATAACTTAATACCTTACTTAATTAACTTAATTACCATTAATTAAAAGTTATCAGTAGTCATACCATGAGAAAGAAAATACATCTTAACGAACCTGTTATCTTCAGTTGAACATTCAACATGAATGTTTGGAAATAAATCTTAAATAATATGTAAACAAATATCGACTGTGACGACTCGCGTTTCCGTTCAGGACACGGTCCATTCCAACACCGACACCATTCCTGTATGTCTCATATTTCAAGAAATATAAGGTAATTAAAACCGTTTCTCACTTAATAAATAGTCTGTACCTGTAATAAAATTCATATAATGTCAATATATATCATTGAGGAATACGAGTGTTGATTTTTGTGTTATTCGAAAAGTAGGGAATATATATTCAAATGTATACAATTTCATTTAGATTTAATGTACAACATTGTTAGACATATACAGATGATCAGAATGCAATTATCTTCAATTTGATGCATCATACATGTATATTGGATATGATTTGGGCCTTCTGCATGCCATTTTGATTCCATCCATAAATTGAATTCGACGCAAATCGATAAAAGTATAATTTTCGGTACCCCTATTCAAAAGGTCAAAACAGGTAGTGCATCCCAAAATTTTCAATGTTAAACATCATATTCGTGTTCAGAATATCCAGGGGATTCAGAAAAACATCGGTTTGCTGGGAGGTGGGGGGGGGGGGTGGGGGTGCACGGTGGCCATATTCTGGCCAATCGCCTATAGCCATGAGGTCACACCTGGAAGTCGACCTCCATATTTGTACTGTCTACAGGTTACATCGCGGTGTCGAAGAATTCTCAATTCCTCGTATACATTTGAGTCATTTATTAAAACAAAACGTATGCGCATATGGAGAATGAGGGGGAACACAACAAACAACATGCTCTTCCCCCAATTTTGTAGTACCTGGAGACTT
Organism: Eptatretus atami; assembly: GCA_035128595.1. NCBI lineage: Eukaryota > Metazoa > Chordata > Myxini > Myxiniformes > Myxinidae > Eptatretus > Eptatretus atami. The sequence continues at coordinate 21,743,445 of CM068954.1, forward strand.
TGAATTCCTATATAATATTCATTAAGACGATGTCTTTTCATCCTCTAGACATATTGGTGCCAAGGCTGATGTTTTGGGATTCAGGGGAGAGATCACTTGTAGCCTTGTTGCAGCAGCCATTCGAAGGTAGCTCAATTTCAAAGGGCTGAGGAATATTTATGACCTGGAGGTTGATAGGAGTTCTCGACATTACGTTCACATACATTCCATTTAAGCTCGACTCCTGTTTCCAGCCAGACTTTCAGACACCAGCATATAATTATTTATATAAGAATCCCTTAATAAGCTAAATAAATTATTCTAATCTACTGAATAAAGATTAAAGATTATTTGGAAGGCTAATTTTTGGGGGGAACAAGGGATATTTTACTTATCAGACTGGTACCTTCCGATACAGTCAAGAGATATACGGTCGTTTAAAATACAAATCTTTGGTATTATCAAAAAACAGATACATGTTCAAGCACATAGGTGTAATAATCATGTTGTATTTGAATACATTTCCCATTAAAGGGTGATAACAATACATTGTGCCATATGATAATTACATTTACTTTTTCAAGTTAATTATCAATCAAGGTTAATTGGCAACATTTTTATTTATTTTTTAATTTTTATCACCCTAAAACCCATTATGCTAATTTTGGAGAAATTTGCATCCACAGCGGTATGATTTAACTAAAATGGTGAATAATTTTCGATTTTCCACAAATGTCTAGTCGATGCATCCTTGGTTTTCCGAAGTTTGCCAGAAATTGGACGAGGTTTGTCCGAAATACCCGAGTGTGGATCGGGCCTCAAAAAAATTTGCCTTTGTGCTCAGAACATTTTACAGAGTACTGTTATAAAACAACAGAGATGGCTAGACCTTGTGGTTATCTATCAAGATTGAGATAGGATGCTATCCGCATGATTAAGCAGAAGAAACAGCCGTCACGCGAAACTGTAACACCATCTCTGCAGAGCTACCAGAATATGTCCATGGGCGACCATTCCCCCCTACACGATCGCCCAACAATCCCCCATCCCCCCACAATACCGACCATCCCATCATCACCCCACAATACAAACCACCACTGCACATACCCCCTCCACTGGGGCAGGACATCAACACGGTGCATCACAGCACGGACTCGTCATGGACACGACACGACCACAGACACAGATGGCGTCGAGGGAATGTATGAAACGGGACGATTTTGGAACATACAAGACACCTGATCAGCCTGCGACGTACAAAGCATTGGTCACCCATTTTGTCCACGGTGTCCAAGTCTGCCTGGGTGGTGTCCGTGCTTTATTGTGCCATGTCCGTGTCGTGCTGTGTCCGTGTCGTGTCCATGCTGTGTCATGCCGTGTTTCTGCTGGAGTTGTATCACAGATTTAAGAATTAATACAAAATCCTTACTGCAATTCACGGACCGGTGTTTGTGTGTATGTGGGTTTGTTTGTCGGGCTACTCCTCCGATAATTCTGGCCCAATTGCATCCAGACTTGCTACAGAGGATCAGCATAACCCCAATTAATGTATTGGGCTGTTTTTATCTTTGCCGGTGGTCTTGGGGGTAAGGGGGAGGATGGTGGGCGGTGAGGGAGGGGACGCAAATTTTCCATGTAAATGTGTATCACGTAGCGCTTCCTCCCAGTGTATTTCAGTATCCCAAATTCCACCATTTACAGTACAGTATTCCTCTCCTCGTGTTTTCCAGTGCAGTGAGGTGTTTTGAATTGTAGGCAGAAGGTATGTTTTTGCTTCATGTACATATTCCGGGTTATTTATTTTTCCTATACACCGCCCAAATAAAGGGATGCATCAGAAGAATGTGTCGCATACTTGGAGCAAGATCACTCGTAGGGCAGATACTCTGCTCGTCGCATATATATTGTCAATCTCTTGTGAAAGTCAGAACCTACCAATCTGTTGTGAACACGCGCCTGGCGTTTTCATCTTCACTAACATCTCCATTGTCGCCATCTTCATCACTCGCATAACGCTCAAAACGATACGGCTCCACAATCCCCACGAAAATGTTTCCATCACTAATTTTGTCTCCAGTAGTTTCTTCAAAATCCCACTGATCAGTTATACATACTGAGAACCTTCAGAGGTACTAATGACGGTGGAATCGGTATCCAAATCCGAGCTCAAAATACACTGTTTCTCGATGTAAAGCAGCCATTTGGATCAAGGTGGGTTCCAGGTGTGACGTCACGGGGGAAAATCGAAAATCGACACTTTAGGGCTTTTTTCGGCGCTTTGTGATTGGCAGAAAAAAAAAATCAAAAAATTTCCCTTCAAAGTAAACCGTGATTAATGATTTTGAATGGTTTTCAGAAAAAGGTTTTTTTTGCGGTTGGGTTCTCCTTTACAAAAATGTTGTATGTATAGATAGACGGGTATATATGATCTGACAGGATGGTGCAGAGGTAGCTCATTTACTTCTGAGCTGTGCAGTCTGGGTCCCTGGCACAACTATAAACTGTCGGATTGGTGTTTCATTGGCAGGGTCTTGCATCGGAAAGTGTGCCATCCCTTTGACGGACAGCTCAGTGTTTCATCTGCTTCTAGCATTGGCTGGTAGATGTTAAAAATTCCACGGATTCTTTCACAAAGAGTAGGCGAGCTATCGCCGATATCTTGAACAAATTACAAATTGCTGGCCTGACTACCACTGCGAAGTAAAAGGCAACCCCCTGAACGTAGTCCTCACCATGGGCTGCTTTGGCTGCACCGAGTCTGCTTTTGGGAAGAGCAACACAGATAGAGGGAGAGCACATACATGTATGATCTCCTGTCGTTATTGTCCTCCACTGCCAAATAACCACCATTTGAGAGCTTGCCATGTTGTCTCTGTGTTGTTAATATAGCTGCGCACAACTAAGTACGGGTATCTTCCCCATCTCTCTGTGGTGTAGCTCTGTGTGTTGCATCAGCGCGTGGCTGTGGTGCGGACATCACTCCTGTTACAGCACCTGGAGGTGCAAAACATGGCCAAAGAGATCTCTGAGATACGCTGGGAAAATGCTCAATGCCATGAGGTGCAGAACTTCACACCACCATAACTTCATATCTACAACCATGTGACTCTCTTCACTCTCTAAAGTGTAAATCCATGATGTACTGTATATATATACAGTATGTGTGTATGTATATATGTATATGTATATGTATATAAACATGTCAGCATGATACTTTACCAATTATTCCTCTTCTTCATTCCCTTATACGTGCATGCTATAGATATAACGCACTAACTATCGAAGTATCACCTTTTCACCCATTTCCCCCTTTTGCAGGATGTCCTGATCTACACTCCAATCATTCTCTTCCTGCTCGCTATCGCTGCCATTGTCACTATCCGGGCCTTCGTCACCAAGCTCTAGTGATGCACTATCATCATGCCTTCTTTGGACTTCTCTGGGGAAAGCTCCTTTATACACATATACATATATTTAATTTGAGTAGGGCTAGCGAAATAGCTGAGCAATATTCAGTGTAGCATGTTAGCTTATCATCAGGTTGGGAATCGAACCCTCAGAAGCGGTCGGATTGGGGTTTCACAGGCAGCACGCCACCCCTGGGATCGGATGCTAACCCAGGTGTTCCACCTGTTAGCATTAGTTCGTGGACGTTAACGATCCCATGATGTATTTCGCAAAGGGGAATCGAGTCATCGCCAGCACCCTCAACAAATTACAAATGAATGCCCCACAAACTGCATCCATGGCTGAGTAATGTTGCCTCCTTCAAGTTTTGATCTGGGGACTTGGCTGGTGACTAGGGATGATAAGTTGCTGCACTACACAGATGATGGACCGCCAGAGGTGATCAGCCTGGTTGGGATACAGAGGAGAGAAAGAATGAATGAGAACATGTACACTTCAATGAATTGGCCAATCCGGCTCAGTTGCAGTCTTTGAACAACCCCAAAACTACCCAGTGCCTACAATGTCATGTCAGCTGCAACACTGTTGGGAGCATCAGTTAGTCTACATGGTTTCAGAATCCTTTCTTGTATCCAGTCAAGGCTCGTTGAAGAGCTAGAACACTGAACTGATCAGGACGTAACAGGACAAGAGGAACAGTGGAGAGAGGGGAAACACCAACAATGGGGTTGATGGATAAAATACAAGGGCGTAGCCAGAGGTCCAAAAGCGATGAGGCGAAAAGAGGTGAACTGTCCTATTTAGGTATTGTGATAGGAGTGGAGATAAGAGTATTCAGAGCACTGCCGGGTAGCTTTGATAGTTTACTCCCCAGGGAGCTCAGATGGCCAGAGGGCTCAGGCCAGATCATATTTCAGGAAATGAGCGACGAGGCAACTGCCTTGTCTGCCTCAGCCTGGCTACGCCCTAGAAATAGAGGGACACTTGGACAAATAATGTGTGGGGGAGGATGGGGTGTACAAGATGGATACCGAAGCAAACTCTCAGGAAGGAAAAACTGGAAGTATTGAAGGAGGTGGGCTTGAGTGTGGAGCGGGGGTTAAGATGGGTAGGAAAGATCATGGTTTTGGATGGAGGATGTCAAGTCTGGGTCAGCCTTTGGCAAATTCGTCAGCCTACTCCCTGGGGAAAGGAACCAATCCATCGATGCATTTATGGTCCCCCAGCCGTCATCAGCATGGAGTGGATTCCACCCAGAAAGTGACATGTCGACTTGTGTGGAGGTTATACCACCGGCATATCTTAACTGGAATTGACACAGCTGTGGTAGGCACCCCCTGTTGGTCAGGACCCTTGCAGCAAATACTCGTGTGGGACGGGGATTTATGGGCACCGTTCCAGTTTAGAGGCACGAGTGGTATGCGTTTAGAGTACACATCATTCAAGCAATCAAATGAACAGGGAACTCTTGACATGCTCATGTGTCCTGATCAAAATTATAAAATGCTGCTTCCAAAAGTTTCACGATTTGCATGTGGCAATTGAGCTTAAGAATGTATCTGAACTTCTTCTTTAATCTTTATTCATATGCAGAGCAATGATGCAGAGTAGCATCACTCGCTGAGGATGCAGCTGTACCACTGATGTGATGCCCTCTTGTGGTTCGGGCAGGAATTTGTAATTTGTTCAAGGTGCCGATGATGGCTCCCCTACTCTTCAGGAAGGACATCATGGGGTCTTTAATGTCTACCAACTAATGCCAGCAGAAGAGACGCCAGTTTAACGTCCCTCCGAGGGATGACACACACATTGATGAATGACCCTGCCTGTGAAACACTGGGATGACAGTTTATTGCTGGGTCAGGATTCAAACCCAGGATAGACAGTTCAGAGGCGAGTGTGTGCACCTCACGGCCATCCAGTCAGCCCATATCTGAACGAAAACCTCAACAAATCAAGACCCGCAGCTACAGGTTTTCAGCAATAACTGAATTCTCAAAACATCTGCCATTTCTTTTAATACCATGAAGGAAGAGTTTGAGTATTTTGTTGTTAAAAAACAATGGACTGTTGTTTTTAATCCAATATCATTGTGGAGAAATTCCATAAGCTAAAAAGGATTTTTATTTCAGAGAAGGAAATTAAGATATTGATCAGTCAGATTCTTTTTATTTGTGGTAGAGTGGAGAAAGTTATTTTTTTCAATATAAAATTATATATATATATATATATATATATTATATGTATATCTATTACCGGGCGTAGTGGTGTGCGCCTGTAATCCGGCGCACTCGGAGGCTTGGGTTGGAGGATCGCTTGAGGACGGGAGCTCTGCGCTGGGCCGCGCTATGAGAGGGTGTAGGGCAGCCCGAAATCATGGCGAAACCCAATCCATATCCCTGTGTCGTAAGAGGCGACCAGTTGCGTCAGGAAGGGCATTCGGCGTAAAACCTGTGCCAAATCAGTATGCAGATCATAACGGATGATCTGCTGTGGCGACCCCTAACGGGAGCAGCCGAAAGACGAACAACAACACAACATATATATATATAATATAAATATATATTATATATATATATATATTCATGTGCATGTATTAATTGTTTGATCCTGGATTTTGATTTTGCAATAATCAGCAAAGAAAAGTACAGATTGTTCAGAATTGGTCATGAATTTATCATGAATACACTGTACTACCTCTTTCTCCCTTCCCCTCCATGTTAGTCGACTATAAATACACACCCTCCCTTACCCTCACTATTTTAAACTTCGTATCCATGTGATGTACAGCATTCAAAATGAGCATTTGATTCTCAGAGCTGTTTCAGTGGAGGGTTATTGTTGCACTTGCCTTTCCATATTGAAAGGTACCAATTCAACCATGTATGGTCGTGACAATACAAGGACTGGCAAGATAGCTCCAGACTCACCGTTGAGTTGTCGAGGCCAAGTTTGAATCCAGACCCAGCTGTAAATTGTCACCCTCGTGTTTTGGATGCCAAGCAATGTATCTATGGTCCATCAGAATGGGTGTTAAGCAAAGGACATGTCTGCCATCATCAGTGGTTGGTGAACCTGGTGGATGCAAGGGCGACCTGAAAAGTAATCTTTTCTTTTTCTCCAAAACAGGTAAAGATGTTCGAACGAAACAAAGCGCAGTCCGCACATTAGTTATTCCTGGCACTGGGTGCGAAGTTTCATGATTCTGACACTAGATGTCTCAGTGCTGCGTTCGAAAAAATGGCAGAGATCAGCATTACGTTTTCAGTGTTGTGAAGTATGAAGTTCTGGAGATGAGAGAGAGTTGGGATGACTGACTGGAATTGGGACGACTGGAGATGAGTGTTGGGACGGACTGGAGATGACAGTTGGGACGACTGGAGATGAACCAGAGATGAGAGTTGGGATGACTGATTGGAGATGAGAGTTGGGATGATTGGAGGTGAGATGACTGGAGATGACCAGAGATGAGAGTTGGGATAACTGATTGGAGATGAGATGACTGGAGATGAGAGTTTGAGATGGCAAGAGATGAGAGTTGGGTGCAATGTTACAACACCGAAGGTAAGAGACGATCAATGGAGTACCCACACAAAGGATCACCAGACCCCACTTAGCTCTGTCAGATTTGTATCTCTTCCCCAAACTTAAAGAACACCTTAATGGAGGACATTTTTTCTTCCTACAATGAGGTCAATGCCACTGTGATCATTCAGCAGGACGCTCAGTTCTATCGTAATGGCATCATAAAACTACAGTAGTTGAACATCAGCAGAAATGTATGGACAGTAGTGGTGAATATGTTGAGCAATAAATATCCACCATGGTAGAATATAGATTGATGTTGGTATCTGTCTGTTTCATTCGAATATCTTTACCTGTTTTGGAGAAGAATAGGAGGCAATATTTTACAACACGCCCTCATGTCTTTCGTGAAGATGAGGCAAGTTATCGCTGGCATCCCAAACAAATTCCTACACCTTCAATTGAACGTCCAGCTGAGCTAACTGGTTTGTGAAAGACTTGGGCCATAACGTTCTCAAAGAGAGCCCAAGAAATATGTGAATAATTAGTAATTTGGGTGTGTAAGAAAAACATGTTGGCACAGCACACGCACAAAATGTTTAGTGTAATCGATGTGGACATCCATGCATTGCTGGATGGCCGAGAGTGACGCACACTCGCTACTAAGCTGTCTATCCTGGGTTCGAATCCCGACCCAGAAATAAACTGTCCTCCCGGTGTTTCACATGCAAGGTGATTCATCAATGTGTGTGTGCCGTCCCTCGGATGGACCTTAAACCGGGTGTCCCGTCTCCGGAATTAGTTTGTGGATGTTAAAGATACCATGGTGTCCTTTGCGAAGAGAAGGCGAGCTATCACCGGCATCATGGACAAATTACAAAGCCTGCCCGAGATACTTAGTCGAATGTCATGACTGGCCAGCCAGTTCGTGAAAGAACTTGGGCAAAAAATCTCCCCCGGCCTACCACACAATGTCTTGGGAAAAATTGTGGTGACTAAGAAGAAGAAGATTTGGACTTCCTGGGTTATCTATCTATAATTCCAGCAATGTGTGTGTGTGTGTGTGTGTTTGTGTATGTGTTTGTGTGTGTGTGTGTTGTGTGTGTGGTGTGTGTTGTTGTTGTGTGTGTGTGTGTGTGTGTGTTTGTGTGTGTGTGTGTGTGTTTGTGTGTGTGTTGTGTGTGTGTGTGTGTGTGTGTGTGTGTGGTGTTTGTGTCTGTGTGTGGTGTGTGTGTGTGTGTGTGTGTGTGTTGTGTGTGTGTGTGTGGTGTCTGCGACCGCTGTTTCTCGACAACCACTGGTCCGATCTAATTGAAACTTGCCAGGTATTTGCTGGGGCCCTGTGGATGTGCCTTTTCAAGGTTTGATATTAATCAGACAAGCGGTCCCAGTTGATAGATTTATTGCCAACCAATGACAGGACACGGTGCTATGACATCACAATTGACGTCACAATTCTTCTGGTTTTTTGGTTTTTTTTGCACGATTTACGTCACAATTCTTCTTCTTCTTCGTTTGATATGACGTCACAATTGACACTGGGACCTGAGTATGTGCCTTTTCAAGGTTTGATATCGTTCTTGACTACTCGCATGTACAGGCACGCACGTACGGGAAATGGTTCCCAAGTTATGGCCATTTATTTACCAAACCAATGACAGGACACGGTGCTATGACGTCACGATTGATGTCACGATCCTTTTTTTTTTCTTTTTTTTTGCACGTACGGGAACGCACGTACTGGCACGCACCTTCGGGCCGCACTAGTATTTCACAATTCTGAATGTGACTCAATTCATGTGAATCCTAACCTGAGGAAAGCTTCTCAAGGGACTCTCACCCATGTGTAAAGGCGAGCTGCGAATCTGACTCTGTGCAGCAAGGGGTGCACCTTCATCACACACAGTTAGCCATTACCACTATCTTCCACACACTTTATCCACTATTTCACACCCTTTATCTACTCTATTACACACCCTTTATCCACTATCCACACCTTTACCGACTATATTCCATACCCTTATCCACTATTCCACACCCTTTATCTACTATATTACACACCCTTTATCCACTATTCCACACCCTTTATCGACTATATTCACACCCTTATCCACTATTCCCACCCTTTACCGACTATATTCCATACCCTTTATCACTATTCCACACCCTTTATTTATATAATACACACCTTTATCCACTATTCCACACCCTTTACCGACTATATTCCATACCCTTTATCCACTATTCCACACCCTTTATCCACTATATGACACACTTTATACACTATTCCACACACTTTAGCCGCTATATTCCACACCCTTTATCCACTATATTACACACCTTTTATCCACTATTCCACACCCTTTACCGGCTATATTCCATACCCTTTATCCACTATTCCACACCCTTTATTTACTATATTTACACACCCTTTATCCACTATTCCACACCCTTTCCGACTATATTCCATACCCTTTATCCACTATTCCACACCCTTTATCCACTATATGACACACTTTATACACTATTCCACACACTTTAGCCGCTATATTCCACACCCTTTATCCACTATATTCCACCCTTTATCCACTATATTCCATACCCTTTATCCACTATTCCACACCTTTATCTACTATATTACACACCCTTTATCCACTATTCCACACCCTTTACCGACTATATTCCCACACCTTTACCACTATTCCACACCCTTTACATACCATATTCCGTACCAATTACAAACTATTCCCCACCCTTTATCCACTATATTCCAAAACCTTTATCCACTATCTTCCACACCCTTTATCACTACTAATTCCACACTTATCCGCTATATTCCACACCATTTATCACACTATCTTCCACACACTTTATCCACTATTCCACACCCTTTATCTACTATATTAGAAACCCTTTAACCATTATTCCACACCCTTATCTACTCTATTACACACCCTTTATCCTATTTCCACACCCTTTACCGACTATATTCCATACCCTTTATCCACTATTCCACACCCTTTATCTACTATATTACACACCATTTATCCACTATTCCACACCCGTTACCGACTATATTCCATACCCTTTATCCACTATTTCACACCCTTTATCTACTATATTACACACCCTTTATCCACTATTCCACACCCTTTACCGACTATATTCCATACCCTTTATCCACTATTCACACCCTTTATCCACTATATGACACACACTTTATAACATATTCCACACACTTTTAGCCGCTATGTTCCACACCCTTTATCCACTATATTCCACACCCTATACCCGCTAAATTTCACCCCCTTTATCCACATATTCCACACCTTTACCCCACTTATTCCTACAGCCTTTATTCACTATATTTTACACCTTTTATCCACTATCTTTCCACACCTTTATCCACTATATTCCACACCACTTTATACGCTATATTACTGCCCTTATCCACTATTCCACACCCCTTTTTCCACTATATGTACACACCCTTTATCCACTATATTCCACACCCTTAACCCACTATATTCCACACCCTTTACCCACGATATTCCATACCCTTTACCCGCTATATTCCACACCCTTTATCCACTATATTCACACCCTTTATCCTCTATTCCACACCCTTTACCCACTATATTCCATACCCTTTATCCACGATATTCCACACCCTATACCCGCAATATTCCACACCCCTTATCCGCTATATTCCATACCCTTTATCCACTATATTCCATACCCTTTATCCACTATATTCCACACCCTATACCCGCTATATTTCACACCCTTTATCCGCTATATTCCACTCCCTTTATCCGCTACATTTCATCCCCCTTATCCAATATATTCCACACCCTTTACCCCCTATATTCCTACAGCCTTTATTCACTATATTTTACACCCTTTATCCA
>CM068954.1:21763140-21774782 GCA_035128595.1 Eptatretus atami
TACTCTTTTCAGGCATAGATAACGAGTTCTGAAAAATTTTCTTGTGGGATTTTCCCAGGCATTCACACAAAAGGTTTAGCAATTCTTCCCGTGATGTTGGTTCCTGGACTTTTCGCACAACTCGTCCAATAGGCCAGAGGTTGTCAATGGGTTCATGTCAGGAGACGGACTTGGCCAGACGTCGTGAACGCCATTTCTGTCCTGGCAATTCTTGGGTTTTTTTGCAGTGTGGCATGGAAGCTCCATTCCATCTCTCTCTTCCACTGTCAGAAAATTGAGCAAATAGGGACTCGTCTGAAAAAATTACAGTTTGCCAAAACTCCAAGGTTCTGTTGGCCATCTCGTCAGCCCACTTCTTTATCCTTTGAATGTTGGCTGATCTCAGAAGAAGTTTTCTCCGAGCTGCTCTCCTGTAGTAGCCCAGTTGATGAAGGTACCACGCAGCAGTTCTTGAGCTAACTTGGACCTCCTCTGCAACATCTGCTGCCTTGCAACGGGGAGTTCCTCGGGGGGAGCACAATCACCCGAGTGACCGTAGAAAGCGGAATGCCAAGGATCTGAGCTATCTGTCGCTGGCTGACCCCACCTTCCAATTGGCCAACAATTCGTCCTCTTCATGTGCTCCCTGGATTCGAGACATAGTTAAATGTCGTACAAAACCCAGGAACTCGTTTCTGCAAAAAAAATTGTCGAATATTAGTCCAAATCACTGAGTAAAACTGTTATACAGATGAAATGAAGAAAATTACAGTGTCTCTACTTCTGTCATGTCTCTGTATACAGGGGGCTGCAAAAATAGGTATACAGTAATGAAAAACAAAACGTGCGCACAAAACGTATTTTATTATATTTATTTTATTGATATTACAAGATCATCAATAATAAACATACCAATAATAAACATATCAATATAAAACATATTAATCCCTCAAATGTTCATAACTGTTCCCCGGCATTCAATTCACACATTCGCACTATTTAATACTGGTAATACTGGGATAATCCATACTGTATACCTATTTTTGCAGCCCCGTATAGTGAGAGTGGACATCTTGTTTTAGCCATAATGGGAATGAAACAAACTACTGTAAGAAAGCACACAATTGACATTGAAACAACAGAATACTGTAAGAAAAGCACACATTTGGAATGAAAAAAGTCTACTTAAGAAAAGCACACAATGGAATGAAACAAATATGTAGAAAAGCACACAATTGAATGAAAGCAAATACTGTAAGAAAAGCACACAATTGGAATGAAACAAAACGTAAGAGAAAAGCCACAATTTGAATGAAACGAAACTACTGTAAGAAAAGCACACAATTGAATGAAACAAATACTGTAGAAAGCACACATTGAATGAGCAACTCTGTAAGAAAGCACACAATGGGAATGAAACAACTACTTGTAAGTAAAAGCACACAATTGGAATGAAGCAAACTACTGTAAGAAAGACACACAATGGGAATGAAACAAACTACTGTAAGAAAAGCACACAATGGGAATGAAACAAACTACTGTAAGAAAGCACACAATGGGAATGAAACAAACTATGTAAGAAAGCACACAATTTGAATGAAGCAAACTACTGTAAGAAAAGCACAATGGGAATGAAAAACTACTGCTAAGAAAGCACACAATGGGAATGAAACAAACTACTGTAAGAAAAGCACAAATTGGAATGAAGCAACTACTGTAAGAAAAGCACACAATGGGAATGAAACAAACTACTGTAAGAAAAGCACACAATTGGAATGAAGCAACTACTGTAAGAAAAGCACACAATTGGAATGAAACAAACTACTGTAAGAAGCACACAATTGGAATGAAGCAACTACTGTAAGAAAAGCACACAATGGGAATGAAACAAACTACTGTAAGAAAGCACACATGGAATGAAACAACATACTGTAAGAAAAGCACACAATTGGAATGAAGCAAAACTACTGTAAAAAAGCACACAATGGGAATGAAACAAACTACTGTAGAAAAGCACACAATGGGAATGAAACAAAACTACTGTAAGAAAAGCACACAATGGAATGAAACAAACTACTGTAAGAAAGCACCAAATGGAATGAAGAACTACTGTAAGAAAAGCACACAATGGGAATGAAACAAACTACTGTAAAAAAAGCACAATGAATAAGAAAACTACTGTAAAAAAGCACACAATGGGAATGAAACAAACTACGAAGAAAAGCACACAATGGGAATGAAACAACTACTGTAAGAAAAGCACACAATGGAATGAAACAACTACTGTAAGAAAAGCACCAATGGAATAAGACAAACTACTGTAAAGAAAAGCACACAATGGAATGAAACAAACTACTGTAAGAAAAGCAACAATGGAATGAGAACAACTACTGTAAGAAAAGCACACAATTGGAATGAAACAACACTGTAAGAAAGACACAATGAATGAAGCAAACTATGTAAGAAAAGCACACAATGGGAATGAAACAAACTACTGTAAGAAGGCACACAATGGAATGAACAACTACTGTAAGAAAAGCACACAATGGAATGAAACAAACTACTGTAAGAAAGCACACAATTGAATGAAACAAACTACTGTAAGAAAAGCACACAATTGGAATGAAACCAACTATGTAAGAAAAGCACACAATGGAATGAAGACAACTACTGTAAGAAAGCACACAATGGAAGAAACAAACTACTGTAAGAAAAGCACACAATGGGATGAACAAACTACTGTAAAAAAGCACACATTGGAATGAGAGCAAACTACTGTAGAAAGCACAACAATGGGAATAAACAAACTACTGTAAGAAAAGCACACAATGGAATGAACAAACTACTGTAAGAAAAGCAACAATTGGAATGCCAAACTGAGGAGAAATGGCAAAGTTGGCAAATGTCCAGACTAATCGCAGGAATTAAATACACACGAACACAACAGTAACTCAGTCTATGCACTTTTATGATGTCTGTTCAGACTAATTTACAACGCCAACCTTTGCAAAATCGAGCATGGCCTTCAACAGCTCCGCTTAGACACGAAAACACAACTTGAGGAACAACCACTCCTAATATACCACAGGCCACTTTGACTCCTTACATCTACCACCCGAGTTGCCGTGGTGGTTTCTAAACATACCAGCATCAAAAGTGAACCAAACTTCCATCATTAGTGTTACAAAGGCGATCAAGAATTGATTGTCCGATTGAAGGAATTTTTCAAATCGATTGTTTCACACTTTCCTCTCGCTGAGTGATTTGTCCACGTTCTTCAGGTTTTCCCCACATCGAGAAACTTCCTTACATCCCTCAACTCGTGGGCAGCTTTTGGCTATAGGCCCATTCTCGTGTGATTGAAGGGTCCGCCTGTGGCCGCCTGGTCCACTCATTTGCCAAGAAAGCCGTACTGTCAGTCTTCACGCTTCGCTCGTCACTGGCCAATATGTCACGTGCAAAAAGGATTTTTGTACCTCGGTGTACACCGTGGTGATTAGAAAAAGAACAACTTTTTCAGGGGCATGATCTCAAATAATTGGTCAGGAACACAATTACAACATTCCAGACACGATTGGAAGGATCGTTGGGAAAAATAAGAAGCGTGATTAAAAATTTGAAGAAAAAAATGTCTCATTCTTCCTTGAACTGAATGGTTTATTAGGACATGGTGTGTTCTTTGGACATGTGGTTCATTGGGCATGGTGGTCATTTTTACAATCCAATTATATAGGGGCACATTGTTTTACTGGGCAAGGTTATTTATTCGGGGACAATGATTTAATATGCAGTTATTTATTATGCAAGGTGATTTATTAGAGTACATTGATTTATTAGGGCCAGGGTGTTATTAGGGCATGTTATTTATTATAGCGTTCTGGCCCTGTTCTTTTTCTGGTTTTCATCAATGATCTCTCCGACTCTCTGGAAAATCCTCTATATCTCTTTGCCGATGACTCCACCCTCTGCCGTACCATCTGTCATCCCTCAGACCGGCAAGCAGCAGCTTCTTCGCTCACTGCAGATCTGGATAAAATCACAAACTGTCCAACACATGGAACATGTCTTTCAATCCAGACAAATCTCACACTCTCACTATGTCTCTTCGAAAGGACCGTTTAGAAACCCCCCATCCACTTTCTCAACAATCCTCTGGAAGAAGTCTTTTCTTTCAAGCTTCTGGGTCTCATATCTGCCATGACTTTCCTGGGAAAGCCACACTTTCAAACCTCGCCTCAAAAGCCAGTCGCCGACTGGAATCCTCCGTCGTTGCAAAGTCTTCCTCGGCCCTCTTGAGCTCCTGACCACTTACAAGCTTTTGTCCGTAGCCTGATGGAGTACTGCTCTCCCCTCTGGGCTGGTGCTCTGCCTCCCACCTTTCTCGCTTCACGCTGTCGAAACCAGGCATTAGATCATCGGCATCTCCCGCAATGAAGCTGAGTCTTTGGGCCTCTCACTCAATCACCGCAGTTGGTCGTGGTCTTTCTGTCTTCTACCGTCTCCTCTCCAGCCTTGCCCCCCTGCTCTCTCTGCCATTTGTCCCACCACATTGCACAGGGCGCTCAAGGTCCGCCAACAACCCCTTCTGGTAAAACTACCAAAATCACGAACCACTGCTCACCTTCACTCCTTCATTCCTCTTTTTTCCCGCTTTGAATAAACTCCCTCACTCTATCTTCCCATTCTTTCCTCCAGGCTTTCAAAACAGCTGTTCACCACCACCTCTTATCATCCCCCATCCAATCCTCGATCTTTTCTACCCCCGATAAATCACCAAGCCCACTTCCTTCAATTCCCCTGCTTTCCTTTCCTGAAAGTCCCTGTAATTGTCCATCTTCTCTTCCCCATGTTCCCGCCATCCCATCCCTCTCCCTTCCACAGATCACCTAATGTGTCTGTTCCCACTGTTTTGTCCCTTCCACTCCAGCCCCTCTTGTCTCATCGCCCTTGCTGTGCGTTGTGTTGTTAGCTCCATACGAGCCTCGACATGGTATACAAAAAAAAAAAAAAAAAAAAAAAAAAAATGGCTTGGTGATTATTAGAGTACATTGATTTATTAGGGCCAGGTGTTTAATAGGGCAGGGTTATTTATTATGGCTCAGTGATTTAGTAGAGCACATTGTTTGATTTGGGCATCGTGATTTATTAGGGCAGTGATTTATTATGGAACAATGGTTATTATGAAACAATGATTATGCCTCACCTGGCGAAATTTCTAGAGGCATTATGTTTTTGGGTTGTCCTTCTGTCTGTGCGTCCATCCTTCTGTCCGTGCGTCTGGCTGTCCGGGATAGGTTTTCGTTACAGTAATAACTTAAGAAAGGTTGAACGGATGTTAAGTTAAATTGGTACTAGTATGTACAATGATGAAAAGATAAACTTGATTATATAGATCAATAGGTCATAGGTTCCATTAGGTAAAAATTCTGTCGCTGCGTTAACTTGTGAAACAGTGATGGATTTTGACCAAACTTGGTATAAGTTTATATTATGATGAAAATGAAGATTAGATGTCAGCATCAAGAGATCAAAATTTAGAGTCTGTGATGGGGTTTCGTTTCCTCAATAACGTAAGAGTGGCTGAAGGGTTCTAAATCGAACTTGTACAAGTATGGATATGATGTGTACAAAACTGATTAGATTGTGGGGTCAAGAGGTCAAATGTCAGAGTCATGTTAGGTAAAATTCTGTTACTTTGCTAACTTGTGAACCAGATGGGATTTTGACCAACTTGATGTAAGTATATTATTATTATGATGCAAAATGAACTGATTGTATTCGGCATCAGAGGTCAGAGGTCAGAGGTCATGTCAAGTAAAAATGTGATACTTAAGAACACTGAAGGGATTTAAATCAACTTGATAATGATGTGATAAGTTGGCGGAGGCATATTGGTTGATGTTGACGACATCGAGAGTGCTGTTGTGGTTTATTCTGGAAATGATTCAATGGAACAATGATTCATTATGGAACAATTTATTATGGAACAATGATTATTATGGAATGATATATAGCAATTTTTATATGAACATGTTTTATTATGGAAACAATGATTCATTATGGACAAGTTTTATTTATGGGAACATGATTTATTTATGAACAATATTATTATGGAACACTGATTCTTATGGACAATATTCATTGGAACAATGTTTTATTATGGAACAATTTGATTTTTATGGAACAAATGATTTATTATGGAACACTGATTCATTATGGAACAATGATTTATTATGGAACAATGATTCATTATGAATGATTTATATGGAACACTGATCATTATGGAACAATGATTATTATGAACAATGATTTATTAGGAACAATGTCTTATGGAACAATGATTCATTATGAACAAGTGATTTTATATGGATCAATGATTTATTCTTGAACAATGACTTATTCTTGAACAATGATTATTATGGAACAACACTATTTATTATGGAACAATGATTATTATGGAACAATGATTATTATGAATAATATTATTTATTATGGAATAATGATTCTATGGAAACATGATTTATATGGAACATGATTTATTATGTGAACAATGATTGATTCTTTATGGAACAATGATTTATTAGGAACACTGATTTATTGTAGAAACAATGATTTATGATGGAAAATGATTCTTTATGGAACAATGATTTATTATGGAACACTATTTTTTTAGAACAATGATTTATGATGGAAAAATGATTCATTATGAACACTGATTGATCTTTATGGAACAATGATTTATTATGGAACACTGCTTCATTATGGAACAATGTTTATTATGGAACAATGATTCATTATGAGGCAAATGATTTATTATGGACAATGATTCATTATGGAACAATGATTTATTATGGAACAATATTCTTTATTGAACAATGATTTATTATGAACACTGATTTATTGGGCACAAATTTAGTAAGGACAAGGTGAATTATTTATTCGGCAAGGTGATTTATAATGGCAAGGCATTATCATTAGGCACAATGATTTATTTGAGCAAGTGATTAATTTGGGCAAAATGTTTATTGAGCAAAGGATTTATTGGGAACGATGATTATGGGCATATATTTAATATTGAAAGTGATTTATTAAGCAAGGTGATTTATAAAGCAAGGTGATTTTATTAAGGCAGGTGATATTAGGGTAGCATTTAGGTAAGGTGATTATTAGGCAGGATTATTAGGGCAGATGATTTATTAGGCAAGGTTATTTATTAGGGCACAATGATTTATTAGGCAAGGTGATGTATTTGGGCGAAATGATTATAGGGCAAGTGATTTATTAGGCCAAGGTTATTTTTAGGGCAGTGATTTTTAGCCAAGTTATTTATTGGGCACAATGATTATTAGGCAAGGTAATTTATTTGGGCAAAATAATTTATTAGAGCAAGTGATTTATCAGAGTAAGTTGATTCATTATAGCAAATTATTTATTTGGGCAAGGTGATTTATTCGGGAAAGATGATTTATTTGGGGAAAGATGATATATTTGGGAAAGATGATTTATTAGGGCAAGGAAATATTTATAGGGCATGGTGATTTAATAGAGAGTGCTGATTATGAAAGGCACAGTGATTTTTTTTAGGGGCACATCTTGATAAATGTGGAGTCCTTTAATAGTCATTATAATAAATGGGTTAGCACGATATCTAGATAACTTATTAGAACATCGTGATTTATTCAGGCAATGAGATTTATATAACATGAATTATAACATTTATTTTTCAAGAACTTTAACCTCATTAATCCTTGTCATTATTTTGCATGTCATCCCACACCCTCCTTCCTCTCACCTTCCAATGACACAGTTCATGTAAATGTGTAAATTTGATTTACTTTACACACTTTTTTTTCACCAAGAGCTTTAGTTTGTGTAGCGAAAAATTGTTTGCCTAACGGACCCTTACAGTCATCGTCACCTTCTACATATTACACTAAACAAATTACGATTCGAGTTTAATGTACTGCATCATAACCTCGTATAGAAAGAAACACATGTTTGAATCATGAAGACTGCGCATGACGTGAGGGTAATTAAGTTTGTGACGTTTCACGTTTCATTTTGCTCACAGATTGATTCGTCGGTGCGACCAAACAGGGAACGTGTACACATTGGATGTCTATCGGATGATACGTCTCCTATTATTTCTCGCCTCGAGTACTTGAGGGGGACCAATGAGCTGCAGTACCAGCGTGTCGACCAATCGCAAGCCGACGTGATTTGGACATTGACATGTGCTCGGATTGACTTGGGGGTTCCTATAAAGGAGCTGACCTTGAGGCAACTCGCCATCCGCGCTCAGGTGCGCAACAACTATACACAGCGGTGCTCGACTGATTCTCTCTTTACTTACAAAGGTGAAGATTTTCCAGGGATTTGTGATTGAAACCGTGCAACATTAATGGAATCTTCCCCTCCCCTCCCTGATATTTATCTGCTTGTAAACTTAATAATCAAATTTGAATATTTTAGTATTCTCTCTTGATATCATATTCTCTCTTGATATCAACGTTCAACGTTTTTTATGTCAGTTTTTATGGTGTTGTTTAAAATCTATACTTTGTAATATCTGTTTAAATTAATCGATGCTGTTGAACAATTTTGGTTGATTTATTTCTTTCCAACTTTAGCTATCATCTCCTCAATTCGTTCACAAATAAATGACCTAATTAATGGCCAATTTCTGCTGTCATGACAGGACCCCATGTTGATTGTTTAACGATTTCTCGTGTCTTTTGTTTTTTTTTCCAGGTCTCTCTGTCCCAAAAGCAATCCACGCTCACTGCTGGTCCCACTCATAATAGCATCCAAGGAGGCTCAGCTTCCGTGCTCACCAGCAGAAGATGAGCACGTCGGCACGACTGTCTGCATCACTTTCGGTCCATAAAAGTGCAAAACCGCTGTTTACGCACAAGGTAGCTCAGGAGCACATTGTGGTCACGCAAGCAATTATTGGTAAAAGTGCACGACCAACAGGAGGAACATGAACACCCACTTGACAGCACACTCGGAGGGTGATACCGTGCCTCCGGGCGAAATGTACATACCGCAGTACGTGCCTCAGGCGGCAGCTCGATGATGAGAACTACGCAGAGGAAGACGAGATGCCGGCCACAGAGAAAGAGCTGGCGGAAGACGCCATGGAAGAAGATCCAGCAGAACACGTTCACGCGCTGGTGCAACGAACACCTGAAATGTGTCAACAAAGGATCATGGACTTGCAGAAAGATCTTGCAATGGACTGCGCCTCGTTGCTTGCTGGAGGTGTTGAGCCAGAAGAAGATGTACCGAAAGTTCCATGCACGGCCCAACTTTCGCCAAATGAAGCTCGAAAGA
This sequence comes from Eptatretus atami, assembly GCA_035128595.1. Taxonomy (NCBI): domain Eukaryota; kingdom Metazoa; phylum Chordata; class Myxini; order Myxiniformes; family Myxinidae; genus Eptatretus; species Eptatretus atami. The sequence goes on from CM068954.1 coordinate 21,772,456, forward strand.
TGTTCGGTAGCTCTGGAGTTCCTTGATCGCGAGCACATCAAAGCTTGTGTCATAGGTGAGTAACTGGTCAAACTGTTGTCGGATTTCACCCTTCTCCTGTTGGACGACACAAATTATTGGGCACTGGTTGTTAACTGGTTGTGTCCCATTGATGCATCTCATAACTGATCTTTTGTCCTTTAACATGAAATATTTGCTTTGTAGTCTATAATTTGTCAGAGATGAACCATGTGCATAGAGCATTCAGTACTTCAATTAGAAATGATACTTGTTCAATGTATTTTATACCAAGTTGTTTTTGTTAATATATATGTATGTATGTATATATATATACATACATATATTACACCATTTTATACCAAGTACAACCAACTTAGTTTCTGCATGAATCTATAGTGACAGTGGTATAAGTCTTCTTTATTCATTACAACAAGACTGTGAGGTAGCATCCTCTGTAGGTGAGGCAGGAATTTGTAATTTGTTCAAGATGCCGGTGATGCTCGCCAACTCTTCACAAATGCCACCATTGGATCTTTAACGTCCACAAACGAATGCTGGCAGACGGGACACCCGTTTAACGTCCATCCGAGGGACGGCACCACCATGGATGAATCACTCTGCTGTAAACACGGGATGACAGTTTATATTGGGTCGGGATTCAAACCCAGGCTGACAGCTCAGAGGTGAGTGTGAGTGGTACAATGACTTGCAGAGATTCTCAATGAGTTGGAAAGTTTACATGAAGGTTCAAAAGAAATCTTCGACAGCTGTATCGAAGTCGACGTGGTGGTAAAAATTGTTTTTGCACCGAGTGTACGGATGGTGTGGCTCGTTGTTATAAGAGGTGGTATAAAATGACCAACAATGAGGTAAGGCTCAATACATGAGAATTCAGTCAGTTCTTGTGTTAAGCCCTGTGGACTCCCACTCCTTTTGGTGCCAGTGTGGATGGATATCATGACATTCTGGGAATGCGCACTCGCTGGCACCCACACCCCCTCTTACGTGTGTTGCCATTTTGCCTCACATTCGGCATGGTTTATTGGCTTGTGCGACGAGACGGTGTCGGGTTTGCTGTCCCGTTAGTGATGAGAGATCATAGACTGCACCATGGTAACTCGATATCTTGTAGAGTATTGAGTCACACATGCTATGGTTTCATTTTGAGGGCCCTCTGGAAAGGTTATGACTTTTACTCACACCTGTGCTATACCAGCTGTGATCTTTCAGCCAACCGTGCTCTTGTCACTAAGTGCTGTATTACCAACAGTAATGGAGTCCACTATGTCACACTCCGTGCTGGATCAATTGTCATGCATGTTCAACAACATTGTTATTTGCCTAGTACTCCATTTCAGTCGGGGAGATGCGAGACGATTGGTGTGGTGTGTGGTGTGTGTGTGTGTGTGTGTGTGTGTGTGTGTGTGTGTGTGTGTGTGTGTGTGTGTGTGTGTCCGCATATATTTTTATTTTCTTAAAAATGTTTTCTCTGCAACACTTGTCATCCAATCGATGCAAACTTTTAACATAGGAGGGAGTCCCCATGGAGACTATTTCAATGATAAATCGAATGTCATGGGTCACATGGTATGGCACCATTTTGTATGAAAGGAAAAAAATTGAAACTTGGCCGATTGCCATCAACTCCCGATGGGGTATGTAGGGTGATAACGTGATGTCATCGTGAAAGTAGTATTCCACCATAATTGGTTGAATCGAAATCCTTATGCGAAAATCTGAAAGTTTAAATATCTAAGTACGACCCAATGTGAGTGAAAAAATTAAATATGACATCATCGTCATTGTCTGGTGGCCATATGGATTGAAAAGTAACAATCTTCTTCTTCTTCGCTTCGTCTGTAAAAAAAAATCTCTTCTCCAGAACCACTTGACAGATAAATGCAAAACTTCATACATATGATCGACTCGCCGTGAGAAATATAGTTTGAATGTTTTTTCCATATTCATCTTCGTGGTGCATTTTAGCCTGAACGTGCACAAACATTGGCTAAAAATATTCTAATAACCAAAAAGCTACAGATAATGGCAATGTATGTTAACTATAGGGTGTGTGGACGATAGGCATTTGGCCATAATAGTGGCGTTCATTGATGATGGTATTTTGTTCAGAATGAGCAGCGAGGTGAGACTATGTGCTCTCTGAAGTGTCTTTCTTGTTCTCTTCTGTTTGTTTTTTGTTATTTTTGAACAAGCAGACACATTTTTACAAACTGTCTTCCATGTTCATCAATAAACTAGACACCATCCTGCAAGTCTTTGGCATATTCCATGAATCATTTCACCAATCTCAATTGATCTCTCTTGTG
>CM068954.1:21774807-21791481 GCA_035128595.1 Eptatretus atami
ATAATGTGATCATAGCCATTTACGTCTTTACTTTGACAAAGTTTAGTCCATGTAACTTATGACGCTATATCAAAACCCGAATGGGTACTTGGGGGATGGGAGTCTGACCAAAACTCCCCCAACCCCTGAAGTTTGGTCAGTTTTATTATTTTTTGTATATCTACCATCATAATACTTTATTTTTACAAAGTTTGATCCATGTATTCGATGGGGGAATATCACCCCCAAAGGGGGTTTTTCAGGGGTCTTGGGTCCAGACCCACCGACTGGGACACAGCTGACAAAGTTTTTGTGAATGACTTAAGTGGCATGAGTAACTTGAGGGGTCAAACCTTGTAGGGAAATGGGGTGAAATCTTCTGTCACGAGCTCCCAGACTATGTGTGGTTCAAACGTCAGACCTGAACCTTGCCTTGTTTGGAAAGCTGTGCTTTAGCTTGGTGGTGTCTTCAGTTTAGAATCTGAATCTTCCAACTACTGCGATTAGCTTTTCTGTGAATATCCACAATGGTTAGGCTGGTCATTGTTCCTATCTGAACACTTAGTTCCTGATGTTCATGCGGTCCCCAATTTAAATTCTAACTACATTGTTTGATATGTTCAAGGTCTACCGATGTCCTTATCATTGTCCTAAATGTACACTGGCATCTCTTCATGCCTTTGTACTGCACGTGATTAATTTAAAACTTCTCCAAAAAGCCTTTGTTCACTGTTTTAATAAATTATAATTCACACCAACGAGAGCAAATTGCACAAATTTATACAAATAATGTAGTTATGGAGAGCACCTTGTTCACCTCCTCGGTCCTGAGTCTCTGTTCAGAATCCAGAACGTCAGCACAAGAGGGTCTCTGGCTGGTGGTCTAGCAAGTAATTTGCAATGAACAATGTTCAGTGTACTGAACAAATGACGATTATGATGTGTATATATGACAGAAGTAAATCGACACCATGATTTTTAGAAATTATTTATTGAACATTTGAAGAACATTTGATCCATTTTAATACAAACAATTAGTATTTTGTAGACTTGCCATTTGCAGATTTCAATGCTTTTCTCTTTCAGGCATAGAACTAACGAGTTCTGAAAATTTTTCTTGTGGATTTCTGCCCAGGCATCACCAAAAGTTTTAGCAATTCTTCCGTGATGTTGTTTCCTGGCTTTTTCCACCACAGCTCGATCCAATATGGCCCAGAGGTATTCAATGGATTCATGTCAGGAGACGGACTTGGCCATGGACGTCGCTTGAACCCATTTCTGTTCCTGGCATTCTTTGGTGTTTTTTTGCAGTGTGGCATGGAGCTCCATCCTCCATGAACAGTGTGTTATTTTTGACCATCTGACCAGTGGAGAAGATGGGGAGAAGTCCATCCTCAAGGATAGAAATGTGTGTCATAGAGTTGATGTTGCCAACACACTCCACAAGCTCTGACCGACCAGCACTGCAGATTGCTCCCCACACCGTCACTGAAAAACCACACTGTTTGACAGTTGGCTCCAATCGGTTCAAAGAGAACTCTTGACATGGGAAGTCTCCAGACCCATAGTGTCCACTGTCAGAAAATTGAGCAAATAGGGACTCGTCTGAAAAAATTACAGTTTGCCAAAACTCCAAGGTTCTGTTGGCCATCTCGTCAGCCCACTTCTTTATCCTTTGAATGTTGGCTGATCTCAGAAGAAGTTTTCTCCGAGCTGCTCTCCTGTGTAGCCCAGTTGATGAAGGTACACGCAGCAGTTCTTGAGCTACTTGGACCTCCTCTGCAACATCTGCTGCCTTGCAACGGGGAGTTCCTCGGGGGGGCACAATCACCCGAGTGACCGTAGAAAGCGGAATGCAAGGACTGAGCTATCTGTCGCTGGCTGACCCCACCTTCCTGGCCAACAATTCGTCCTCTTCATGTGCTCCCTGGATTCGAGACATAGTTAAATGTCGTACAAAACCCAGGAACTCGTTTCTGCAAAAAAAATTGTCGAATATTAGTCCAATCACTGAGAAAAACTGTTATACAGATGAAATGAAGAAAATTACAGTGTCTCTACTTCTTTCATGTCTCTGTATACAGGGGCTGCAAAAATAGGTATACAGTAATGAAAAACAAAACGTGCGCACAAAAACGTTTTTATGATTATACAAGCATATCAATAATAACATACCAATAATAAACATATCAATAATAAACATATTAATCCTCAAATGTCAAACTGTTTCCCCCGGCTTCACATTCACACATTCACACTATATAATACTGTAATACTGGTATAATCCATACTTATACCTATTTTGCAGCCCCCTGTATAGTGAGAGTGGACATCTTGTTTTAGCACAATGGGAATGAAACAAACTACTGTAAGAAAAGCACACAATGGGAATGAAACAAACTACTGTAAGAAAAGCACACAATTTGAATGAAGCAAACTACTGTAAGAAAAGCACACAATGGGAATGAAACAAACTACTGTAAGAAAAGCAACAATTGGAATGAAGCAAACTACTGTAAGAAAAGCACACAATTGGAATGAAGCAAACTACTGTAAGAAAAGCACACAATGGGAATGAAGCAAACTACTGTAAGAAAAGCACACAATTTGAATGAAGCAAACTACTGTAAGAAAAGCACACATAGGAATGAAACAAACTACTGTAAAAGACACATGGAATGAGAAATACTTAGAAAAGCACACAATGGGAATGAAACAAACTACTGTAAGAAAAAGCACACAATTGAATGAAACAAAACTACTGTAAGAAAAGCACACAATTGGAATGAAGCAAACTACTGTAAGAAAAGCACACAATGGGAATGAAGCAAACTACTGTAAGAAAAGCACACAATGGGAATGAAACAACTACTGTAAGAAAAGCACACAATTGGAATGAAGCAAACTACTGTAAGAAAAGCACACAATGAATGAAACAAACTACTGTAAGGAAAAGCACACAATGGAATGAAACAAACTACTGTAAGAAAGCACACAATGGGAATGAAGCAAACTACTGTAAGAAAAGCACACAATTGGAATGAAACAAACTACTGTAAGAAAAGCACACAATTGAATGAAGCAAACTACTGTAAGAAAAGCACACAATGGGAATGAAACAAACTACTGTAAGAAAAAGCACACAATGGAATGAACAAACTCTGTAAGAAAAGCACACATTGGAATGAGCAACTACTGTAGAAAACACACATTGATGAAAAAAACTACTGTAAGAAAAGCACACAATGGGAATGAAACAAACTACTGTAAGAAAAGCACACAATTGAATGACACAAACTACTGTAAGAAAAGCACACAATGGGAATGAAACAAACTACTGTAAGAAAACACACAATTGGAATGAAGCAAACTACTGTAAGAAAAGCACACAATGGGAATGAAACAAACTACTGTAAGAAAGCACACAATGGGAATGAAACAAACTACTGTAAGAAAGCACACAATTGGAATAGCAAACTACTGTAAGAAAAGCACACAATTGGAATGAGACAAACTGAGAGAAATGGCAAAGTTGGCAAATTGTCCGACTATATCGCAGGAATTAAAATACCGCATACACAACAGTAACTCAGTCTATGCACTTTTATGATGTCTGTTCAGACTAATTTACAACGCCAACCTTTGGCAAAATCGAGCATGGCCTTCAACAGCTCTGCTTTGACACGAAAACACAACTTGAGGACAACCACTCCTAATATACCCACAGGCCACTTTGACTCCTTACATCTACCACCCGAGGAGTTGCCGTGGTGGTTCTAAACATACCAGCATCAAAAGTGAACCAAACTTCCCATCATTAGTGTTACAAAGGCGATCAAGAATTGATTGTCCGATTGAAGGAATTTTTCAAATCGATTGTTTCACACTTTCCTCTCGCTGAGTGATTTGTCCACGTTCTTCAGGTTTTCCCCACATCGAGAAACTTCCTTACATCCCTCAAGCTCGTGGGCAGCTTTTTGGCTATAGGCCCATCTCGGTGTGATTGAAGGGTCCGCCTGTGGCCGCCTGGTCCACTCATTTGCCAAGAATAGCCGTACTGTCAGTCTTCACGCTTCGCTCGTCACTGGCTCAATATGTCCACGTGCCAAAAAGGATTTTTGTACCTCCGTGGTACACCGTGGTGATTAGAAAAAGAAGAACTTTTTCAGGGGGCATGATCTCAAATAATTGGTCAGGAACACAATTACAACATTCCAGACACGATTGGAAGGATCGTTGGGAAAAATAAGAAGCGTGATTAAAATTTTGAAGAAAAAAATGTCTCATTCTTCCTTGAACTGAATGGTTTATTAGGACATGGTGTGTTCTTGGGACATGGTGGTTCATTTGGGCATGGTGGTCGATTTTACAATCCAATTATATAGGGCACATTGATTTACTGGGCAAGGTGATTTATTCGGGTATAATGATTTAATATGGCAGTTATTTATTATGGCAAGGTGATTTATTAGAGTACATTGATTTATTAGGGCCAGGTGGTTTAATAGGGCATGGTTATTTATTATGGCAAGGTGATTTATTAGAGTACATTGATTTATTAGGGCCAGGTGGTTTATTAGGGCATGGTTATTTATTATGGCTTGGTGATTTATTAGAGTACATTGATTTATTAGGGCCAGGTGGTTTAATAGGGCATGGTTATTTATTATGGCTCGGTGATTTATTAGAGCACATTGTTTGATTTGGGCATCGTGATTTATTAGGGCAAGGTGATTTATTATGGAACAATGGTTTATTATGAAACAATGATTATGCCTCCACTGGCGAAGTTTCTAGAGGCATTATGTTTTTGGGTTGGCCTTCTGTCTGTGCGTCCATCCTTCTGTCCGTGCGTCTGGCTGTCCGGGATAGGTTTTCGTTACAGCAATAACTTAAGAAAGGTTGAACGGATGTTAAGTTAAACTTGGTACCAGTATGTACAATGATGAAAAGATAAACTGATTAGATTATGGGGGCAAGAGGTCAAAGGTCATAGGTTCCATTAGGTAAAAATTCTGTCGCTGCGTTAACTTGTGAAACAGTGATGGGATTTTGACCGAACTTGGTATAAGTTTATATTATGATGCAAAATGAAGATTAGATGTCAGCATCAAGAGATCAAAGTTTAGAGTCTGTGATGGGTTTTCGTTTCATCAATAACGTAAGAGTGGCTGAAGGGTTCTAAATCGAACTTGGTACAAGTATGGATATGATGTGTACAAAAACGGATTAGATTGTGGGGTCAAGAGGTCAAATGTCAGAGGTCATGTTAGGTAAAAATTCTGTTACTGTGCTAACTTGTGAACCAGTGATGGGATTTTGACCAAACTTGATGTAAGTATATATTATTATTATGATGCAAAAGATGAACTGATTGTATTTCGGCATCAAGAGGTCAGAGGTCAGAGGTCATGTCAAGTAAAAATGTGATACTTAAGAACAGCTGAAGGGATTTGAAATCAAACTTGCTATATTGATGTGATAATGTTGGCGGAGGCATATTGGTTGATGTGACGACATCGAAGAGTGCTGTTGTGGTTTATTATGGAACAATGATTTATTATGGAACAATGATTCATTATGGAACAATGATTCATTATGGAACAATGATTTATTATGGATCAATGATTTATTCTTGAACAATGACTTATTCTTGAACAATGATTTATTATGGAACACTAATTTATTATGGAACAATGATTCATTATGGAACAATGATTTATTATGGAATAATGATTTATTATGGAATAATGATTTATTATGGAATAATGATTGATTCTTTATGGAACAATGATTTATTAGGAACACTGATTTATTGTAGAACAATGATTTATGATGGAAAAATGTTTCATTATGGAACACTGATTGATTCTTTATGGAACAATGATTTATTAGGGAACACTGATTTATTGTAGAACAATGATTTATGATGGGAAAATGATTCTTTATGGAACAATGATTTATTATGGAACACTGATTTTTTGTAGAACAATGATTTATGATGGAAAAATGATTCATTATGGAACACTGATTGATTCTTTATGGAACAATGATTTATTATGGAACACTGCTTCATTATGGAACAATGATTTATTATGGAACAATGATTCATTATGGAGCAATGATTTATTATGGAACAATGATTCATTATGGAACAATGATTTATTATGGAACAATGATTCTTTATTGAACAATGATTTATTATGGAACACTGATTTATTGGGGCACAATGATTTAGTAAGGACAAGGTGAATTATTCGGGCAAGGTGATTTATAATGGCAAGGCATTTCATTAGGGCACAATGATTTATTTGAGCAAGGGGATTAATTTGGGCAAAATGGTTTATTTGAGCAAAGTGATTTATTTGGGAACGATTATTTGGGAACGATGATTTATTTGGGAACGATGATTTATTTGGGCATAATGATTTATTAAGGCAAGGTGATTTATTAAGGCAAGGTGATTTATTAAGGAAAGGTGATTTATTAGGGTAAGGTGATTTATTAGGGCAAGGTTATTTATTAGGGCAAGATGATTTATTATGGCAAGGTTATTTATTAGGGCACAATGATTTATTAGGCAAGGTGATGTATTTGGGCAAAATGATTTATTAGGGCACTGTGATTTATTAGGCCAAGGTTATTTATTGGGGCACAATGATTTATTAGGCAAGGTAATTTATTTGGGCAAAATAATTTATTAGAGCAAGATGATTTATCAGAGTAAGTTGATTCATTATAGCAAAATTATTTATTTGGGCAAGGTGATTTATTCGGGAAAGATGATTTATTGGGGAAAGATGATTTATTGGGGAAAGATGATATATTTGGGAAAGATGATTTATTGGGGAAAGATGATATATTTGGGAAAGATGATTTATTAGGGCAAGGAAATTTATTAGGGCATGGTGATTTAATAGAGAGTGCTGATTTATGAAGGCACAGTGATGTTTTTTTTAGGGCACAATCTTGATAAATGTGGAGTCCTTTAATAGTCATTATAATAAATGGGTTAGCACGATATCTAGGATAACTTATTAGAACATCGTGATTTATTCAGGCAATGAGATTTATTATAACATGAATTATAACATTTATTTTTCAAGAACTTTCAACCTTCATTAATCCTTGTCATTATTGCTCTGTCATCCCCACACCCTCCTTTCCTCTCACCTTCCAATGACACAGTTCATGTAAATGGTGTAAATTTGATTTACTTTACACACTTTTTTTTCACCCAAGAGCTTTAGTTTGTGTAGCGAAAAGATGTTGTTTGCCTAACGGACCCTTACAGTCATCGTCACCTTCTACATATTACACTAAACAAATTACGATTCGAGTTTAATGTACTGCATCATAACCTCGGTATAGAAAGAAAACACATGTTTGAATCATGAAGAGCTGCGCATGACGTGAGGGTTAATTAAGTTTGTGACGTTTCACGTTTCATTTTGCTCACAGATTGATTCGTCGGTGCGACCAAACAGGGAACGTGTACACATTGGAATGTCTATCGTGATGATACGTCTCCTATTATTTCTCGCCTCGAGTAGACTTGAGGGGGACCAATGAGCTGCAGTACCCAGCGTGTCGACCAATCGCAAGCCGACGTGATTTGGACATTTGACATGTGCTCGGATTGACTTGGGGGGTTCCTATAAAGGAGCTGACCTTGGAGGCAACTCGCCATCCGCGCTCAGTGCGCAACAACTATATCACCAGGCGGTGCTCGACTGATTCTCTCTTTACTTACAAAGGTGAAGATTTTCCAGGGATTTGTGATTGAAACCGTGCAACATTAATGGAATCCTTCCCCTCCCCTCCCTGATATTTATCTGCTTGTAAACTTTAATAATCAATATTTGAATATTTAGTATTCTCTCTTGATATCATATTCTCTCTTGATATCATACGTTCAACGTTTTTTATGTCAAGTTTTTATGGTGTTTGTTTGAAAATCTTAACTTTGTAATATCTGTTAAATTAATCGATGCTGTTGAACAATTTTGGTTGATTTATTTCTTTCTCCAACTTTAGCTATCATCTCCTCAATTCGTTCACAAAATAAATGACCTAATTAATGGCCAATTTCTGCTGTCATGACAGGACCCCATGTTGATTGTTTAACGATTTCTCGTGTCTTTTGTTTTTTTTTCCAGGTCTCTCTGTCCCAAAAGCAATCCACGGCTCACTGCTGGTCCCACTAATAATAGCATCCAAGGAGGCTCAGCGTTCCGTGCTCACCAGGCAGAAGATAGCACGTGTCGGCACGACTGTCTGCATCACTTTCGGTCCATAAAAGTGCAAAAACCGCTGTTTACGCACAAGGTAGCTCAGGAGACACATTGTGGTCACACAAGCAATTATATTGGTAAAAGTGCACGACCAACCAGGAGGAACCATGAACACCCACTTGACAGCACACTCGGAGGGTGATACCGTGCCTCCGGGCGAAATGTACATACCGCAGTACGTGCCTCCAGGCGGCAGCTCGGATGATGAGAACTACGCAGAGGAAGACGAGATGCCGGCCACAGAGAAAGAGCTGGCGGAAGACGCGCCATGGAAGAAGATCCAGCAGAACACGTTCACGCGCTGGTGCAACGAACACCTGAAATGTGTCAACAAAGGGATCATGGACTTGCAGAAGGATCTTGCAGATGGACTGCGCCTCGTTGCTCTGCTGGAGGTGTTGAGCCAGAAGAAGATGTACCGAAAGTTCCATGCACGGCCCAACTTTCGCCAAATGAAGCTCGAAAATGTGTCGGTAGCTCTGGAGTTCCTTGATCGCGAGCACATCAAGCTTGTGTCCATAGGTGAGTAACTGGTCAAACTGTTGTCGGATTTCACCCTTCTCCTGTTGGACGACACAAATTATTGGGCACTGGTTGTTAACTGGTTGTGTCCCATTGATGCATCTCATAACTGATCTTTGCTGTTCCTTTAAACATGAAATATTTGCTTTGGAGTCTATAATTTGTCCAGAGATGAACCATGTGCATAGAGCATTCAGTACTTCAACTAGAAATGAATACTTGTTCAATGTATTTTATACCAAGTTGTTTTTGTATACATATATATGTATGTATGTATATATATATATATACATACATATATACACCATTTTATACCAAGTACAACCATACTTGAGTTTCTGCATGATATCTATAGTGACAGTGGTATAAGTCTTCTTTATTCATATACAACACAAGACTGTGAGGTAGCATCTTCTGTAGGTGAGGGCAGGAATTTGTAATTTGTTCAAGATGCCGGTGACTGCTCGCCAACTCTTCACAAAGGCCACCATTGGATCTTTAACGTCCACAAACGAATGCTGGCAGACGGGACACCCAGTTTAACGTCCATCCGAGGGACGGCACACACATGGATGAATCACTCTGCCTGTGAAACACCGGGATGACAGTTTATATCTGGGTCGGGATTCAAACCCAGGCTCGACAGCTCAGAGGTGAGTGTGAGTGGTACAATGACTTGCAGATTCTCAATGAGTTGGAAAGTTTACATGAAGGTTCAAAAGAAAATCTTCGACAGCTGTCGAAGTCGACGTGGTGGTAAAAATTGTTTTTGCACCGAGTGTACGGATGGTGGTGGCTCGTGGTATATAAGAGGTGGTATAAAATGACCAACAATGAGGTAAGGCTCAATACATGAGAATTCAGTCAGTATCTGTGTTAAGCCCTGTGGACTCCCACTCCCTTTTGGTGCCAGTGTGGATGGATATCATGACATTCTGGGAATGCCGCACTCGCTGGCACCCACACCACCCTCTTACGTGTGTTGCCATTTTGCCTCCACGTTCGGATGGTTTATTGGCCTTGTGCGACGAGACGGTGTCGGGTTTGCTGTCCTGTTTAGTGATGAGAGATCATAGACTGCACCATGGTAACTCGATACTTGTAGAGTATTGAGTCACACATGCTATGGTTTCATTTTGAGGGCCCTCTGGAAAGGTTATGGACTTTTACTCACACCTGTGCTATTACCAGCTGTGATCTTTCAGCCAACCGTGCTCTTTGTCACTAAGTGCTGTATTACCAACAGTAAATGGAGTCCACTAATGTCACACTCCGTGCTGGATCAATGTCATGCATGTTCAACAACATTGTTATTTGTTAGTACTCCATTTTCAGTCGGGGGGATGCGAGACGATTGGTGTGCGTTGTGTGTGTGTGTGTGTGTGTGTGTGTGTGTTGTGTTGTGTGTGTGTGTGTATGTGTGTGTGTGTGTGTCCGCATCTATATTTTTTTTCTTAAAAAATGTTTTCTCTGCAACCACTTGTCCAATCGATGCAAAACTTTAAACATAGGAGGGAGTCCCCATGGAGACTATTTCAATGATAAATCGAATGTCATGGGTCACATGGTATGGCAGCCATTTTGTATGAAGGAAAAATTGAAACTTGGCCGATGCCATCAACTCCCGATGGGGTATGTAGGGTGATAACGATGATGTCATCGGTGAAGTAGTATTCCAGCCATAATTGGTTGAATCGAAATCCTTATGCGAAAAATCTGAAAGTTTAAATATCTAATGGACGACCCAATGTGAGTGAAAAATTAAAATTATGACATCATCGATCATGTGGTCTGGTGGCCATATTGGATTGAAAGTAACAATCTTCTTCTTCTTCGCTTCGTCTGTAAAAAAAAATCTTCTTCTCCAGAACCACTTGACAGATAAATGCAAAACTTCATACATATGATCGACTCGCCGTGAGAAATATAGTTTGAATGTTTTTTCCATATTCATCTTCGTTGGTGCAATTTAGCCTGAACGTGCACAAACATTGTCATAAAATATCCTAATAACCAAAAAGCTACAGATAATGGCAATGTATGTTAACTATAGGGTGTGTGGACGATACGGGTATTTTGGCCATAATAGTGGCGTGTTCAGTTGATGATGGTATTTTTGTTCAGAATGAGCATGCGAGGTGAGACTATGTGCTCTCTGAAGTGTCTTTCTTGTTCTCTTCTGTTTTTTGTTTTTTGTTATTTTTGAACAAGCCAGACACATTTTTACAAACTGTCTTCCATGTTCATCAATAAACTAGACACCATCCTGCAAGTCTTTGTGCCATATTCCATGAATCATTTCAACCAATCTCAATTGTAGATTTTTTTCAATCAAACTTATGGTTTCATATTTAGTATGGAAAACGTGATTTTCAAAACTACTTATGAATGCTAAATGATGCCTTTTACACATGTGCTGTTTGTGTGTTTACGGTGACTTGGTTTGGCTCGCCGGGCGCTTTTGACCTACCGCTGCTGGCGTGAAATCTGTGATTCAAATTGTCTTTTTAAACATAATTTTTGGCATTTAGACGAAAGAATGGAAATTTCAAGATGGTTAATCATACTTGAAGACCTGAGTGGAAGAAGTACTTAAGACACAAGAAGTATTGAAGCAAAATTATTTCAGATATGGATTGTCACCATACTGTAGATGGGGTTCTTGCTTCAAACTCACTTTACCCAAAAATGTGACGTAAGTACTTCTTCCACTCAGGTCTTCAATTGTTCTGTTCCTGAATGCAAATCAGACTCACAGAAATATAGGAATATGAGAAATATCCTTGATTGAGAGGTGATGGGTTCATCCCATTTGCTGTTAGTACATTCTAGCATCAGCAGTGGATATAACACACATAGACACACACACACATGGACGGACGGTTCAACTTTTACCAATAGATGCAAAAATCTGTAATAATTTCTCTTGTGGCCCTAAAACCAAAGAAACAATATATTTATTACAGCCCTTGCAGCTCCTGTAGCTCCCCCCCTCTCCCAACATGATTAATAGTAAATAAACTTACCCTGTACATGCACAAACCCCAGACATTTCCTTCCCATTGGTGTTCAAAAGAACCGAAACCAGATAAACAGTCCATTCACTGGTAGCAATCCATCGAGGGATTGTGTAACACATGTCCCTCCACTCCACTTCAATCGGCCCACATCATCCGGAGTTTGTACTACTAGCAGGTGCCCCGTTCGGTGAGCTGAGAAAGTTCTTTCAGTCTTTCATTGTACAGAGGCACAGCTCCTTCTCTCAGGTACTTTTCCAAGTATCTTTCAGAAGCTTGGTGAGCCATTCCAAGTAACAATCCTTATCCTGGATACATAATACATTTTGTTTTACCCCAAACTCTTCTGGGGTTTCTGCGTGTATGCACCGAGCATTTTGTGGGTGGATTACGTCATTTCAAAAATGCCAAATTTCAATGCACGTGTGCCTTATCATAGGGGATAATTTAGTTACCATATAACCTTATACATATTGGTCAACCGATTATGGAGGCTCCCGATGGAGATGTGTTTAGATCCATCATCTGCAGCGGTCTCATGTGTTTAGATCTATCATATACCAAATTGTCATGCAATTTCAAATTCACAACTCCTTTCTTCAAAATGAATTGGTCATTAGTAGAACAAACAATGTTGCTCCATAAGCAAGGAATCGAAAACACAATGATAAAAATAATTGTGAAAATTTCAAATTTAAGAGTTGATCATTTGCTAAACATCAAATTCTTTGCAAAAATGATTCCGCCACTTTTGGCTGCAAAATAATTAGATGATCTTTCCTGGTGGTAACATGGCCTGCACAATCACACTATCATCCAGGTATGTGGTCTGCACAACCACACTGTCATGATGATATGTTGTCTGTACAACCACAGTGTCATGATGATATGTTTTCTGTGCAATCACACCATCATGGTGATATGTTGTCTGTACAACCACAGTGTCATGATGATATGTTGTCTGTACAACCACAGTGTCATGATGATATGTTGTCTGTACAACCACAGTGTCATGATGATATGTTGTCTGTACAACCACACTGTCATGATGATATGTTGTCTGTACAACCACAGTGTCATGATGATATGTTGTCTGTAACACCACACTGTCATGATGATATGTTGTCTGTACAACCACAGTGTCATGATGATATGTTGTCTGTGCAATCACACCAGTATGGTGATATGTTGTCTGTACAACCACAGTGTCATGATATGTTGCTGTGCAACACACATCATGATGATATGTTGTCTGTACAACCACAGTGTCATGATGATATGTGGTCTGCACAACCACACTGTTCATGAATGATATGTTGTCTGTACAACCACAGTGTCATGATGATATGTTTTCTGTGCAATCACACCATCATGATGATATGTTGTCTTCACAAACACACATTTATGGTGGCATGTGATCTCCACACACACTGTCATGGTAGTATGTGGTCTGCACAACCACACTGAATAGTTGGTATGTTTCCTGTTACTTGCATTGTAAAATGCTGAGCTATTTCAAGCAGGCAAATGAAGTAACTACGCTGTGCATATCTCATCGATAACTGGCCGATAGTGACACAGACGTATGATTCTTTGCACGTTTGCCTGCAAATGTGTTAAAATATCATCTTAAAGGTACTCCTTCAAACAAAATCCTTTAAACATGAGCCATTGACATTAAAAGCTACCATACAAGGCAGCAGAGCTTGTGGAGAATGAAAGAGGAGACTTTGCTGACTGCAAAGTCTCAGATAAGTGAAGCGAGTTTGCATCTAAAGTGTTACATTTTATACCATTTTATTGATAATCCCCTGAGATTGGCATTGTGCTTAATTTATTAACATCCTTAACCTCAAATATCCTTTATGATCCAGGTTGCATTTGCAACTAGAACGGTACTCGTTAGAGCACATACCTCCGCCAGGTTGAACAGTTTACGTTTTGTACCTCACGAATGGGCCGGTTCTGAATCGGCAGAAACTTTGTTAACCAAAATATAATCAGCTTGTTATTGTCATCAATCCACCCAACTCATACACCAAGTTTCATCCGAATCCATCCACAACTTTTTGAAATATCCTACTATGTATCATTTTTGGCACTATTTGTCAATGGGGAAGAATCACTTGAAAAAAAATTGTAATATCCAGATCCGGATCTTCACCAAAATCGAATCATTTCTTCCTTGTCACACACCCAAACTGTCCACTAAATTTCATCGAAATCCGTCCGTAACTTTTTGAGATTTTCTGTTCACAGATAGACAGACAAACACACAAAAGGAGTGAAAAGATAACCTCCATCTACCCTCGGTGGTGGAGGTAACTACACATTGTTTCAGTTGTGGGGGTAGATGGAAGGATTTAATAGGGAGTTTAGCATTGTGTAGAGTTGCTTGGTCCGTGCACGAGTAGAAAGCAACTCGATGTAACTAAATTAGGGAATCTGTGAGCTTAAGTGGTACGTGTCACCACACGAGGGGTGGTGAGGTGTTAATTAGCTGAGGGAGTAAGAATAAGTTCCCCAGCACGTAATTGCCCTCTGTGATTTTTTCCCTACGTTTTTTATATTTCAAGCCAGGCAGTAAAGCTGGGAAACACGTCCCTGAAACCACAACAAACGGCCAGAAAGCCCCACCTTCCCAGGTTTGGGGCGAGCAGGCCACACCCCGGAGGCGGAGGACAAAGAGCGTAGAGGGGAGAGAGCACGTAGGAGAGGCTTGTGCATTGCAAGGGAGGTTTCTACTGCATAGGGCGAGAAATCGGTGTGATCGAGGTCGAGGGCAGGCAGGTTTGGGCACGTGTGGATTGTGGAATGCTTCCTTCCATCTGGATAGGATGGGAGTTCGGCAGAGCACACACATGAGGTCAGTGTGAGGACAGCACAAGGCAGCTGGCACCTTTGGAAAGAGGAAGGCTGGCACGTTTTGAGCCTTCGTATGGAAAGCTGCTCGCAGATTGCCTGGCGTACGTCTGCCCAGCTACGAGTGACGGCGCCATTTTGTGCGCGTGTGCACGTGCTGGTGGAAGCACTCCCCATTTCAAGTTCGACTAGGACCAGCTCTAGGCCAAGCTGAAATCTCAGTCGATCAACGTGTCTGCTTTTTCTTAATAAAGACTGCTCGGCCGTCCCGGGTCAGGGGGTTAACATTTTGGGTCGGGGGTTAACCTGGGCCGGCCACCCTCGCGACAATATTACATGCCAAAATGGTGAATTTGCGGTTCAAGGACTAGTTCAGGAAACTCACCAATGCTTGTACTGTGCATAAATATTTTTAAAATAAAATATCTAAGCTCATGAAAGAGGAGGAGACCCAGGGTAAAAAGGCAACATACTGACCATGGGGCAGTGGGCCATAAACGAAGAGAACTGACAGGAGAAGTGAACAAACAGGAAAGAGAGAGAGAGAGACAGAGACAGACAGACAGACAGACAATGACTGGATAATTGGTGGGTTAGGCTAAGTTGGGTCATTGGGGGTATAAAGCATCACGGGTATGGATAGGAAATGACAGGACATTGTGGAGCATCGCTCGCTTGAAGCCCTTGAGAGAAGAATGCAATTGAATTGATGAGTGTCTGTGACATCACATCTGGGGGGCAAACACTCACAAGGAAATGACGTCGTTGGAAAGTCATCCATAATCTGATGAAGCAGTTCCCCAAATGGGAGAAAAATAATTAATAAAGGAGTTGAAGTGGTCAGTAAGCCTAAATTTTGAAAACTTTAACCAGGAGAGGGTTACTGGAAGAATGCGTGCATCGTGGAGAAGTTGTGGATGAGGGGGTGGGTGGTTTGAGAAACGTCAGAGGGCTGAGTGAACAGAGGGAGCTAGTCCATAGGAGAGGTGATTAAAAAGAAACAGAGGCCACCAACTTTCCTGCAATGTGAGAGCAATGGGCCTTGTGCTTAGGCCCCATTGTGGGAGATGTCAATGTTGAGAGCTTTAAATTACACAGATTGCAGGAGAGGGATGTGATGCTGGATGCTGGCCCATCGGGGAGAGCAGTACTTCATTGACCTACAAATAATTACTCACTAATTAGTGCTCATTAAGTATGCTTGTGTGTGTCTGTGTGTCTGTGTGTATGTATTATAATATTTTATATATATATATATATATATAATATATATATCAAGAGCACAGTCTGTCCGTGAAGCCGGGAAGCCGTGAAGCCGTGAAGCCGGGAAGGCCGTGAAGCCGTGAAGCCGGGAAGCCGTGAAGCCGTGAAGCCATGAAGCCGGGAAGCCAGAAGCCGTGAAGCGTGAAGCCGTGAAGCCGTGAAGCCATGAAGCCGGGAAGCCGTGAAGCCGTAAGCCGTGAAGCCGTGGAAGCCGGGAAGCCGTGAAGCCGTGAAGCCGTGAAGCCGGGAAGCCGTGAAGCCGTTAAGCCGTGAAGCCGTAGCCGTGAAGCCGGGAACCGTGAAGCCGTGAGCCGTGAAGCCTGAAGCCATGCAAACTTTTTACATGTGATCGAATAGCCCTGAGGAATATCGTTTAAAAATTTTTTATTTCATATTCACCTTCATTGATGCAATTTAGCTTAATGTGCAGAAGTCTTTGTTAAATATCCTCATAACCAATCAATAAAACTCCAGATAATGGCAATGTATGCGACATAATGGGATGCATGGATGGGACGGGTATGTGGGCCATAATAGTAGCGTGTTCAGTTAATGATGTGCTCTACAAGTGCGTTTCTAGTTTTGCTTGGAAACGACTTTGCAACTTCTTTTTGACGATTTCCGATTGCTTGTGACGTTCATATCGTTTGCGACACCTTCCTAATCGCAAATGTAACTACGAGTCGGTAGATATTTACTATTTTTGTGACTTCTATGCATTGCGACCACTGACAAAA
>CM068954.1:21791506-21808143 GCA_035128595.1 Eptatretus atami
CACTGACAAAATGTTGTTATTATTTCATTACCATTTCTTTAATTTCTGTTAAAACACACAACACCACACACACACATACATATAACACACACACACATATACACCCACACACACACACACACACACACATATACACACATATACATACACACACACATACCACACACACACATACACACACACATACACACACACACATACACACATACACACACACATACACACACACATACACACACATACACACACACATACACAACATACACACACATACACCACACTACACACACACCATATACACACACACATACACACACATACACACACACACACACACATACACACACACATACACACACACACATACACACACAAGTACACACACATACACACACACACACATACACACATACAACACACAACATACACCACATACACACACATACACACACTCACACATACACACACATACACACACATACACACACACATACACACACATACACACACATACACACACATACACCACACATACACACACACATACACCAACATACACACACACACATACACACACACACCGTACACACACACACGTACACACACACTACACACACATACACACACACACACACTACACACACACATACACCACACACGTACACACACACATACACCACACACTTAAACACACACATACACACACATACACACACATACACAACACACACACACACGTCACACCACCACACATACACACACACACATACACACACACATACACACACACATACACACACACATACACACACAACACACACATACACACACACTACACACACACATTACACACACACTTTAAACACAACATACACACACATACACACACATTACACACACACATTTACCACACATACACATACACCACACATACACACACACACATACACACAACATACACACATACACCACACATACACACACACAACATTACACACACACATACACACACACACATCACACACACATACACACACAAACACATACACACACATACACAACATACACACACACACACACAACACACACATACAACCACACACACATACACACACAAACAACACATACACACACACATACACACAACACACATACAACACAATTACATTTTTACTGAGTATACTGACAAACTGCTCAACAAAAGAGCTTCAGCCTCCCCCTCAAAACTCTGTCCCATCTTTGCTCTCCTCCTTGCCGCCCCCCCCCCCCAACACCGTTCCTGACTCCCCCCCCCAACCCTAAAGCATCAATTCCCTTCACCACACTCAAGCTTTTAAAACCCTATCTCTCCACCAAAAGTCAACACCCCACCCGCTCCCCCCCCCCCAAGCCTCAACCTCCCCTTCCAAAGCTGTCCATCTTTACTCTCACCCTCTCCTGATATAAAGGTAAACAGTCATTACCACATCAAAACAGCGCAATCGTTAACGCTTTTGGTTCCGATCGTGCTCTCACCGACTTCACATAAACCATCACAGTCGCCTGTTCAACTCACAATTTTAAAGGAAAATAGTCTAGCAAATAATAGCACTGCTTGGAGAAAAAGTTCTAAAGGGTAAATGTAAAACTACATTCTGAAGGATAAATGTGAAAGGGTAAATACTAGTTGGTTCTAAGGGTTGCTAAAATGTGAAAGGTAAATAGTAGTGTTTCTGAAGGGTAATGCTAAAGGCTTCTGAAGGATATAATGTGAAAGGGTAAATGCTAGTGGGTTTTTAAAGGGTCTAAAGGGTAATGTAAAACTACATTCTGAAGGCTTCTTAAGGATTAAATATGAAGGGTAAATTACTAGTGGTTCTGAAGGGTAAATGCCTAAAAGGGTTCAAGGGTAAATGCGAAAGGGTTTTAAGGGTACATGCTATAAGGGTTTCTTAAAGGGTAAATGCTAAGGTGTTCTCAAGGGTAATTCGAAAGGGGGAATTTTCAAGGGTTCTCAAGGGTAATTATAAAGGTAATTTTCGAGGGTTCTCAAAGGTAATTCTAAAGGGTTAAAAATCATCCATTGGGACCATCTCTGTGCAGAGCGTTGGTGCTGCTTAAGCAGGTCTCCTTGGCTATTGGACACAGTCCTGGACGGGTCGCCACTCGACACAGTATACCAGCATGCTGGCACTCATGTAATCTAAAATTCTAAAACTGGTCACTTCACTAAAAGGTTCCTAAATTGGCCACCGTAGTGTAGAAATGTGAGTGGAGTCGGGCAACTGTCCAACCAATGGGTGGAACTCGGACGCATGCGATGGATGGATGCATGGATGCATGCATGCACGGCTCCTTTATTAGTGATGGATATGCTTAGTGACTTTTGGGGGGGGGTTAAAGATTTGTTATGGGATGATTAATTAATTTAATTTTGTTTTTATGCCTTTCTTTCTTTGTGTTCCCTTTTGATAAGTGCATTTTACTTGCTGCCTCTCAACTCCACTCTTTGTGATAACTTTAGTTGGTGCGCCTTTTATGGCTGAATTTGATGAGTAAGAAGTGCTTGCAGGTGAATCTCCCTCGTTGTCTCAGGAATGCAACCCACTCCCTCCCCTGAAAAGACAATACACACACGCACACAAACATGCAAAAACACACACAGACATGATGTACATATATGTGTGCTTTTTTTATTTTTTTTTTTAAATGTGTTTTCTTATGAAAAACAAGAAAGACCACTTACCTTGGTAGCCTTCATGGCTGTTTATGCAGCTTCTTCGGTTCGAAGAGCATGGGAGGGGTCAATTTATTTATATAATCCTGCCATCTGGGTTTCATTGATTAGGTGAGAGCTAATTGGTTATTCCCTCCATTCACCGGTGAGAAGCATATATACAAAACACAACACACACACATATATTTAACCCCTTCCATGCTCCTCCAGCCAAATTAGCTGCATAAAGCAACCCTAGAAGACTTACGCAAGGTAAGTGCTAAATGCTGTTTCGAACCCTTCCAGAGTTCCTCAACAACTATAAAAGACGTTCACACATAGTACACACACGACAATCCCAATGCTATACACTCCCCTCAGCTATCGGACCGGTTTCATCACTTATTGGCGAATCATCAATGATAGCGTAGACAGCAAGGCATACCAATGAGGCTCCACACACATACACACACATACATACAGTGGGGAGAACAAGTATTTGATCACTGCCGATTTGCAGGTTTTCCCACTTACAAAAGCACATAGAGGTCTGTAGTTTTTATCATAGGTACACTTCAACTGTGAAAGATGGAATCTAAACAAGAAATCCTGAAAATCACATTGTATGATTTTAAATAATTAATGATTTATTGCATGAAATATGTATTTGATACATCAGAAAAACAACAACTGATATTTGGTACAGAAACCTTGTTTGCAATTACAGAGATCAGACATTCTATAGTTCTAACCAGGTTTGCACAGACTGCAGCAGGATTTTTTGGCCCCACTTCCTCCATTACAGATCTTCCTCCAGATCCTTCAGGGTTCGGGGGCTGTCACTGGGCAACACACAGGACTTTCAGCTCCTCCAAAGATTTTCTATTGGGTTCAGGTCTGGCAGACTGGCTAGGCCACTTCCAGACCTTTGAGATTGCTTCTTACGGAAGCCACTCCTTAGTTGCCCTGGCTGTGTGTTTCGGGTCGTTGTCATGCAGGAAACACCAGACCACGCACCCATCTTCAAGCTCTTGTTGAGGGAAGGAGGTTGTTGGCAAGATCTTGCAATACAGTGCCCCATCCAGTCCTCCCTCAATACGGTGCAGTCGTCCTTGTCCCCTTTGCAGAAGAGCTCCCAAAATGATGTTTCCACCTCCATGCTTCACAGTTAGGGATGTTGTTCTTTGGGTGTACTCATCCTTCTTCTTCCTCCAAACACGGCAAGTGGAGTTTAAACCAAAAGCCTATGTTTAGTCTCATCAGCACATGACCTTGCTCCATTCCTCCTCTGGATTGCATCCAGATGGTCATTGGCAAACTTCAGATGGCCTGAACATGCGCTGGCTTTGAGCAGAGGCCTTGTGCGTGCGCTGCAGGATTTTAATCCATGACGGCCGTAGTGTTGTTACTTATGGTTTTCTTTGATACTGTGGTCCAGCTCTCTTCAGGTCATTTGACCAGGTCCTGCCGTGTAGTTCTGGGCTGTCCCTCACCTTTCTCATGATCATTGTGAGGTTCCAAGAGGTAGATCTTCATGGAAGCCCAGACCGAGGAGATTGACTTTGTTGTCTTGAACTTCTTCCATTTTCTAATTAATTGCGCCAACAGTTGTTGCCTTCTCACCAAGCTGCTTGCCTTATTGTCCTTTGAAGCCATCCGGCCTTGTGCAAGTTACAATTTTTATCCTGATGTTTATCTCTCTCTTCCCATCTTTACTCTCACCCTCTCCTGATATAAAGGTAAACAGTCATTACCACATCAAAACAGCGCAATCGTTAACGCTTTCTGGTTCCCGATCGTGCTCTCACCGACTTCACATAAACCCATCACAGTCGCCTGTTCAACTCACAATTTTAAAGGAAAATAGTCTGAAATAATAGCAACCGCCTCAGTAATAGCACTGCTTGGGAGAAAAGGTTCTAAAGGGTAAATGCTAAAGGCTTCTGAAGGATAAATGTGAAAGGGTAAATGCTAGTGGGTTTTAAAGGGTTCTAAAGGGTAAATGTAAAACCTACATTCTGAAGGCTTCTGAAGGATAAATATGAAAGGGTAAATTGCAAACCGAAGGACTTAACTAAGGACCAAAAGATGAGCACCTTTTGACACATCGCTGGTTTCAAAAAATTAAATGCTAATTTCCCAAAAGGAGGGAATATTATACTAGCTATGACACAAAGCTCGCTGCTTACAAACTAGAAAACTGAAAAAAAAAAATCTGTGAATCGATGGGAAAAGTTACAATTGTTGCAAATTTAGTTAAAATTCTAAAACAATATGTTCATGTTCCGCGCATGATGTGAATAGTTTCAAGAATCTTCACAAACGTGAAAACTGCAATAAATAATACAAACAAGCAAACAAACAAAACCAGCGAAACTAGAGAGTTCATAGAACACCTTCGCTTGCTTCTTGAGAAAACAAAAATATAAAGACGGGTCGACGAGCGGCAAATTTGATGTGGTCATGATGACGTAAAAGCCATCAATTTTGTCCAAGTACTAGCTAAGCAGAAGTGTTTTGAAAATGCTAAAAAGGCGATTCAAGTATATCCTTCAATTAAAAAATAAATATTTTAAAATGCTGTAGAAAAAAAAATCCAGAAGTTTATTGCATTGATTGTGGCATCTTTTTATTACCACTTATCTTAACACGTTACATTATTAGTCGTACCTGTCTTGTTTGTGCCTTTATCAACATCCTATAAAAATAGTAATTTTCCTGTTGGAATAATTTTCCAATTTTGTTTGACTGGCAGACGGAGTGAAAAAAAACAAAACAAAAAAATCTCACTCCGCTATGCGCTGTGTGTGATCGGGAACAAATTTCAGAGCCAATGTCCTGCCTAAACTGCAGGTTCATTTTAGAATCATGTTCAAATATAACATTCGATTGAAAATTAAGTTGCTCCTCGATCAACACTGAAAGCAAAGGGACTGACAGACAAAAAAGAACCAATTGCTTAACCACCCCCCCCCTTTTTTTTGCTTTGTCTGTGTGTGGGCAATAATCAAAGAGTTAAATCAATTTTAATAAAATATATACCCACAGTACAATCATTCAATGGAAAAATGGGGTTAAAAGAAACAATATAATGTAAGTACTGTGAATGGAACAAAATAAATCTTTACTAAAAAATATGCAATTGGTGTTGTCGTCTGCCTGTTTTTAAACGCGAACCATTCGGTCGTTTACTCTATCCAATCTCAACCAAACCTGACAGAAGACTAAAGGGTTCTCATGATGGAGGTTGACAGTGACAAAATTTGCTCCACTCCCAAGGTGTTTTTCTGCCTTCGGTGAATTCCGTGTAGCGGTGTATATCTCTGTTAAATAGCTAATCGTGTAATTTTTCCCAAGGCCGCTCTGATTACAAACACTAATCGCAACACTAATTATAATCAATGGACTGCTGTTAACACCTAAAATGAAAGAAATCTGGAAGGAATCTCGACATCCCTAAAGCATTCTCTGCCAATTGTTGCCACCACAGAAGAACGACTCGAGACTAGATATACTGTAATCATATTACACCAAGAAGATAAACAACATTGACCTTTCCTGTCACTTCCATAGGGAGTGGTTATGCTGGAATTTTAAAAATATCGATTGGCCAAAATTAAACAGACACTTAGAAAAGGTGCATGGAATTTAAAGGATATTACGATACAATAAAGTGTGATATGTGACAATGATGGCAGGCGTGTGGGATCGGGAGGTGTATGTAAGAGTCAATGAAGGGGTTGCAGGATATGAATGAAGTGTGGACGGGATGCGAGTAGGAAGATGGATGTTTGTGAGGGTGGTGCGTGGTGGTGCATGGTGCAAGACAGAGTTGCAAAGGAGGAGAATGGTAATACTAACTCGCTTTTGGTTTTGGGGTGGTTTGGGAGAACTTTAGGCTTCCCTGAGGGGGGTGCACACTGATGTTGGGGGCAGGATATGAGTTGGGTCGTGGTGCCTGAATGACTTCTGGCCTTTCTGTGAGGTTGGGGTAAAAGGGTGAGTTAGGACAGGAATTGGGAGAGCATTGGTGAGGGAATGGGAAATCAGGTAGATAAACCAGTTAATTATGACACTCGAACTAGTTAGGGAACAGGTACATAAAACACATGGCTTCGTGGTAGGACGCAGGAATACACTGCTGGCCGTTCGGATAATAATTCTCTGTATTCCAGCTATGACAGCACAAACCTCTGGCAATGCCTGGTGTTGTTCATAATTTATAGTTAAGTTAATTTTTGTGCACAAATGCAAACATGATCAGATCAGATCAATCAGCATTTGATGCACATTCCAAGTGACACCAGATATTTGTTTCCTAAATCTTTGAAATTATTTGTGGGAAGTTTGACTGTTGTGCAGAGAAAGACCTCACGATAGAGCGAGAGTATAGAATAAAGCTGCATTTATGATAACACATACAACTGCTTGAGCAGGCATGATGAGCCGAATGGCACTCCTGCGCTATAATTTCCTCGTTTTATTATTCATCCCTTAGGTTGTGAGCATGCATACACTGATATTGAAATGGGTAATAGATACATGGTAATATGTCACATCAATGCGAAACCCTGGCCACATCAGCATATATAAAAGCAATCCTCCTGATTTTTGATTTGGGACATATTGGCATACCTTTGACAAAAAGCCACCTCGTCTACAGATGCACCTCGCATCGGATAATATACACTTCAAGACCCATCGGTTTCAGTTAGTGGGGCTACCGTGTGAAACATGACGCGGTAGGGGCTGTTGGGAATTGCGTTTCCCACCGAAGGAAGATATGAATGGGTGTGCCCTTCACTAAGGGCTTGCGTATTGTGCAGACGGAACACGTGTTCCCTCGGTCTTCCAGCGCACATCACGTATCTCGCAGCTCCCTGGGATCAACGATCACCACGACCACATCCCCAACACCGGCACCTGTGGAAGGTGAGGAAATGAATCGAGGAGATCTACAGTGTGCATGTGATGGAATGCCCTAACTGTGGGTTAGGTTTCACTGGTACGATAGTTCAGAGGCTGGCATCAGGGAAAAACCCTCAACCCTGAGAGACCGTGGGGACGCACCGGCCGTGTAGATGTCAAAATATGTAGGTTTGTGTCCACGGATTCCTGTGGGCTCCAGCCAGTCCTCTGCACTGACTTTGTTGGCATTACCCACCAAGCCCCCGGCCACATCCACGTTCGAAGGACTACTTGCACGTCGTTGTTCCGCAAACAAGACCGTCACCTGCATGCAATTGCCAGGTAGTAAAAGAACATGCACCATTGTCATGTTATTGTTGTTATCATGTCATCGCATATGTTAAAATCCTTGCAGGCGCATGCAGGGATTGACCACACCACACCAACACATTATTGGTCTACAACTGCACCGATCTATGAACGCATACATACATACATACATACTACCATGGAGCATGCCCTTTTCCGCACATCACTGCCATCACTTTCCACCAACACTCCAGGCCGCCATTGGGCCAATTCCCCAGCAGATGCCTGCCATCTCCCACTCTTAGGATTAGGAATCCAGGCACCCACCCAAAGGACACCATCAGGTTAACCAAGGAGACCGCGCTCTGCGTGATTGACACCTCAGCACACCCTTGACACACACCAGTGCATTTTAGCGAGGAAGTGTTTTGTGGTCGGCTGGAGTGCAAATCCTCCAACCAACCTCTCCTAGGAAGATAACCAACTGCAGGAGGGACATCCACAGATGCATGGACCACCACAAGAGTTCCTTCACCCTTTGACAGTTTTGTTTATTGAATCCTGCTGGGTGTTCATGTCCTACACCCTCCACACCAATGGGGACCTGTTTAGTCACCCAATCAGTTAAGTGTTAGTCACCAACACTCGACCAAGAACACGGTTAGTACGGGTTTTTGCATGATACCCCATATATAAATCACAGATCTGATTCTGGACTGACCCTGAAAAAATCAAGGTTGGGTTCAACCATATCAGACGAGGCTGCTTTTGTACCCATCTATTAGCCCAGCACAACACAGGCTTTCCATCCTCAAGTAATCCCCCAACTCCCAGGCTCTGAGTTCCCGGATTAACAAGCCACATGGCACTTATGACCCAGCGACTGATCTATAAACTCACCAAGTTCAAACCCTGATGGCAATCAAATGCCTCCACATCCTTCTCTTTTCCATATGCACGACAATGGGCTACAGGCCACATCATTTCTTGGAGCCACAGCTGTGCGCGTAGTGTGCGTGCCCAAATGTAGTTTGAACAGGAATTTGACAATTTGTCCAGCGTGCCATGATAGCCTCACCCACTGTAGTAAGGACACCGTGGGACTTTTAACGTCCACACAACTAATGATCCGGTGGACCGGACACCCAGTTAACACCCATCAAATTGATGGGCCCACAAATTGAAGAATCACTCTGCCTGTGAAACAGCAGCATGACAGTTTAGTAGCCACAACGAGATTCAAACCAAGACTAGAAGCCAGAGAACGAGTGTGCGACCTCTAGCTAGCTTCCAACCCTATTCATGGCTCCAGTGTGAAAAAAGTTATGCACACACATGAAACTTACTGACATTTGTGTGTGAGTGCTGTCCAGAACGTGAAATATCACGAAGCTGTACACTGACCTCCTGTGACTTATACAAAATAATCTTCTCCTTCTTGTAGTTTGAACATCTTTGATTAATCAATCCATTAGATTTTGCTTTTTATGTCTTTCATGAAAATCTCCTCCGTATATGTCTCAGCTCATTTGAACAATCCTTCGAAATTGATAAATTGTATTTTATATAGCCAAATATGAATGCAGTACATCTAGTGTCAATTAAACATCATCTTGGCATTCACGGAGTCTCTTTACGATCAAGTGTCATCATTAGCAGATGCAGAGGCTCTGTGTTCGCTGACCCAATGATGCCACAATTATTTATCGCCAGACAAAAAGCATCGATCGTGAACGCAATATTTTTGAATGAATCTATAATATAACCAATCATCACCTGTGCATTCCCAACCACCTTTGTGGATGGTAAAAACAACAGAAGTGAGAACGCTGCTTGTCTGTTGCACCACTTTGCCTTGGGAGGGAAAAAGATAAGCGTGATTAACTCTGTATTGATCATGGTCAGGTCCCAAATCCTTACAAGATGTCCATCATACTTCCATTCAAGCACCTCAGCTTGCAATGAATCAAACGTCCAACAGACCTCCTCGGTTGTGTCCCTCTGGGTCCTCCACATAGACCAAGGACTCTCCAAGACCCGCATCTGCCGTCTCCACTGTGAAGCAGCCCGTTTAAGAACAACGTTGCCGGTCGCGCTCAATACCTGTGAGAAGAACTCAAGTTCAGGTTTGCAAAAACTTTGAAGAAAAAAAGCAAAATATGGGAAATTAAGAAAGTGGTATGCACTCGTATAACTAATGGAATCTCAGTTTTTCAATAAAGTAATTATTTTTTTTCAAAACCTGCTTATAAAGTTGTTTAAAACCCTCCAAAAAAAAAATGGGTTTTAAATAATCAAAGCAAATATAATAACAATAAGTTAAAAAGAAAAATCGTTGTATTAAAGCGTACCAGTCCGTATAAGCTCGAACCCTTTTGCAGTCAATTTGGGTCGGACAGGTGCACCGGCTTAAGCTTGGCCTTTTTGGGACTGAGAACAGGTATGTCATCACAGAATGTTCATCTCCACCGTTGGGGTCGACAATCCTCTCTTCTGGGCATGACCTGCATTGCGAGAATGGGGAAGAGAAGGGGTGGGGAGATCAGTCATTGTAATCATTTCCCAAGAC
This sequence comes from Eptatretus atami, assembly GCA_035128595.1. NCBI lineage: Eukaryota > Metazoa > Chordata > Myxini > Myxiniformes > Myxinidae > Eptatretus > Eptatretus atami. The sequence continues at coordinate 21,801,988 of CM068954.1, forward strand.
CTAGTTGATTCCCATTTGTGGAAGTTGAAAGCACAAAAAAGCCCCAAAGCTCCGCTGCAATCAGGATATCATTTGGAACCTCATAAACGAGCAAGTTCATCAATAAATTACAAATAACTTCAGCACCATTTGGTCATATGTTTTGATTCAAACTAATGTTAGTTTTCAAACAGATTGCATCTTGCACCATGTGTTATTTTAAGGTAAACATGCATGCATCGCATGGTGAAGACCATCACTGGCATGTACACATCTCTTATATCACATGGCAAACACTCCATGGCCTACCTAGGCACTTCCCAGCAATCGTCCGCGTGCTGCATTGCTCCGCGCATTGTCCACCGGCATATTGGGGTCCCAATCCTCCACAATCAGGCACAGGCCTATAGGAGGCAAGACATCAAGGCACAAACACCTGTCCTCAAAAGAGCACTAGCCCGTGAAGATCTCTCCAATGGCATTGTTGCAGTACACATGTATTTCAGGATTTATTTATTATAAACACAAAATTAGCAAATCGTTGTAGCTTCAAGCCAGCAGCACGTTCTGGTTCCTAAGAACAGGTCGAGGCACTATTAGGGTCATAACCTATGGTATTAATCCTAACGAACTAGCCCCATCATGTCACATGACAACACACAGCTGCTGATCACCATCATCTATCCAACCAACCCACCCGGACAGTTGTCCACCAGTGCTCCGAGGGGCCTTCCATCCTTCCAATCACGGTTGAAATGGATGGGCCAGCCTGAGGAAACTTTATTTGGAATCAGCCGAGGAGGCGCTGTTGTTGAGTTTGTTTCTGCGTCCTCGCTCATCCTCGTCCCACATGGGCATCGAGATGGAGTAGTGGAGAATCAGGCGTCCATACCAGGCCCAAGATAAGCTTCAGGTCTTCCAATCCACAATCCTGTTTGCTGTCTGGATGTGTACAGTGGAAATATAATGTGTCACACATTTATTAACAATTAAAACACTGCATTCTTCCATTAGATATACTCGCAAACTGTTGCTTCGACGGACAAATCCGTTGGCTTGGTATTCATTCGAGCAATAATTCAAAACGGTGCAACTGGTTTCCTTTAACAATTTATATATCCACACATTCAATCCAGAAAATCGAATTGTTATGAGCTGGTTGCTTGAAGAAGAGTCTGAAAAAGTTCTCCTTTTATTGATAAAACCAAAAAACCCACTTTATGATGACATACCCCTTCATTGACCAAATGAGTCACCACAATTTACAAAGCACTTGCTTTTGGAGCTTCTCACCTTCTTTCTCCCTTAAAATGTCTGAGTCTAAATTACGAAGCAGTGTCTTACCCTGATTTTTATTCCCTCCCCTGTTTATTTCTATCCTGAATGCGACGGCGAGGCAATGGTAAACCCAGACACAACATGCTCCGGCCTATCAGGAGGATAGTGCGTGGAATCGGATCGATCAAATCCGGAAGCTATATGTGTCTTTTTTGAATCATCTCAACACATGAATCATCTTAAACTGCAAATCGAGCAGCATCCGGTTCTTCTTCATATTCATTCTTTGATAATTATTATCCTGTACAATACTTATGTAAGGAAACATTTCAATTCAAATTGTACCTCGCCTCCGAAGTGAAGGAGGTACGTTTATTAACCCCTGGTTCTGTCTGTTTGTTTGTTTTGCTGTCTGTCTGTCTTGAGCAGAATATCTTCAAAAATTGTTGACGGATTTAGACGAAACTTGTATGGACAGGTTGGGTGTGTGACAAGGGACAAATATTGTTTCGATTTTGGTGAAGATTCGATATCTGAATCTGGATACGAGAATTTATTATTTTTTAAGATGGCCAAAAAAAAAAAACAACCCCCCCCATATAGCAGATATCTTCAAAAAGTTGGTTACAATTGGACAAAAACTTGTGGTATGCGTTGGTAGGTGGCAAGACCAAGCGAATTTAGATTTTGCTGTGTACAAGACCAATGGTTTAACTTCTGTAACCCTTCTATGTCTCATTGCTATCCTTGCCTCTTCTGAGCAGTTCCATTTTTTTCAATTGATCAGATCACAAACCATTCCACTTTGGCAAAAAGACCAAGTAGCAGATAACTTTTCCTTTCCCAGTATATGTCCAATGGACATGTCTACTTGAGACTTAACACCATTGAAAGCTGACAAAGGAAAAGGCCACTTTGGTTCGCGATCATGTGTTTGGATTCGTGTTAACAAAGGACGAACGTCATGCCACTGCTCACGAATGACGGCATCTGCGCAGAGTCAAATGTGGCTACATCAGCACCCAGGGTAGAAGAGGAGGACCAATCCAACCGTGAATGCGTTTCTGCCTTTACAAACATTTAGAGAGTGAATATACCTACACATACACACACACACACAACCACACACCACACACACACACCACACACACACACACACACACACACACGGAGTGGGATAATTAGAAACTGGTTACGGTCACCATTCCACACCTCCTGAAACCCACAAACGTGTGGAAATAGCAGTGAACAACAGGCAACTTGCACACTTCAAAGGCCCTAATTATCCCATCATCTTGTGTGCGGACTGTAAAAAGGTTTCTTACCCAAATCTTACACAAATGGCTGAAGTTCATTTCAGCAAGACTTGTGATTTGTTTCCTGGGTTCCGGCAATAACTCAATTATCTCACAAAAGATTACCGTGGATCATAACATATAAATTCAGACTGGATAGTTTAGAGACAAGTGGTGACATCTGCACTATCCCATCAACCCCCCCCCCCCACCACACCCACTCCACACACACACACCTTACTCTTCAAAAAAAAAAAATACACACACATATTAATGTATAAATGTTATAAAATGGACTCCTCCCATGCTCTTCCAGCCAAAGAAGCTGCATAAAGCAACCAAGAAAGACGACGCAAGGTAAGCGCTTGCTGTTTCAAACCCTTCCAGAGTTCTTCCACAGCTGAAAAGACATTCACAAATAGTACACACATGAGCATCCCAATGCCACACACTACCTCAGCTGCCAGACTGGTTTTTATCGCTTATGGTGAATCATCAGCGAAAAGCGTAGACAGAACATGCACCAATGAGGCTCTCAAGCATTACCATTAGTAAATGTCAAAAGCAAGAAACATATACATGAAAAAATGAAGAACCCACTTACATCTCTCACCGGTGAATGGAGGGAATAACCAATTAGCTCTCGCCTAATCAATGGAACCCAGATGGCTAGGTATTATAAAATAAATTGACCCCTCCCATGCTCTTCGAACCGAAGAAGCTGCATAAAGCAACCATGAAGGCTACCAAGGTAAGTGGTCTTTGTTTTTTTGTTTTTCCTAAGAAAACACATTAAAGAAAGATATATATATATATATATATATATATATATATATATTTAAGGCCATGTTTAAAGGGTCATACAATGTATGGTTAATCATCTTCAAAATTGTCATTCAATGTACCATAGTTTAAAAACAATAATAATACAATAAATTTATGTGTTTTCTTTGACTTTCAAAAGTTGTGAATAGTTAAGCTTAGCTTTAGGAAAGTTTTTGATAGCTTTCCTGGCTACCCTTGAAATTGAGACTGCCTCCTCATGTCTATTCATACTGTGATACGTGGAGTGGTGCCTTCATGACCCCTCCTCCCCCACTCCTGCCCAACCCCTCCCCTCTTGCCATTTCTGGCTGGCATGGTGGTAATAGTTTATTCTGGCACCGAAGAAATGCTGGGCTGAGAAAAACCAGCTGCTCCAGAATGCATTAACCCCTCCACCCCCTCCCAATCCCCATCACGATAGCTTCTGTGAAGTATGATATGGTGAAGGGGAGAGCAGAATTACCCATAGATTGGCATTGCACATGTATTCAACAAGCATATCATGTGAACTTACGTCGTCTATCAGCACACCTGCCCAAATTGGGCACTGGAAGCCAAAGTGTTGAGATGGCAGAGGAGAAAATGGAAGATTCAGTTTGTGGAACTTACTGTATTCCATTGCATCCCCCCACCCCCCTTCCCTACCTCCACCCCACCCCTACCCTACCAAAATCCATTTCTCTTCACTTCCCTTCAAGTTTGTTCTCAGCTGTTCATCACGACACAACAGCTGAACCTCCACAAAGTTAATCCTCCATTTCTTTGTGACAAATGAGACGTTTCACACAATAGAGATAAAACTAAGGTTTATCAAAGTCTGTGCGAACAATTGTTGTGAACCAATAATAGCTCCTCGAGGATGAGATCTCCAAACATAATCCCAATGAACAGAGGACGTGCTTATATTATATGGTCGTATCTTGTCGAATGTTTCTCCACCCAGCCACCCACTCAATGATCCTTACACAACAATCAGAAACATATCTATGATTTATTCCATTATCACAACAGCATAGCTGCCCAAATTGGGGCCAGGTAAGTAAAACGTTCAAGAGGTCGTGGAGAAATTGGAAGGTGATGCAGTTGTGGGACCACTTTGCATAATTTCATGACAACCATTTATCCCCTTAAATAGGACTATACTGGTGTATGTATGTATGTATGTATGTGTGTCTATGTGTGTGGAGCCTCATTGGTATGGCCTTGCTGTCTACGCTATCATTGATGATTCGCCAATAAGTGATGAAACCGGTCCGATAGCTGAGGGAGTGTATAGCATTGGGAGATTGTCGTGTGTGTACTATGTGTGAACGTCTTTTATAGTTGTTGAAGGACTCTGGAAGGGTCGAAACAGCATTTAGCACTTACCTTGCGTAAGTCTTCTAGGGTTGCTTATGCAGCTAATTTGGCTGGAGGAGCATGGAAGGGGTTAAATATATGGGTGTGTGTATATTATATATATATAGCTTCTCACCGTGAATGGAAGGAATAACCAACTTAGCTCTCACCTAATATCAATGAAACCCAGATGGCCAGGATTATATAAATAAATTGCCCCTCCCATGCCTCTTCGAACCGAAGAAGCCTGCATAAAGCAGCCATGAAAGGCTACCAAGGTAAGTGGGTCTTTCTTTTTTGTTTTTCATAAGGAAAACACATTTAAAAAAAAAATAAAAAAAGCACACATATATGTACATCATGTCTGGTGTGTTTTGCAGTTTGTGTGTGCGTGTGTGTGTGTATTGTCTTTTCAGGGGAGGGAGATGGATGCATTCCTTGAGACAACGAGGGAGATTCACTGCAAGCACTTCTTTACTCATCAAATTCAGCCATAAAAGGCCCCAACTAAAGTTATCGCAAAGAGTTGAGTTGAGAGGCAGCAAGTAAAATGCACTTATCAAAAGGAACACAAAGAAAGAAAGGCCATAAAACAAAATTAATTAATTAATCATCCCATAAACAATCTTTTAACCCCCCCCCCCCCCCCCCACCCAAAAGTCCAACTAAGCATATCCAATCACTATAAAAGGAGCCTTGCATGCATGCATGCATCCATCCAGCATGCGTCCGAGTTCCACCCATTGGTTGGACAGTTCGCCCGACTCCACTCACAATTGCGACACTACGGTGGCCAATTAAGAACCTTTTAGAGAAGTGATTTTAGAGTGCCAGATTTTAGAATTTTAGAATTATCATGAGTGCCAGCATGCTGGTATACTGTGCGGAGTGGCGACCCGTCCAGGACTGTGTCCAATAGCCAAGGAGACCTGCTTAAGCAGCCACCAACGCTCTGCACAGAGTATGGCGTCCCAATGGATGAATTTTAAAGCCTTTAGAATTACCTTGAGAACCCTACAAAATTACCCTTTATAATTACCCTTGAGAACCCTTGAAAATTCCCCCTTTCGAATTACCCTTGAGAACCCTTAGCATTCCCTTTAGAACCCTTATAGCATTACCTTAAGAACCCTATAGCATGTACCTTCAGAACCCTTAGCGTTACCTTGAAAACCACTAGCATTTACCCATTTAGAACCCCTTATAGCATGTACCCTTAAGAACCCTTATAGATGTACCCTTCAGAACCCTTTAGCGTTTACCTTGAAAACCCACTAGCATTTACCCTTTAGAACCCTTATAGCATTTACCCTTAAGAACCCTTATAGCATGTACCCTTCAAAACCCTTTAGCGTTGACGCCTTGGAAAAACCCACTAGCATTACCATTTCCAGCAACTTACCCTTGAGACCCTTTTAGCATTCCCTTTCAGAACCAATCT
>CM068954.1:21810743-21831353 GCA_035128595.1 Eptatretus atami
ATTTATTTATATAATCCTAGCCATCTGGGTTCCATTGATTAGGCGAGAGCTAATTGGTTATTCCCTCCATTCACCGGTGAGAGATGTAAGTGGGTCTTCATTTTTCATGTATATGTTTCTTGCTTTTGACATTTACTAATGGTACATGCTTGAGAGCCTCATTGGTGCATGTTTCTGTCTACGCTTTCGCTGATGATTCACCAATAAGCGATAAAAACCAGTCTGGCAGCTGAGGGAGTGTGTGGCATTGGGATGCTCATGTGTGTACTATTTGTGAATGTCTTTTCAGCTGTGGAAGAACTCTGGGAAGGGTTTGAAACAGCAAAGCGCTTACCTTGCGTCGTCTTTCTTGGTTGCTTTATGCAGCTTCTTTGGCTGGAAGAGCATGGGAGGAGTCCATTTATAAACATTTATACATTAATATGTGTGTGTATTTTTTTTTTTTTGAAGAGTAAGGTGTGTGTGTGTGGAGTGGGTGTGGTGGGGGGGGGGGGTTGATGGGATAGTGCAGATGTCACACACTTGTCTCTAAACTATCCAGTCTGAATTTTATATGTTAATGATCCACGGTATCTTTTGTGAAGATAATTGAGTTATTGCCGGAACCCAGGAAACAAATCACAAAGTCTTGCTGAAATGAACTTCAGCCAGTTTGTGTAAGATTTGGGTAAGAAACCTTTTTACAGTCAACCACACAAGATGATGGGATAATTAGGGCCTTTGAAGTGTGCAAGTTGCTGTTGTTCACTGCTATTTCCACACGTTGTGGGTTTCAGGAGGTGAATGGTGACCTACCAGTTTTCTAATTATCCACCTCCGTGTGTGTGTGTGTGTGTGTGTGTGTGTGTGTGTGTGTGTGTGTGTGTGTGGTTGTGTGTGTGTGTGTATGTGTAGGTATATTCACTCTCTAAATGTTTGTAAGCAGAAACGCATTCACGGTTGGATTGGTCCTCCTCTCTACCCTGGGTGCTGATGTAAGCCCAATCATTTGACTCTGCGCAGATCCGTCCATTCGTGGAGGCAGTGCATGACGTTCGTCCATTTGTTAACACGAATACAACACATGACTGCGAAACCAAATGGCCTTTTCCTTTGTCAGCATTTCATGGTGTAAGTCTCAAGTAGACATGTCCATATGGACATATACTGGGAAGGAAAAGTTATCTGCTACTTGGGTCTTTTGCCAAAGTGGAATGGTTTGTAATCTGATCATAAAAAATGGAAACTGCTCAGAAGAGCAAGATCAGCAATGAGACCATGAAGGAGTTACAGAAGTAAACCATTGGTCCTTGTCACACACCAAAATCTAATCGGCTTGGTCTTGCCACCTACCCAACGCATCCACCAAGTTTTGTCCCAATCTGTCAACAACTTTTTGAAATATCATGCTATATGTTGTTTTTGGCCCATCTTAAAAAAATAATAAATTCTCGTATCCAGATTCAGATTCGAATCTTCACCAAAATCGAAACAATTTGTCCTTGTCACACACCCAACCTGTCCATCAAGTTTCGTCTAAATCCGTCAACAAATTTTTGAGATATTCTGCTCACAGACAGACAGACAGACAAACAAACAAACAGACAGACCAGGGGTTAAAAACGTAACCTCCTTCCACCTTCGGAGGCGAAGGTAACAATTTGAATGGAAATGTTTCCTTACATAAGTATTGTCAAGGATAATAATTATCAAAGAATGAATATGAAGAAGACCGGATGCTGCTGAGTGCAGTTTAAAGATGATTACATCGTGTTGAGATGATTCAACAAAAGACCATAGCTCTCCGGATTTGATCAGATCCGATTCCACGCACTATCCTCCTGATAGGCCGGAGCATGTTTGTGTCTGGGTTTACCATTGCCTCGCCGTCGGCATTCAGGATAGAAATAATACATGGGGAGGGAATAAAAATCAGGGTAAACACTGCTTCGTAATTTAGACTCAGGACATTTTAAGGGAGAAAGAAGGTGAGAAGCTCCAAAAGCAAGTGCTTTGTAAATTGTGTGACTCATTTGGTCAATGAAGGGGTATGTCATCATAAAGTGGTTCTTTGGTTTTATCAATAAAAGGAGAACTTTTTCAGACTCTTCTTCAAGCAACCAGCTCATAACATTCGATTTTCTGGATTGAATGTGATGGATATATAAATTGTTAAAGGAAACCAGTTGCACCGTTTTGAAATTATCTGCTCCGATGAATACCAAGCCAACGGATTTGTCCGTCGAAGCAACAGTTGCGAGTATATCTAATGGAAGAATGCTAGTGTTTAATTGTTAATAAATGTGTGACACATTATGATTTCCCTGTACACATCCAGACAGCAAAGCGATTGTGGATGGAAACCTGAAGCTTATCTTGGGCCTGGTATGGACCCTGATTCTCCACTACTCCATCTCGATGCCCATGTGGGACGAGGATGACGAGGACGCCAAGAAACAAACTCCAAAACAGCGCCTCCTCGGCTGGATCCAAAATAAAGTTCCTCAGCTGCCCATCACCAATTTCAACCGTGATTGGAAGGATGGAAAGGCCCTCGGAGCACTGGTGGACAACTGTGCCCCTGGTGGGTTGGTTGGATAGGATGATGGGTATCAGCAGCTGTGTGTTGTCAATGTGAACTGATGGGGCTAGTTCGTTCAAGGCTTAAATACCATAGGTTATGACCCCTAATCAGTGCCTCGCCTGTTCTTAGGAACCAGAACGTGCTGCTGCTTGAAGCTACACGATTTGCTAATTTTGTTTATAATAAATAAATCCTGAAATACACGTGTATGCAACAATGCCTTGGAGAAGATCTTCACGGGCTAGTGCTCTTTTGAGGACAGGTGTTGTCCTTGATGGTCTTGCCTCCCTATAGGCCTGTGCCCTGATTGGGAGGATTGGGACCCCAATATGCCGGTGGACAATGCGCGGGAGGCAATGCAGCAAGCGGACGATTGGCTGGGAGTGCCTCAGGTAGGCCCATGGAGGTTGCATGTGATATAAGAGATGTGTACATGCCAGCTGTGGTCTTCACCATGCGATGCATGCATGTTTACTTAAAATAACACATGGTAGCAAGATGCATCTGTTGGAAACTAAACATTGTTGAATCAAAACATATGACAAATGGTGCTGAAAGTTATTTGTAATTATTGATGAATTGCTCAGTTTGATGCAGGTTCCAAATGATATCCTGATTGCACAGCTTTGGGGCTTTTTGTGCTTCAACTTCCACAATGGGAATCAAACTAGGTCTTGGGAAATGATTACATGACTGAATCTCCCCCACCCCTTCTCTCCCCCATTCTCCAATGCAGGTCATTGCCCCAGAAGAGATTGTCGACCCCAACGTGGATGAACATTCTGTGATGACATACCTTTCTCAGTTCCCAAAAGCCAAGCTTAAGCCCGGTGCACCTGTCCGACCCAAAATTGACTCCAAAAGGGTTCGAGCTTACGGACCTGGTACGCTTAATACAACGATTTTCTTTTTAACTTATTGTTATTATATTTGCTTTGATTATTTAAAACCCATTTTTTTTTGGAGGGTTTTAAACAACCTTTAAGCAGGTTTTGAAAAAAAATAATACCTTTATTGAAAAACTGAGATTCCATTAGTTATACGAGTGCATACCAACTTTCTTATTTCCCCATCATTTGCTTTTTTTCTTCAAAGTTTTCTGCAAACCTGAACTTGAGTTCTTCTTCACAGGTATTGAGCGCACCGGCAACGTTGTTCTTAAACCGGGCTGCTTCACAGTGGAGACGGCAGATGCGGGTCTTGGAGAGGTCCTTGTCTATGTGGAGGACCCAGAGGGACACACCGAGGAGGTCTGTTGGACGTTTGATTCATTGCATAGCTGAGGTGCTTGATATGGAAGTATGATGGACATCTTGTAAGGATTTGGACCTGACCATATCATACAGAGTTAATCCGCTTATCTTTTCCACCTCCAGGCCAAAGTGGTTGCAAACAATGACAAGCAGCGTTCTCACTCTGTTGTTTACCATCCCAAGGTGGTTGGAATGCACAAGGTGAGATATGTTATATTATGATTCATCTCAAAATATTGCCTTCACGATCGATGGCTTTTTGCTGCGATAAATATTGTCGCATCATTGGTCCAGCGAACACAGATGCTCTGCATCTGCTAATGACTGACACTTCCGCTAAAGACCTCCGTGAATGACCAAGATGATGTTTAATTGACACTATGATGTACTGCATTCAATATTTGCTATATAATTTACCAATTTACAATTTCCGAAGGATTGTTCAAATGAAGCTGAGACATATACGGAGAATTTCATGAAAGACATAAAAAGCAAAATCTATGGATTGATTAATCAAAGATGTTCCAAACTACAAGAAGGAGGAAGATTATTTTGTATCAGTCACAGGAGGTCAGTGTACAGCTTCGTGATATTTCACGTTCTGGACACACTCACACACAATGTCAGTAAGTTTCATGGTGTGTGATAACCTTTTTCACACTGGAGCCATGATAAGGGTTGGCAAGATAGCCTAGAGGTACGCACACTCGCTTCTGAGCTGTCTAGTCTTGGTTTGAATCTCGTTGTGGCTATAAACTGTCATGCTGCTGTTTCACAGGCAGAGTGATTCTTCAATTTGTGGGCCATCAATTTGATGGGTGTTAAACTGGGTGTCCCGTCCACCGGCATTAGTTGGTGGACGTTAAAAGTCCCACGGTGTCCTTCACTAACAGTGGGTGAGCTATCATTGGCACCCTGGACAAATTGCAAATTCCTGTTTCAAACTACATTGGGCACCACACTAGCGGCACAGCTGTGCCTCCAGAAAATGATGTGACCTGTAGCCATGTCGTGCATATGGAAGAAGAAGGAGATGGAGCATTGATTGCCATCAGAGGTTTGATATTGGATGAGTTTATAGATCAGTCGCTGGGCATAGTGGCATGTGCTTGTAATCCGGAAACTCAGAGCCTGGGGTTGGGGGATTACTTGAGGATGGAAGCCCTGTGTTGTGCTGTGCTAATAGATGGTACAAAGCAGCCTCGCTGATATGGTGACACCCAACCTTGATTTTCAGGTCAGTCCAGATCAGATCTGTGACTTTATATGGGTATCATGCAAAACCCGTACTAACCTGTTCTTGGTCGAGTGTTGGTGACTAAACTAACTGTTGGTGACTAAACAGGTCCCCATTGTGTGGAGGGTGTAAGGACATGAACACCCAGCAGGATTCAATACAAAACCTGTCAAAGGGTGAAGGAACTCCTTGTGGTGTCAACTGCATCTGTGGATGTCCTCCTGCAGTTGGTTATCTTCCCTAGGAGGTTGGTGGCAGGATTTGCACTCCAGCCACCACAAAACACTTCCCTCTGCAAAATGCACTGTAGTGTGTGTCAGGGTGTTGCTGAGGTGTCATCCACCAGACGGCGGTCTCCTTGGGTTAACCTGATGGTGTCCCTTTGGGTGGGTGCCTGGATGTCCTATCCCTAAGAGATGGGGATGGGCCAGGCATCTGCCTGGGGAATGGCCAAATGGAGGCCCCCTGGAGTGTTGGTGGAAAGTGGATGCAGTGATGTGCTGGAAAAGGGCATGCTCCCAATGTATGTATGTATGTATGTATGTATGCGTTCATAGATCGGTGCAGTTGTAGACCAATAAATGTGTTGTGTGGTGTGGTTCATCCTGCACTGCGCCCATGCAAGGATTTTAACATATGCCGATGACAATGATAACAACAATACATGACAATGGTGCATGTTCTTTTTACTACCTGGCAATTGGCATGCAGGTGACCGTCTTGTTTGCGGGACAACACGTGCAAGGTAGTCCCTTCGAAGTGGATGTGGCCGGTGGCTTGGTGGGTAATGCCAACAAAGTCAGTGCCAGAGGACCTGGCCTGGAGCCCACAGGAATCGTGGCACACAAACCTACATATTTTGACATCTACACGGCCGGTGCGTCACGGTCTCTCAGGGTTGAGGTTTTTCCCTTGATCCAGCTCTCTGAACTATCGTACCAGTGAAACCTAACAGTTAGGGCATTCCATCACATGCACACTGTAAGATCTCCTCGATTCATTTCCTCACCTTCCACAGGTGCCGGTGTTGGGGATGTGGTCGTGGTGATCGTTGATCCTCAGGGAGCGCGAGATACCGTGCATGTGACGCTGGAAGACCGAGGGAACAACGTGTTCCGCTGCACATACCAGCCCATTAGTGAAGGGCAACACACCATTCATATCTCCTTCGGTGGAACGGCAATTCCCAACAGCCCCTACCGCGTCCATGTTTCACACGGTACCCACTAACTGAAACCGATGGGTCATTGAAGTGTATATTATCCGATGCGAGGTGCATCTGTAGACGAGGTGCGCTTTTGTAAAGGTCATGCCATAGATCATCAGGAGGATGTGCTTTATATATGCTGATGTGCCAGGGTTTCATTGATGTGACATATTACCATGTAATCTATTACCCATTTCATATCACGTAGTATGCACTGCTCACAACCTAAGGGATAATAATAACAACGAGGAAATTATACGCAGGAGGCCATTCGGCTCATCATGCCTGCTCAACAGCATTGTAATTGTGTTATCATAATGCGCTTTATTCTATCACTCTCGCTCCTATCGTGAGGATTTCTCTGCACACAGTCAAAACTTCCCACAAATAATTATCAAAGATTTAGGAAACAAATATCTGTGTCACTTGGAATGTGCACATCAAATGCTGATCTGATCTGATCTGATCATGTTGCATCTGTGCACAAAAATTAACTTAACTATAATTATGACAACACCAGGCATTGCAGAGGTGTGTGCTGTCATAGCTGGAATACAGAGAAATTATTATCCCGAAACGGCAGAGCAGTGTATTCTGCGTCCCTAACACGAACATGTGTTTATGTAACCTGTTCCCTAACTAGTTCCAGTGTCATATTAACCTTGTTTATCTACCTGATTTCCCATTCCTCAACCCAAATGCTCTCCCAATTCCTGTCCCTAACTCACCCTTTACCCGCCACCCACAGGAAAGCCAGAGTCATCTCAGGCACCACGACCCCAACTCCATCTCCTGCCCCCAACATCAGTGTGCACCCCACCCCCTCAGGAGAAGCCTAAAGTTCCTCCCCAAACCCCCCCAAAACCCAAAAAGCCGAGTTAGTACTTACCATTCTTCCTCCTTTGCAACCTCTGTCCTTGCACCAATGCACCACCACCACCACCACCCACTCACCCATAACATCCATCTTCCCCTACTCCTATCCCCTCCACACCTTCCAATTCATATCCTGCAACCTCCTTCATTTGACTCTTAACATACACCTCCCGATCACCCACACCATCCATCATTCGTCCACATATCACACTTTATTTATCGTATTCCTTTAAATTCCATCACCTTTATCTAAGTGTCTGTTTAATTTGCCAATCGATATTTTAAAATTACCAGCATAACCACTCCCTATGGAAGTGACAGGAAAGGTCCATGTTGTTTATCTTCTCTGGTGTATATCGATTACAGTATATCTAGTCTCGAGTCCGTTCTTCTGTGGTGGACACAATGAGCAGAGAATGCCTTTAGGGATGTCGAGATTCCTCCAGATTTCTTTCATTTTAGTGTTAAACAGCAGTCATGATTATCATTAGTGTTGCGATTAGTGTTTGTAATCAGAAGCGGCCTTGGGAAAAATTACACGATTAGCTATCTTAACAGAGATATACACCCTAACACGGAATTCACCGAAGGCAGAAAAACACCTTGGGGAGTGGAGCAAATTTTGTCACTTCAACCTCCATCATGAGACCCTTAGTCCTTCTGTCAAGTTTGGTTGAGATTGGATAAGTAACGACCGAATGTATCGCGGTTTAAAAAACAGGCAGACAGACAGACACCACATTGCATATTTTAGTAAGATTTATTTTGTTCCATTACACAGTTACAACATTATAATTGTTTCTTTAACCCCATTTTCCATGAATGATTGTACTGTGGGTATATATTTTATTAAAATTGATTAACTCTTGATTATTGCCCCACACACACAAAGCAAAAAAAGGGGGGGGGGTGGTTAAGCAATTGGTTCTCTTCTGTTTGTCTGTCAGTCCTTTCTTCAGTTTTGATCGAGGAGCAACTTAATTTCAATCGAATGTTATATTTTGAACATGATTCCTAAAATGAACCTGCAGTTTAGCAGGACATTGGCTCTGAATTTGTTCCGATCACACAAGCGCATAGAGGAGTGAGATTTTTTTGTTTGTTTTTTTCACTCCGTCTGCCAGTCAAACAAAATTGAAAATTATTCCAAACAGGAAAATTACTATTTTTAAGGATGTTGTAAAGGACACAAACAACAGGTACGACTAACTAATGTAACGTGTTAAATAAGGTGGTATAAAAGATGCCACATCAATGGCAATAAACTTCTGGATTATTTTTTTTTCTACAGCATTTAAAATATTTATTTATTTAAATTGAATGATATACTTGAATCGCCTTTTTAGCATTTTCAAAACACTTCTGCTTAGCAGTACTTGGACAAAATATGATGGCATTTTACGTCATCATGACCAATCAAATTTGCCGCTCGTCGACCCCGTCTATATTTTTGTTTCTCAAGACAGCACAGGCGAAGGTGTTCTATGAACTCTCTAGTTTTCGCTGGTTTTGTTTGTTTGCTTGTTTAGGTACTTATTTATTTGCAGTTCACGTTTGTGAAGATTCATTGAAAACTATTCACATCATGCGCGGAACATGAACATATTGTTTAGAATTTTAACTCAAATTTGCAACAATTGTACTTTTCCCATCGATTCACCAGATTTTTTTTTTCAGTTTTCTAGTTGTATCAGCGAGCTTTGTCGTCATAGCTAGATATAATACTTCCTCCTTTTGGGAAATAGCATTTAATTTTTGGAAAACAGCGATGTGTCAAAAGGTGCTCATCTTTTGGTCCTTAGTTGAGTCTTCGGTTTGCAGTTCAGCTAATGGTTGGTCAGCAGTATCTGTAATTCTTAACTTTTAGTTCCTTAAACCTGAGAAAAGAATAAGGATCTTAAATGAGAATGGATTAAGGATGGATGCTTTTGTCTGCTCATGTGCACCTATATACCCTTTTGTGTGTCTCACTGTGCTTACCCTGTGTGCCTTACCTTCATCTCATCTGACAATAGCTTCTCAAGCTGGAATGTGCCGTGCTTGGGGTCGAGGTCTGCAGGCCAAGGGCCTGCGGGTGCATGAAACTGCATCCTTCCGTGTGCACACCAAGGGAGCAGGCACCGGCGAGCTTGTTGTGGTGCTTCGAATACCCGGTAAGTTTAATATCATAAATAATTATTATTTTCTTTTTAAATGTGTTTGATCATTTGCACTCATTAAGACCCACTCTGGTCTTTATCTGCAACTGTAGCCTCATGAGGCTCCTTTAACAGAGCAAGACCTGCCCTGGCCTATGCATAACAAAACCCAACAACGTCTTGATCCTTTAAAACCCACTGAAACTCCCAAAGTGAAATCCCCATGGAATGACCCTTGCTATTCCAGCAGAATTACCTAAAGGAAGCTTCTTCATCAATTTATCAATGTGTAGCCTTTAGAGGATTCAATCAACAGGTCTTTTGACCCTCACCAGACTCAGTTGTAACATGGTTAGAGGGTCCGCTTTGAGTCTGGGAGGTGGGCAGTTCGAACCCTGGCCGAGTCACTCCAAATACTTAAAAAAATTGTATGTGCTGCTTCCTTGCTTGACATTCAGCATCTAAAAAGGAGAGAACATGATCAAAGAACCATAGGTTGGCAATTGTAATGCAGGCTTGATGGGCTTAATGGCTTCCTCTCACGTTGAAGTTCCTTATAAGGGAAATCATGTTACGAAAATGTCGACATTATCATTCAAAATGACTGAGTTTGCACTTTTAACCTGGTTCTTGTAATATGTCAGGAGGTGCAGAGGAGACCTTGAAAAAGCAGGACGCAGGTGATGGGGTGTTTGAGTTTGAGTATCGACCTAACATCCCTGGAAAATACACAGTGTCCATCACGTGGGCAGGACAACATATACCGCGCAGGTAGGTATTGCATCATTCAGTTTGCAACTGCTATCGGGATTGTCAGATAATAATCTGACAAATCCAGAGCAATACGGGTGGCAAGAAGGTCTACAGTTAACACATAACTTTCAAAATGACGTATGAATGCTAATGAGGCCCTTTGCCCATGCACTGTGTGTGTGTTTACAGTGACTCAGGTCTGCTTGGCGGGCACTTTTAACCTGCCGTTGCTCGCATGAAATCTGAAGTTCAAATCGTCCTTTACACATAATCTTCAGCATTTAAACGAAAGAGTGGCAATGTCAGAATGATTAACCATAATTGTTCTGTTCCTCAATGAAAATCGGGCTCACGGAAATATAGGAATACGAGAAATATCCGTGGATCAGAGGTGTCAGGTTCATATTATTTACTGTTAGTACATTCTAGCATCAGCCGTGAATAACACACACACACACACACACACACACACACACATACACACAAACACACACAAACACACACACACACTGATGCAAAAATCGAGTATAATTTGTCTTGTGGCCCCGAAACCAAACAAACAATATATTTATCACAGCCCTCACAACTTCCATAGCTCCTACCTCCCAACATGATTCTTAGTAGATACCATTATTTTAAACTCACCCTGTACATGCACAAGCTCCAGATATGTCCTTCCCATCGGTGTTCAGAAGCACCTAATCCAGATACACAGTCTTTCACGAGTGGCGATCCGTCGGGGGTTTGCGTCGCACACGTAATCCAGATACAGCGACCCCATGGTTGGGAGATTGCAATACGAGCACCTGCCCGTTCAGCGAGCTGAGAAAGTTCTCAAAGTCTTTCGTTGTGCAGAGGAACAGCCCTTTTTTCTCAGAGGCACAGCCCTTTCACAAGACCTGACCATGTATTAAAAAGAAAAAACTGAAGTACTTTCCCATATATTTTTGGCTTCTTTATAGATTTTTGAGCCATTTCAGGTAACAATCCTTATCCCAGACACACAATGCATTTTATTTCACCCCAAACTCGGCAGTTGCCTGGGGTTTCTGCACATGCACAACAATGCATTTTGGGGTGGATTACATCATTTCGAAAGTTGCGTATTGTTGCCGTTTAAATATTCTACAGTTAATGTCTGGAGTTTATTTTGTATCCTCGGGTATTTGTCAAAACAAACAGGAACTTTACTGAGAGTAGACGAGCTATCGCCGGCACAATGGACAAATTCCAAATTCCTGCCCTAACCAGTAGAGGGCATTGCATCAGCGAAACAACCTGAGCACACTCAACGAATGATGCTACCCTGCAGCCTTGTGCTGCATACGAAAGAAGAAGATTGAGAGTTGTTACACCTTTCAATAGAAAAAAATGTAATGTAACAATTATTGAAAGCATATTGATTATTTCATTTGCTTGAGCTTCTTCGGTAATCACCACCAAAATGTGGGGTCACCATGGGAATGGATTCTGAACTGAATGTTTGCCTGGCCATATAATGTAAGAATAATTAACTTCCTGGTTGGTGAGTATATGAAACGTGGATATAAGATAACTTTAAAATGTTCTCCCCCACAGCCCCTTTGAGGTTGAGGTAAGCTCCTCACCTGGTCAGCAGAAGGTGCGCGCCTGGGGCCCTGGGCTTAAGACCGGAGTTGTCGGCAAGTCTGCGGATTTTATCGTGGAAGCAATTGGCACAGAGGTTGGCACACTGGGTAAGTAATGATGAGTTGCTGTTGCGCACCAGCTTTATGGGATTTTTTTTTTTCCTCTGTCATTGAAGGAGGGTGGAAGTTGTGTTTTCACCCCCTGTCTGTCTGTTTGTCCGTTTGTCTGTGAGCAGGATATCTCAAAAAGTTAAGGATGGATTTGGATGAAAAGTGGTGGACAGCTTAGGTGTGTGTCAAGGACGAATTGATTAGATTCTTGGTAACGATCTGAATCTAGATCTGGATACTTGAATTTTTTTCAAGTGATTCTTCACCATTGAGAGAGGGGGGCAAAAAAATGTATGGACAGATTCTGACAAACCTTGGTGGATACGTTGGGTTTGTGCCAAGAACAAGGCAATTAGATTTTGGTAAAGTTCCGGATTCAGATCCGACCTATCGGTGTGAAACAAAATGTAAACTGTTCAGCCTGGTGGAGGTATGCGCTCAACCAAGTACCTTTCCAGTTTTTGTTTTTTTTTGTATTTCTTCCAATGGTAGCAAGGTACTGGTGATAATGGTTTGAGTGGTGTTCGAAAAGTTCTAAACTTATCGTCATAAAATATTTGATGCTCCTCTTTGAACTCCCTACTCTACTTTTGATCCCCGATGGGGTAAACGGAACTAAAAACTTCCATTCTAATGCAGTACCAGTGGTCTTGAACCTCTGAACGCTCCCCCCCTTCTGCACATTTAGGTTTGAGATGCGAAAGTGTTTGCGGTATATTTGGATTTCAGGGCTCGGCCATTGTGTGATGGGCTGCTGATGAAATCCCCCCCCCCTTTGGAGTTTGATGTGTGAGAGTGTAAATATGATACAGGAATGATTGGTAAAAGATCCTACTGCTGAATCTAAGCTTCTTTAAACAGTGCAGGAAGAGCAGGCGATCCTCTCGCAATACAAACATATGATGTGTTCACCAACAGACCTCATAATTCTCTGTCTTTGAAAACTGAGTTTAGTTTCCCTTTTATATCTTTCAGTTCCTATATTTGGTAAAACACCTTTTTCTTTTTCAAAATGAATACATCTTCAAAACAATGAACCCTTTGCATTTGGAAATCCCAATATCGTGAGCAAAGGTGATGGATCTCCATTCCTCATCCATCATATCAGCGATTCCATCCACGATTTGAAGGTCCGTGTGTCGGACATCCAGATGGGTGGTTGGCTTCATCGATGTCTTTCTTTTACTTGAATTTATTACAGTTTTGTATAATGGAGGCACTTCTTATATCTCCCCCTCAACCTCAGCTTGGATGTGTGCCCCTAAACCCTGTTAGGTGTTTCTGATTCACAGGTGTATGTATTAACATTATTGTCTATATTTTCTGATACAAGTGAAACACATCTACCTTGTCTCCATTTGTGTGTTCATGCTCATTCACGCTTTCCCTGCAACATCCCCATGCACTGGATTTTGCTCCACAAACCGCTGTGGGATTTTAAAATCCAACCTCGGAAAGTCTCTTTGGCCATGGGCCACCATTCGCACAAAGTGTTACGTCGATGAACACATCTGCGCGACCACATCATGCCATTTAAGTAATTAATTAATTCATATGGGAACAGCAAGAGGTCCTCATTGTCTGCCATTACAGATGCATCACAGACACATAGACCCCACCCACAGAAACAGTGCAATGACCTGCATCACTTTGGGTGATGGGTAGTGATAATCCACACACAACGATCAAAGCAGACTCAAACACCGGATCTGGGGTTTAACCATGACAACCTGCTAATGGTTAGGGTTGGGTAAATATGATTGAAATTTTGTGCATAGAATTTTCTATGGCCGTTTTCTATGCTGAATCCGAATCCAGTCGAATTTTTTTTTTTACCTCCGATGACCTTTGACCCCCGGAACCTTAATTTCTTCAAAATGGCGGCCAAAAATTGACCTTTTTCATGTTTTCCTTCTCTAATGTGACTAATAAGGCTTGTAATATATCATTTCATATGTTTTTCAGGTAAAAAGGAATACGCTGATCACATTTTCAAATTGATTGCATGTTGCATAGGACCGAAATCAAGTAATTTAGGGAAAAGGAAGACTTGAAGAAAAAGAAAAATACTAGGCTATTGAATACTATACAAACTTGCAAAAAGCACAAAAGGACCTTTGACCCCAGACAGTCTAGATTTACTGAGTACACTATCGGAGAAAGAACTTCTAACGGAAGTGACATATTTACGATTAACCGTAGCCCCAGACATACGCCGACAAAGACGTGTGAAGGATGGAGCACGGAAATTCCGCACTCAAAAATTCAGTTTGACCGAGCTACACAACTCTATAAGGAATGCTATCGAACCCGATGAATCCGTGCAGGATAACATCAATGAACTTTTGTTGGCGGCACCGGTGTGACCTCGGTCTTATGTTGATCTGAGAATGACAAAAACAGTTCAATTTTAGCAAAATATTGTGCGGTTTTCAAAAATTGTGTTTTAAAAATCATCATCAAATCGTTGCATAAGTGTCATTTTCGTATTTCCTGATCGGAAAAACCTATAAATTGATATATTACAAGCCTTATTTTCTCTCAGTTGGTCAGAAATTCATGAAAATATCATTTTTTTGTCACCATTTTGAATAAATTAAAGTTCCGGGGGTCAAAACTCATCGGAGGTTAAAAAAAATTCAAACGTTTTCAGATTCAGCATCGAAAATGGCCAGAGAAAATGCTATGCGAAGACACTTAACCGAAAAAAAATCTTCACTATTTACCCAACCCTACTGATGGAGATGAGGTATTGCATCCCTGTTCTTGAATACTCTCTGTGTCCCAGAATCCTGCTCACATCTTTTCATTGTGCAATTTCAATAGGTTTCTCAATCGAGGGCCCATCGCAGGCACGCATTGAGTGTGACGACCGTGGAGATGGTTCTTGCGATGTTCGTTACTGGCCGACGGAGCCAGGAGAGTATGCTGTCCACGTCCTTTGTGATGATGATGACATCACACATAGCCCTTTCATGGCACGCATCCACCCGGCACCACAAAACTCTTTTCCTGAAAAGGTATGTCTTATACAAGTTGGACAAATTGCCAATCAAGCCACTACATTAGTTGCCACTTCAGCTCTTGCTGTCTCACGTACTTTTATTCATTAAGTTATTGTGTTCTCAACAATATGTTGACCTCATTATGATTTATGTTTTCTAGTTTGCTGGACTCACCTTGGCCTCACATTTCCCCATTGTAGTTATTTATTTTTTTTACACACGGTGCCTCATCATGTGGACTGTGGTGTGCATTTTCCAGGTGAAGGCCTATGGTCCAGGCCTCTCCCCTTCAGGTTGCATCGTTGAACAAGCCACCGAGTTTACCGTTGATGCAAGGGCAGCAGGCAATGGTCCTCTTAAAATATATGCACAGGTAAGCTGAGGCCGAGATCAGGCATCACTTCTTCCTCTTCGTTCGTAGGCAGCACAAGGCTACAGGGTAGCATCACTGGCTGATGCTGTGGCAGTGCCGCTGATCCAATGCCCTCTGCTGGTTAGGGTAGGAATTTGGAATTTGACCTTGGTGCCGGCGATAGCTTGCCTACTGTTCGTGAAGGACACTGTGGGATCTGCAACGTCCACCAACGGACGCTGGCAGATGGGATGCCCGTTTGACATCAATCTGAGGAATGGCACACACATCGATGAATCACCCTGACCAGGCATCACCACCACCTGTTTATGACATCGGGTGTACGTTCTCAGGCTAAAATCTTTGGAGACTTAATTCCAGGAGCATTTCCCTCTGAATGCTAGATTTGAGCACCATTATACATACAATCAATCAGAGGAGTTTCAGTACACGATTATTCCATCTGAAGATTACTATGAAGGGCCTCATTAGCATGATTTCCATGGTATCCATGACTATGCTTGTCCATTTTTCTGCAGGATGCCGAGGGCAAGAAGATTGAGGTGTCCGTGAATCAGGCAAAAGATGGCACATTCCATTGTGTGTACACACCACACAAAGCCATCAAGCACACCTTCATCATCACCTGGGGAGAAGTGAACGTACCACACAGCCCTTTTCGGGTAAGCCATGAGACATTTGTCCTTATCATTACCCAATCGCGAGGTGGGGACATGCTTATCACTTCGGCTTAGGTTTGTGTCTGACTCGAGCCCACTCTCCAAGTTCCTTGAGGTTCTTCACCAAATATTTTTGCTTTTGTGCTTTTTGTGAAGGTACTTAGCTTCATAATCTTACTGCATGGTATTAATTATGGTACATTGAAGACATGTAAAGTTTATTCCACAATGGCCAGCTTATGAATGTGCATCGTGTTGAGCACAACACCATAGCGAAAAACGTGTGCGAAGTGACCCGAGCTCCTGCTATTCAGGAATGTCTCGTACATGTATGTTTCGAGACAATTCACAATGAGAAATCTCATTTTTAAAATTCCTTAACTGACACTGGGTGTGATAACCTCATATATAACCCCTCCAATCCCCTTCCCCACCCACACTGACCTTCAAGTTAAACCAAACTTGGTGGTGCAATGGTTAGAACATCCCCTCTGAGTCTGTGCGGTTGGAGGTTTGAACGTCGACATAGTCATTCCAAAGACTTTAAAAAGGTCGAAGGTTCGAACCTCGACCTAGACATACCAAATACATGCTGCTTCCTTTATTGACACTCAGATGTTATAAAGGATAGAGCACAGACAAACAAGCATAAGTTGACAACCACAGTGCAAGCTTGAAGGGCCTAATGGCCTCCTTCATTGAATTTCGTTAAAAGAAACTCATATAACTGTGTTGTCAGTCTGTGCGTTCGTCTGTCTCCCATTTACGGCGGCCGCTTCCCATGCTGCGTTTGAAAAGCTGCTGATTGATTATTTTTCTTTTTCATTTCACTTTTCACACATTGATAAATCACCCTGCCTGGGAAACACTGGGATGGCAGTTCATAACTGAGTCGGGAGTCAAACCCAGGCTAAGGAGCTTCGAGGCGAGTGTGCGTTCCTCGATGCCATCCTGGCAGCCTGGATCTTTAAATCCTTATATTGTGAAACTTTACAGCCTCTCATAAGGGAATGTGGGGTTCGGCAGAGGAACCCAGAAACCACTATTTACAAGGAGTCATTTGTAATCTTTCCAAAGCGTGACTTGTTCTTCCTGACTGCATCACCATTGCAACTACTTTTCCTTATACATGATCGTCGTGATGATTTTGACTACAAGTGTATTGTTGTGAGGTATTATGATTGAAAATGGAGATCATTTTGTGTTGGGCAGGTCTTTGTGGGGGAAGGAAGCCACCCCGAACTAGTTAAGGTGTATGGGCCTGGTGTGGAAAAGACTGGGATCAAAGCGAACGAGCCGACTTACTTCACTGTCGATTGCAGCGAGGCCGGTCAAGGTATGTTATGTAAGAGCACAACAGGCTGGTTAATGAATGAAAAACACAAACTCTCTGTTAGACCTCATCTTAAGCCTTCAATATAAACTTGGCTGGAAAATAATCCACAAGGGAATGGCATAACCCCTATCTATTCCAATATATCTCCTGCACAACATTTGCTTATCCAGGTGACGTGAGCATCGGCATCAAATGTTCACCTGGCGTGGTTGGAACAGGCGAGGCCGACATCGACTTTGACATCATAAAGAATGATAATGATACGTTCACTGTGAAGTACATGCCCCCGGGTCCTGGTCATTACACCATCATGGTGTTGTTTGCAGACAAGGTAAGCATGTGCTTTTGTGTGCACTACACCACACTGCACTCTGCTTATCACATCTTGTCATTACCCCGTAAGATAATCCAGGATAATCGGATAACCAGGTGCTATCACTCCGACCGAGCAACCTCACTTTCAAATGCAGAAGAGGTGCAAATTGTTCCAGGTGTTGAAAATCTTGGTGCCTCGGTAACCAAAATAAGCGTCTGTTGTCATGTCTGCATCGGAATGCAGGAGATTGTAAACAGCCCATTCAGAGTGAAAGTGGACCCATCACACGATGCCTCCAAGGTGAAGGCAGAAGGTCCCGGATTGAGACCCACAGGTAAGAAGGTGTCTGCAGAACCAAGCAAAAGACCTGTTGCTGCGTGCCTTTTCGAATGATGCATTACCTTCCAAACCTCATTACCCCGCATATGTGAAGCGAAAAGTCAAGTTAAGGTTAAGCAGTTAGTTCACTTTGTGTTTCTGTCTGTCTGCAGACATCAGTTTATGATCGAGGAAGTACTTCATTCCAATTGAATGTTACATTTTGAACATTTGAAATGGGAACACGAATGTTTAGTTTAGCATAACTTTGGCTCTGAATTCGGCAAATTGTATGGAATCTCCTCCCGATTGCGCATGCGAACAGAAGAGCAAGATAATAGTTTTAAGCCTGCCTGTCTGGCAGTCAAACAAAATTTAAAATAATTCCAAACAGAAAATTACTGTTTTTAAGAACGTCATAAAGGACACAAACAACAGGCACGAATAACTAGTGTAACGTGTTAAATCAGGTGGTGTAAAAGACGCTGCATCAACGGCGGTAAACTTCCAAAGTTGTTTTTTTTTTACAACTGTTAAAACTTTATTTTATTTCAATTGAATTATATACTTGAACACTGTAGAACACAAATCACATTGTTGGCATTTTCAAATGCCTTCCATTTGGCAGTATTTGGAGGACAAAATATTCCTGCATTTTAGTCATCTCGGCCGATCAACTTTTCCGCTCGGTCTCTCAGCGTTGGCTCTCTTCCCATGTCCTTGTTTCTCAAGACTGTGTGGGGTGGGGTGTTCTTTGAACTCTCTAGTTTGCTCAAGAAACTGTGCACACTGAGTCCTAAACCACAGATCCAGAGTGAAATGTGCACAGTGAAGTATATTCATCGCCATTATTTCTGCCCTTTATTGGTGTGCAGGTGTACAGGTTGGAGAACCCACACATTTCACCGTGTTCACCAAGGGAGCGGGAAAGGCGGCTCTGGATGTTCGCTTCACAGGAGCAGGTCATGGCGATGTAGTGCGAGACTTTGAGATTATCGACAACCATGACTACACGCACACCGTGCGTTACACCGCCATACAAAAGGTACATGCTATGAACACACCTGTTGACGTCTCAGGCTTTGCTCTCTGTGACTTCCACCTTGTAACCTTTTAAATAATTTGATTATCGTCCTTACATGGCTCCTCCCTTACAAAATCTTCCTCTGATTTCTCATGATCTTGTCATCAGATCTCATAAGAAATTATTCTTAATGGCTGTGGTCTGCCTTTTGTCAAAGTCGGCCTTCTGTTTGAAGACTTTCTTGAATATCTTCTTGTGAAATGCTTATATGTCCAATCTAAGGTGTAATGTCTGTGTCCCCCATCTTCTTCCTGTCATTCCCTTGATCTTATAAGTTCCTAAACCTCACACTCTTGCTTATTGTTTGTTCCCCTCTCCACCCATCAAGTTTTACTCATTTATTTTCTCAAATGTTTCTCCTGTTCTTCCATCATCTTCCCCATCTTTTCTCTTATCCTTTTTTTTCCACTTTATTTCATTAAATCCAATTGTTCTGTCATCACGAATCTTCATCCTCCACAATCCTTTCTTCGTCTTTTCTTTCCCCAAAGGGTTCATTGGCCATCGTCATTACGTATGGAGGAGAGCCCGTTCCAAAAAGTCCATTCAATGTCGCTGTGGCACCAGCTCTGGATCTATCCAAAGTCAAAGTGACTGGTCTTCAGAGTCGTAAGTCCCCATTGCTTTTGAGCACATGACCTGTCTTTTCCTACTCCCTCGGTGAAATTGTTAAATTAATGTTTAGCATTTCCTTTTATGAATATTGAACAATTGCGTTAATAAAACTTCAGAGATCAAAACATCTATTTTGGGGTGAGCAATTTCATGAGAGATGCTAAGCATCCCCTCCCCCACAGGAGTGGATGTTTCTCGTGAGACGACATTTACAGTGTGCACACGGGATGCCGGTGGCCAAGGGAAGCTGGATGTTCGGGTCCTCGGACCCGGACTTAAGCCAACTCCTTGCCGTGTGGATGGCCCCAGCGCTGAAGCGGTGCAGAAGACACATTACACGCCTAAGGAAGAAGGGTCCTACAAAGTAGAAATTTCCTACGATGGTCACCCGATCCCTGGAAGCCCATTCTCAGTGGAAGCTTTTGTACCTGCAGACCCAACCAAGGTAATCATGTCTTCATATAAAAGCTAAACCTACCATACTGTGTCAATTGCCCCACAGCTTTTAAGTAAATTGAGGACTGTCTAGTAAAGCATTACTCTTGTTATTTATTCCATAAAATATTATTTATGAAATTACTTCCTGGGGCCATAAGGAATCCCTGTTTCATGGAAAATATAATAGCAGACCTTGATCCATAGGCCAAGTACATACACCTTTGGGTCAGTATCATAAATTCAAGAGGAAATGGGTGTTAAAAAATTGGTTAAAAGATGATGTAGATATGCTAAGTGGTTTAAGTAGACATTTAAGTGAGTAAGTTGATGAACTGATAGAAAGAACAGGAAATCTATTAGACTGAACCATCTGCAAGGAGGAAATAGAAGAGAAGGAAGAAAGTTTGTGAGTGAGTATTTAAAATGTTATAATGGGTTTCAGGATTATCAATATCAAAATCAATCTCACTTCTCTTTTTTTCCCCTTCCATTTAGGTCCGAGCCTATGGACCAGGTCTAAAGGGCGGAGAGGTTGCTCGACCAGCTCTTTTCACCATCGACACAAAAGGCGCGGGCACTGGGGGCTTGGGCCTCACTGTGGAGGGTCCGTGTGAGGCCAAGATTGAATGCCGGGACAATGGAGATGGATCGTGCTCAGTGAGCTACCTGCCTACAGAGGCCGGTGATTACCTGGTGAACATCTTGTTTGCTGACAAGCACA
>CM068954.1:21831368-21844788 GCA_035128595.1 Eptatretus atami
CTGGTTCTCCATTCCATGTTCACGTCCACCCAGCCTTTGATCCCAGCAAGGTGAGAGGAGTGAGGTTTGTCATAAGAGTGTGTTGGTTGTGGAATATGCCTAACTAGCAGCTCTTTACTCTTTTTACCCCACGCACGTGAACGAAAAGCATGGTTAATCAATTGGTACAAGTCTGTCCGTCCATCCGTCCGTCTGTCTTATCAGTTGATGATCATCAGTTTATCTTCGAGGAACAACTTCCGTAATTTCAATCGAACGTTATATTTTGAACACAAATCGGAACATGAGTAGGAAGACGAGTCTGTCGTTCTACCGTACCTTGGCTCAGGATTCCTCCCAATCACATATACGCAGAGAGGAGTGAGATAATTTTTTTTTAGTCTTTCTGCCTGCCTGGCAGTCAAACAAAAATTGAAAATCATTCCAAACAGGAAACCTACTGTTTTTAAGGATGCCATAATGAACACAAACAACAAGCACGAATAACTAATGTAACGTGTTAAATAAGGTGATCTAATAGATGCTGGGGAAAATGGTGGTAAAATCCGGGATTTTTTGTTATTTCTATGCCTTTAAACCTCTCTAAACCTTCATTTAAATTGAATTACATGCTTGAAGGCTGTAGAACACAAATTGTGTTGTTAATACTTCCAAAACCATGCAATATATTGATATATATAGCATTACAAAGTGTGGCATGTGTATCGGGGTGAAGGAGAGGTTGTCAATATGGCTATGTACGATGCTAATGCTTCAGTCACATTTGGCTTGGCGGCCGTAGGGTCTAAAAAATCTACGGCCACTAGCAATTATAGGGCGGCCGCAGTATTTCCACGGTCACACAATGTAGCAGTCACATATGTTTTTATTTTTCGGGTAGCCGCACGGGGTATTTAGAAATTGTGGAGACCGAAAACGTGGGGTGCCGTACGGTCTTTGATTTGATGTCGCACGGTGACCTTAGGGCGTCCTGCGGCGGCCATAGAATTTTCAAGCAGACGCAAGGTAGCCTCAAGGTGCCCGCAAGGCGACCGCAGGGGGCCCTAAGGCGAACGTGGAAATAGTGGGCCGCCGTAATTTTTTTGGGGTTGGCAAAATTCATTTTTCATTGATAAGACCTACGGAAAAACGCACGAATAATGCAAGCCCACCGTACGCCCTACGTACGGTCGACGTGGAACACATCTATGTCATGGCTACGGCATGTCGAATTGCTACGGTCAACCTAGAAATGAAAAAAGTTATAACTCCGCGCATAAATTCCACGGAGACCCCTACGGCCTTTAAAAGATAGCCATACGGCGTAGGGCCACCCTGAGGCCACCTCAGAAACTCTGCAGCCGCCGCACGTTTCTGTCAATTCAGGGGGGGTACGGCCGCCGTATCCTAGCCGTAGAGCAAATGTGACTCATGCTTAAGTGACACTGCATTCTATGGTGATCAATAAAGCCTCCGTCCCCTAAATTGTGACAACCTCAGCTTATTACAGTGTATAAAGGTGGTTTGTGTTAAGACTGCTTTGATAGCGCTAAACGTCCGGATTTTTTTAAAACGATCTTTAAAATCATTATTTTATTAAAATTGAAATACAGGATGGCTTTGTCATTCGTGGGTTTCCCTTTGCTGATTCACTCGATCGCAATGAATTATAATTTGAGGTCATGTTTGCGGATTGCGGTCAATGCGCTCGGATAATCGCAGGTTGGCAAAAAAATTTCCACATTTATTCACCTAATTAACGTGGGCCGTCAACACGATAACCCCCTCAAAGCCACCAACATCACCATCGCATCATTGCATCATTTATCATCATTTTTATTAAAGGTAAGTTTCATGATCTTAATAACTCAAGAAAATTAACTTTATTTTTTGTTCTTAATATAGGAAAAGAATGCTTTCCTTTATGTTCTTAAAAACCCTTTTATTGATTTATTCATGAAAATAAATATCACAAAAACAATGCACAAACATGTTAATTAAAGGTACAATTTGGACAAATTTTGAAGTTGAAGTCCCTAACCCTATTTTCCCCATTACCCCTAAGTTTGCGTATTTGAGTTCACAGGGATTTTTAAGAATGTAACCGCCGTGAATGGCAAGGCCCTCCTGTATATATTTGAACACTGTGCAGGGTATCGTGTTCTATGAACTCTCTAGTTATTAGCTGTAACATCTTTCTGGACCTCAGGTGACAGCAAGAGGACCTGGCCTTGAACGTGGAAAAGCAGATGAGGCATGCATCTTTACGTTGGACTGCTCACGTGCTGGTCATGCTGATATCGAGATTGAGATCACGGCAGCAGATGGAACACGTGCTGAAGTACGGGTACATGACAATGGGGATGGAACGTATGACATTACCTATACACCACCATGCCCTGGAAACTACATAATCACAGTTCGATATGGTGGACAACCTGTGCCTGCTTTCCCCATGAGTGTCCACATAGAGCCAAAAGTGGACACGAGCGGCGTGAAGGTCTTTGGAGCTGGCGTGGAATCACGAGGTGAGTCATCCGTGACTGAAATTGAGATCTCTGATACCTTTCTGGATATTTATCTTTCTATTTTTATTGTTGTCCAATACTGTCAACGGCATTTGCATATTTTTCCACTCCTTGCATGTGACAGGTGTACTACGGGAGGTGGCCACAGAGTTCAGGGTGGACACGCGTTCTGTACGCCCAGCTGGAACTAAACCCCGAGCCAGACTTGTTTCACCTTCTGGTGCAAAAACAGACATTCCACTCTTTGATGCTGGTGATGGCACATACCGGGCAGAGTATACCAGTTATGAAGAAGGTGAGTGTCCTCGTTGCGTCATATTTGCAATGCCGAGAGAGATTTCATTTGCACCGCACTCATGGTAAATAATTTTTCACCCTCTGTTCCTCACAGAGAGTATTGCAAGATGATCCAAGCATTCGAGTACATTTTTTAAATTTTGTTTTTCATATCAGCTACAAGCGTGACACACTGTATTGTGCATACATAGGGACATACATGGTGGAGGTGACCTGTGGAGATGTCCCCGTGCCACGAAGTCCATTCCGTGTAGAGGTCGTTGAAGGTTGCTTACCTGCCAATGTACGAGCTTACGGCCCAGGCCTAGAGTCTGGCTTCACTAATCGGCCTAACCGCTTCACCGTAGAAACTAGGTGAGAGAAACCGAGCAGTGATGTCTTGCTTTACATCTCCAAAATATACACACACAAAAACGAGCTATTTGAGAGCTTATCTGTGTGCAAATGAAGCATATGTGGTAACCCTGTGATGGCAACATTGACCACAGGGGTGCTGGAACTGGAGGACTTGGCCTAGCAGTTGAAGGCCCATCTGAAGCCAAAATGTCATGCAAAGACAACAAGGATGGCAGCTGCAATGTGGAATATGTGCCCTTCATTCCAGGGAGCTATGACATAAATATCACCTTTGGTGGTCACCCCATTCCTGGTAAGTGAAAGCAATGAAAACAATTTCCCCATAATTCTGGTAGCACAATACTCATCTTCCTCCTTCTCACTTCCTCAAAATATCTTGACGTACCTCAAGCATCATGTTCCATAACGACAAATGTGTGCCTCCAACGATGATGCCAATTTTCTACCATGCTTCGCCAACGAACATTGTCTTCTCACTTTACTTTCTGTGTACGGTCTCTTGTGACTTCAAATGCTACTACGTTTGCTAGACGTCATATCAATGACCACTAACCATTATTCAATGACCAAGACTTAATCGGTTTGGCTGAGGTTGCCCGAGGCCTAAACTTAAAATGAAAAGGCGATAATTCCTCAAACCTGATACTGCACTTCTCAATTGTAGTTGAAAAGAAGATAACTTTCTAACTGCACTAAGCCTGATGGTTCTGTCCAATGTCACAACCACAGGAAGTCCATTTCATGTACTGGTCAAGGATCCTGTGGATGTAAGCAAAGTGAAATGCTTTGGGCCAGGTCTTGGTGGGATGGTACGTGCAGGTATCCCACAGACCTTCACAGTGGATGTTAGCAAGGCAGGCCTTGCCCAGCTGGAAATCGTTGTCCTGGATTCTCGAGGTAAGACTTATCACGATCTTGCCCTCTTCCATTATACAAGAGTTGATAAGTTGTAGTATTCTATGACATGTTTTCTATATAAAGTAAATGTGAAAATGTTTGTTTTATTGGAGTTTAGGTACTCATCAATGTTTGATTGAGCATTGCTTGGTGTCACATGGAGGTTTAATTTGTCAGTTGTGTCCTCACCAACTTCATTATATGACATCATATAAAGTTGGTTCCTCTTCTGGTGAAACTCCCAAAATCCAGGATCACTGCTCACCTCCACTCATTTGTTCCTATTTTTTCCTCCCTGTGGAACCAACTTCCACATTCTCTTCAATCTCATTCTTCCCTCCATGTCTTCAAGACGGCTGTTCACCACCATCCCAGATCATCCTCTATTCAAAACCATGATCTTTTGTAACCCCTCTAAATCGCCACTCTTCCCTACCCCCAAGCCCTCCTCCTTCCAAATTTCTAGTTTTTCCTTCCTAAAAGACACCCATTGTTTTGTCCAAGTCGCACTCTACTTTGGCCTTCAACACAGCTGTTAGTGGCCCCATCCCCTCTCTGTGTTGCTCCTTTTGTCCTGTTATGTCCTGATGCTTTCAGTGTAACAGCCTTGACTCTGTATACAAAAAATAATGTTTTTGAGAAAAACACCATACATTGCTTTTGAAAGTGATCCAGCAATTTATATTTATAAGGTTATAATGCATGTCTCTGCTCCTTTCTTTCTGTAGGCCTTGCAGAAGCCCTTGAGGTGGTTGACAATGGAGACGGGACTCATACAGTACATTACATGCCGAGCCAGGAAGGGCCATACACCATCACTGTAAAATATGCAGACCAGGAAGTTCCCCGCAGGTACTCGCTTCCATCACTATCTTGTCACAATACAACAGAATTTGTATCCAATTTCTGTCCCTTGTGTTGTGGAGAGAATTGGAGAGGTTATTTCGCAAATTTTTCCCCGGTGCTTGACAATGACATAAAAATCTACAATTGATTGTTTAATCGCTCCGTATACCGATTGTAAACCAAAGGCCTCATTCTGGTTTTCCTCATTCTAGCCTGTCTGGTTTGCAATTAACTAAATAATTCCCATAGCATGTAAATTTCCAAATGTCTTCTTTTGGATTGTGGAATTTTCACCCCAGGTTTGATCTTCTTACCAGATAATGTGGTGGAGGTAAACTGTGCAGACGTGATGTGTATGCAAATGTTTTCTTCCAAGAACCATTTACTGTGTTTCTAAACCTGAGCACGGCACACTGTACTAAAAGTGAATTTGAAATCGATGATTTTGGTTTCCAGAAATTTGACCATCACCGCCCTGCCCATTCTCTCTCTCTCTCTCTCTCTCTCTCTCTCTCTCTCTCTCTCTCTCTCTCTGTCTCTGTCTCTCTCTCTCTCTCTCTCTCTCTCTCTCTCTCTCTCTCTCTCTCTGTCTGCTCTCTCGTGTCTCTCTGTCTCTCTCGTCTCTCTGTCTCTCTGTCTCTCTGTCTCTCTGTCTCTCTCTGTCTCTCTGTCTCTCTGTCTCTCTGTCTCTCTGTCTCTCTGTCTCTCTGTCTCTCTCTCTCTCTCTCTCTCTCTCTCATAGCCCCTTCAAGGTGAAAGTCCTCCCTACCCACGATGCGAGCAAAGTGCGTGCCAGTGGACCAGGCCTGGCGGCGGCTGGGGTGGCAGCCAGCCTCCCTGTTGAATTCACAATCGATGCACGAGACGCTGGAGAGGGTTTGCTCACAGTACAGATAACGGTATCAGCACTTTGTTTTGTCGTCTTTAATTGCTGTTAAAAATCATTGTCACTTGTCGTTATTCTTATTCCTATTAGATTTATTTATTATTTGCTGTTCAGAGGGATGTTAGGATAGATATCGATGGTGCACTGATTTGTGTGGGACGGAGTAGGAGTAGGAATTGAGGGTTTGCAGTTGTCCTATTTCAACCACATTTATTTACTTCCTATTCCTTTTCCTTTTCCTCATATTTGTTGAGCTCCATATATTCACAATCATTGGAGTTTTGTTTGTGCAGAAATGTTTCTGTGCAAAGGTTTGCGAGAAGGACTGAGTTTTGAGATAAAAATGTGTTGGAAGTCACATGACGACACAATGTTGACTTTCTCTCGTGATGACATCATGGGAGCCGTTAATGTTTGGGGAGCCCAATATATTGCTCATTTCAATGTGACAAATTTCTACCTGTATTAACACCTGAGATGATGATTTGAACAAAATCAGTTATGAAAAATGGATTTTTGGGCTCTGATTCATTATGCCCTTTACTACAATGACCCTTTGTGAACCCGTGTCTGCGCCCACCCACATGCCAACCAACCAACCCACATACCCACCCACCCCATTGTTAGGATTCCAGCGGGCATGTCTCAGAGGCTACGGTGTTTGTGGGTGATCAGAGCGGCCAGGATTGGGGTGTGGGGGTCACGTCACCAAAAGCGCCCATGCCTCCCACCTGTACACGATTCTCTGTAAGCCCCCGAGGCATTCCCGCTGCAGCTGCCTTGCTCTGCCTATCACAAATGCTTTGCTCGGCTTTGATTGTATGGAGGGCCTGGGTATAGGCGAGCTGTCTCGTGACCCTCGCACGTGTGTTTACATTCTGCTTGGCCCGTGTGCCTTTTCGGCTGAGTTCAGGCCTTTGCTGTTAACCAGCAGATGATCTTGCTTATAAGGTGTGATGGCTTGTCATAAAAGTTTAATTTTGAACAAACTTTGACTTTTCACCCAGGCCTTAAATCTTTGCTCATTGTGGCTTGATCACATCCAATCCAAGTGGCTGCTTCTCCAAAAAGTTGATCAAAACGTCCAAAAATCATCATGCTTTCTTTCTTGGAAATCTGTGTGAGAATGTTTGTTAAACTCTGAAAAACTTGTGTATAAGAAGCAGTCGGTATCTGGAAGAACTCTTTCTACTTTCAGATGAGAAAAGAAAACAAGATATCAGATAAGACAGGACAAGCACCTTTATGTTTTGGCATTTTTGCATTTAATGATATGTATTTATGGATATATTTAAATTAAATAGACTGATATATAATTTACTAGCAGGAGTACCCAGCGTTGCCCGGTCTATTTTTTGTGGGGGCCTAAAACACTTTCACCGTTTCAGGTAGCTACAAAGGCTTAGATGCTATAGGGGGATTTAAAAATGGCTCGTCATGGTCACCTGTCCAACTCACAATCCCATGAGATTTGTCTAAAACCCGTGGAATTGCAACTGTCAAATGACCATGAGACCCGAAACCAAGAGATCACAAAATCAACTTCGCACATAGAGAAATGTACTGTACCCCACAGGGTGATTAAAAGTCCCGTTACTCCCCTCCACCCCATCATCATCTACCCTGGTAAATTATATAAATACTTATGATGATGACAAAAGTTTCGTATGTTCATAGTTTA
This sequence comes from Eptatretus atami, assembly GCA_035128595.1. Taxonomy (NCBI): domain Eukaryota; kingdom Metazoa; phylum Chordata; class Myxini; order Myxiniformes; family Myxinidae; genus Eptatretus; species Eptatretus atami. The sequence continues at coordinate 21,838,840 of CM068954.1, forward strand.
CATTTATTCCTCTTGTGTGTTCATTATGTTCATTTATCAGGTTCTGTGGAGGGGGTAACGGGACTTTGTAAACTCCCTGTAGATTGTTGGCTGAAAGGCATTGTAAAAGTGTTCCCTCAGAAGTTGAATTAGATGTTATTCGTCAAATGGTTAAGTTTGCCCCCCGATATCTAAATATGGTGCCGTTCAGGAAGTAGAATATGTATCGGCAACTTCGACCACTTCCGGAAGAGGTTTACATGTATTTCAATGTCTGGTAATTCTTTTGTATTTATTTATACATCTGTGTACTTCAGTATAACTATCATTAATCAAAAAGGCTCTGGCACTTTAGAGCAATTAAAAAAGTAAATCCCAAAAAACCGAACTTTTTTTTTTTCCAAAATTTTCCAATATCCATATACAGGGGGCTGAAAAAGTAGGTATACAGTAATGAAAAACAAAACGTGCGCACAAAACGTATTTTATTGATTATACAAATCATATCAATAATAACATACCAATAATACATATTAATCCCTCAATTATCCTAGATACTGGTATAACCCTTACTGTATACCTACTTTTGCAGCCCCCTGTATATAGTATATATATATATATATTGGTCTAAAACCCTCCCTGGCATTCACTGATGAACCTCTGAAAGTGTGACGAAGATCCGTCCAGCCATCTCTGAGATAAATGGTCTCACAGACAAAGTATCAGATAAATATATACTTATATATATAATCAGATAATATATAATTATATATATGTATATATCATAGGCTAATTTGCTGCCATCTGTCTGTCCTACCCTGAAACACGTAAACGCTCCTTGGAGAGAAAAAAATTGAGTAAAAGTTCCCTCAAATTGATCCAAACCTTCCTTGCTTTCCTTCCTGAAAGTCCCTGTAGTGTCCATCTTCTATTCCCCATGTTCCCCGCCCCATCCCTCTCCCTTCCACAGATCTCCTAATGTCTCTGTTCCCCACTGTTTTGGCCTCACTCCCTCCCCTCTTGTCTCGTGCCCCCTTGATGTGCGTTGTGAGTTAGCTATCATACGAGCCTCGACAAGGTATACAGAAAAATATTTAAAAAAACCTATGGGGAAATCATATACATTTTCAATCAGACAAAAAACATTTACCTGGGTGGTGTTTCAGCAAAAGACCGCTCGCTGCATCAATCACTCCCAAATTTGTTTTTTTTTTCATTGATCTTAAGAAATATATATATATATATATATATATATATATATATATATATATATATATATATATATATATATACAGGGGGCTGCAAAAGTAGGTATACAGTAAGGGTTATACCAGTATTACCAGTATTATAATAGTGGTGCTAGGATAATTGAGGGATTAATATGTTTATTATTGATATGTTTATTATTGGTATGTTATTATTGATATGCTTGTATAATCAATAAAATACGTTTTGTTTTTCATTACTGTATACCTACTTTCGCAGCCCCCTGTATATATTATATATATCCTCCCATTTTTGAGTGCTTTCAACCAGCACAACAATAAAATGCTTTCTTTTTGTGTTTTCTGTTTTTTTAATGTCGTATTTTTACCACGGGATTCTGCTCGTTGTCATTATGAATCAAAGTCGTTCAACTATAATCAAAGGGATCCAGACATTTTGAGTCTGAATGTTTCATTTGACCGGACGGACCCTTTTGTAGCTAATTTGTCTGTATACCCAAACACTAAGTAAGCACAGTGTACTGTGAAAGGTAATGTAGCTCTTATTCTGAAATTATCTTGATACACATCCCAAGTGCTCTTGCTGGGAAACACGTGATTAAAGACTGAGAATTTTAAACAGTAGGTGGTCCATATTGACCTGTTGTGCCATAGGTCAATGAGCCAGGCGAAGTATGTCAGGATGTCCAGGGACATGAGAAGTTTGTGAGATGCTTGTAAATGCAGTACTCTTCGGAGTACAGCTTTGTTTTTAACATACAAGTGAGGATATGTTTTCTATGAGGAGCACATGGATGAGTGCACACTCTCCTCCGAGCTGTCTCATCTGGGTTCGAATCTCGCCACAGCTCCAAAATGTCACCCTGGTGTTTTTGCATGCAGGGCGATTCATTGATGCGTTCACCTTCCTTTGGATGGACGTTAAGCCAGAATACCAGTCTGCAAGCGCTGGTTGTTGTTGGCCATTAAAGATCCCTCGGTGTTTCTCACGATGAATGCGCGAGTTATCGCCAAAACCCTGAAGAAATTACAAATGGTTGCCCAAAATCACCTTCACTCGAACGTCAAGCCTGGCAAGCTAGGTCGTGAAAGGCTTGGGCCCAAAATGTTTCCCAGTCGACCCCACAAGAAGGTGGAATCATTGGCATTTGTTGAAGAAGGTACACAGGTACCTTTTAGTCTGTAATGTGTCTACGTTGAAGGCACTTTGATAAACTTTTACAAGTTTTCTGTTACATCTTTTTATGCGACACATGGGGTTATAATTAATACTCCAACACTTCATGGAAATGAATCCACTTGTACTTTTCTGTATTTATTATAATACCATAAAGGATTTGTTAGGAACCACATTTCAAATCCATGGGTAAGGGCCACTTTAACAGGAAAGATCACGTGTTACATGTAGTACTTCATGATCGTACTCCTTGCAAAGAGGCAGAAACTTAAGCCAAGGTTAATTTTATTGAATTGTTTGGTTAGATGACAATAATAAAGTTAAACAGAGTCGACAAGCATTATCTTTCAATCATTGCAAATCAGATATTGTGTGGCTTTGGATAAATAACACAAATTAGTGCTCATTGATGCAAAACAAGCTTGTATATTACAATTACCAATCCTATTTCAATATCATGACAACAACAATGATGAGCCAAAAGGAAACACAGATAGAGGAGAGCATGGAAATATGGAACCCTGATGGGGGAAACATGGCAATATGGACCCAGTGTGGGGAGAACATGGAAATATGGAACTCTGATGGGAAGAACATGGGAATATGTACTCAGTATGGGGAGAACATGGCACTATGGAACCTGTATGGGGAGAACATGGTAATATGGAACCCTTATGGGGAGAACATGGCAATATGGACCCAGTGTGGGGAGAACATGGCAATATGGACCCAGTGTGGGGAGAAATTGGTATATGAACCCTATGGGAGAACATGGTAATATGGAACCCTGAATGGGGAGAACATGGCAATATGGACCCAGTGGTGGAGAACATGCAATATGAACCCAGTGGGAGAACATGGTAATAGGGAACCCTTATGGGGAGAACATGGTAATATGGAACCCTGATGAGGAAAACATGGCAAATATGGACCCATAATGGGAGAACATGGCAATATGGACACAATGTGGCGAGAAACATGGCAATAATGGACCCAGTGTGGGGAAAACATGGTAATATGGACCCAGTGTGGGGAGAACATGGCAATATGGACCCAGTGTGGGAGAACATGTAATAGGACCCAGTGTGGAGAACATGGCAATATGGACCCAGTGTGGGAAAACATGGAATATGGACACCAGGTGGGGAGAACATGGCAATATGGACCCAGTGTAGGGAAACATGGTAAATGGACCCTTATGGGGAGAACATGGTAATAGGGACCCTGAGGGGAGAACATGGTAATATGGACCCAGGTAGGGAGAACATGGTAATATGGACCCAGTGGGGGAGAAACATGGCAAATGGACCCAGGGTAGGGAGAACATGGTAATATGGACCCGTTAGGGAGAACATGGTAATATGGACCCTGTAGGGAGAAATGGAATAGGACCCAGTGGGAGAAATGGTAAATATGGACCCAGTGTGGGGAGAACATGGCAAAATGGAGCCAGTGTAGGGAGAACATGGAATATGGAACCCTTATAGGGAGAACATGGTAATATGGACCCGTATGGGAGAACATGTAATATGGACCCAGTGTGGGGAGAACATGGCAATATGGACCAGTGTAGGGAGAACATGGTAATATGGAACCTTATGGGAGAACAGGCAATATGGAACCTTATGGGAGAACATGAATAGAGGACCCTGTATGGGAGAACATGGTAATAGGACCCAGTGTGGGGAGAACATGGTAAATATCAACCTTATGGGAGAACAGGCAATATGAAACCTATGCGGAAACAGTTAATGGACCTGTAAGGGAGAACATAGAAAGGACCATGTAGGGAAAAACAGGCTAATATGGAACTTATGGGGAGAACATAGTAATATGGACCCCAGTGTGGGAGACAGGGTAATATGGACCCAGTGTGGGAGAACATGCAAATGGACCCAGTGTAGGGAGAACATGTAATATGGAACCCTTATGGGAGAACAGGGCAATATGGAACCTTTATGGGGAGAACATGGTAATATGGACCCTGTATGGGGAGAACATGGTAATATGGACCCAGTGTGGGAGAACATGGCAAAATGCACCCAGGTAGGGAGAACATGGTGTAATATGCAACCCTTTTGGGAGAACAGGGCAATATGGAACTGTATGGGGAGAACATGGTAATATGGACCTGTATGGGGAGAACATGGTAATATGGACACTGTATGGGGAGAACATGGGAATAGGGACCCTGTATAGGGAGAACATGGTAATGGGACCCAGTTAGGGAGAACATCGTAATATCAACCTTATGGGAAAACGGGCAATAGGACCCTGTATTGGGAGAACAAGTAATAGGGACACTGTATGGAGAAACATGGGAATATGGTCCCTGATATGGGAGAACATGGTAATATGACCCGTATAGGAGAACATGGTAATATGGACACTGTATGGGGAGAACATAGCAATATGGCAACCCTATGGAGAAACAGGGCATTATATGGACCCGTAAGGAGAACAGGTAAAGACCTGTATGGGAGAACATAGTAATATGGACACTGTATAGGGAGAACATAGTAATATGGACCTTGTATAGGGAGAACAGTAGTAATATGCACACGTGAGGAGAAACTGGGAAATGACACTGTATGGGGAGAACATGGTAATACGGACCTGTATGGGAAGAACATGGGAATATGGACACTGTATAGGGAGAACATGGTAATATGGACCCAGTGAGGAAGAACATGGTAATATGCAACCCTTATTGGGAGAACAGGGCAATATGGAACCGTATGGGGAGAAATGGTAATATGGACCCGTATGGGATAACATGGTAATATGGACCCTATATAGGAGAACATAGTAATATGGACACTGTATGGGGAGAACATGGGAATGACACTGTAGGAGAACATGGTAATATGGACCCTGTAAGGGAAACTGGCAAATGGGACCCATGTGGAGAACATGGTAATATGGACGCATTAAGGGAAGAGCATAGTCATATATAGACCTCTTAAGAGGAGCATGACAATATGGCACCTTAACAACAGGCATTTTTAAGGCCATTTCCCTGCGAGAGTAGTGTAGTCTGTGGGCCCCAGACAATCTTCTCCACTTTGCCCTATTTCTCAACACAATGACCCAACCATCTCAACCTGTTCTCTTCACAACATCCATCACAGGCTCTATTCCCATCATCTTCGCAATTCATCATTTGTCTTCCTCTCTCTCTCAATGATATCCACACATCCTCCGAACCATTCACATTTCCACCCTCTCAACCTTCGTCTGGCTCTAATCATTACCAGGTCCTGCCCCATAAATCATAGCACTTCTCAAACATGTAGCATACACCTTTCCCTTCAACTTCAACGACACTCCCCTCCTTGTCAGCAACCCACTCAGTTCCCGAAACTTCTTCCATGCACATCTCACTCTAGCAACTGTCGCCGAGTCTGCTCCACCTTCTCAATTCAGCATGTCTCCTCATGACCCTCTCACACCACTACATTTTCGATGAACCCATTCAGTGCACATTATACATTGAATGGAGTTCACTCCGCCACCCTTCCTGCACACAGCACACGGCCACTTCCCAGTTATTTCAACCTCGCCACA
>CM068954.1:21845081-21858004 GCA_035128595.1 Eptatretus atami
CTACTCTGATCAACCATTCCTCCACTCCTAATTTCCTCAATGCCCATGTCACTCACTACTTCATGTGGAACCCTCTCCAAATCAACCAACCCAAGAAACAACTTCTTCCTCTTCCATTGTACTTCTCTGCAACGTGTCTTACATAAAAATGCATCGGTGTTCCTCTTCCTGGCATAAAAATCCAAACTGCATTTCGTCAATTCTTTACCTTAATTCCTTATCCTCTTCTCCAACACCCTTCCAAATTACCATGCTCAATTTATTGCTCTATAGGAGCCAACAGTCCAGAGCAGCTTTCTCAAGCCTTTTTACCCTTGTGGAACCCTTGAAATAGTTTTCATGTCTCAGGGAACAGTCATCACGTCAGGTAGGCAAGCATGTGCGCAGAAACAGCGCGGTCGCTGCGTCCACTTTTCCCCGGTCTCAGGGCCTCCGTCTGGCCTTCCCCAGCAGATTCCAGGCCCATCCCCATCTCCTTGAGGATGGTGGTCAACCTGCTGCAAACCACGAGGCACTGGTCGCCCATGGCCTCCTCCACTCACGAACTCCCTCGCTGAGAGAATCTTGGTGAGGCAGGATCAGCGTCAGGGAAAACGAGCACAGTCCATACCAGCCGCAACTGACGACTCACGACTATGCAGGTACAATCTCATCCGCAGTCTCTCTCAGCAAAACCGCTCGTTGACACAAAATCTGACAGCGATAGCAGAAGGATTCTCCGAAGAGACCTGTACCAAAGAATTAAGGCTACCGTCTCAGATTCCTTGGTCAGAGTCAAGTCTCGCATCCATAGAGCAAGACTGGAGCACCAAGGACCTGAAGACTCGGACTTTCGTCTCCCGCACAGTACCGGCAGCCCACACCCCATGATCCAGGAATCCATGACTCCCCAGGCCCGACCCAGACGTCTATCTATATGACTCTGACTCACAAGCAAACAGCAGACATGAATACACATGCCAAGGTAAGTGAATCGCTCACGACCTTCAACATCCTCACCACAAACAGACACAAGATAACAGCAGCATCCAAGATGTCATTGAAGATGTCAGGAACCCCTGCCATAAAAAAATATTATATACCATTATTAATATCTAGCCTTTTATATTTTATCGTAGTTCACGTGCGTAAATATAAATATTTTGGTCGGATTACCTGGTTAAGAAAAAATGACCCCTTTTGTCAAATTTATTGCAATGAAAAAAAAAACATACTGCCGTTTAGGCCTAGGTCACATTGCCACGGCGACGTGGGGTCTCCAAAATCTATGCCACTAGCAATTGTATACGGCGGCCGCAGTAAATTTCCACGGTTCACACAATTTGTAGACAGTCACATAATGTTTTATTTTTCGAGAGCCGCAGCGTATTTAGGCCTGTCACATTTGCCACGGCGGCACGTGGGCGTAACTCCAAAAATCTAACGGCCATTAGCAATTATACGGCGGCCGCAGTATTTCCACGGTCACACAATGTAGCAGGTCACATATGTTTTTATTTTTCGAGGACTGCAACGGAGCGTATATTATAAATTGTGAGCACCGAAAACGTAGGGGTGCCATACGCGTCTTTGATTTGATGTCGCACGTGACCTTAGGGCGTCCCTGCGGCGCGCGCATAGAATTTTCAAGGCAGACGCAAGGTCCCGCAAGGCGACCGCAGGGGCCTAGGCGAACGTGCGCCAGACGTACGGAACGGATTGGGTTAATTTTTATTTTTTTTTTACAGTTTTTTTTTTCGGCTTGGCGAATTGCTACGGCGAGCGTAGAAATGGAAAAAAAAGTTATAATCCGCGTTATAATTCCACGGCGACCTTACGACCTGTAAAATATAGCCTATACGGCGGAGGGCCACCCCGAGGCCACCTCAGAACTCTCGGCCGCCGCACGTTTCCTGTCAATTCAGAGTGCGTTACGGCCACGCGTATCCATCGCCGTAGAGGCAAATTGACTTAGGCCTTTAGGTCTTAGAAATTGTGGAGACCGAACGTGGCGGTTGCCGTACGGTCTATTTGATTATGATGTCGCACGGTGACCTTAAGGGGGCCCTGTGCGGCGGCCATCAGAATTTTCAAGGCGACGCAAGTAGCTCAAGCGTGCACCGCAAGGCGACCGGCAGGGGGCCCTAAGGCAAAGTGCGGCCAGACGGACGGCTAACGAATGCGGTTATTTTTTTTTTTAACCATTCTTGTTTCGCTTAGTCGAATTGCTACGGCGAATGGAGAAATGAAAAAAGTTATAACTCCGCTTATAATTCCACGGCGACCTTAACCGCCTGTAAAATATAGCCAAACGGCGTAGGGCCACCCTTGAGGCCACCGCAGAAAAACTCTTGCGGCCGCCCGCACGTTTCTGTCAATTCAGAGCCGCGTACGGCCACCGTACTTCGCCGTAGAAGCAAATGTGACTAGCCTTATAACCTCACGACCGAGAGTTTTAATTCACAAAAAAATAAAAATTATTTAATCAAAAAAAAAACACACCTCATGTAACTTGAAAACAAACTTAAACAATTAAACTGAAGCAATAAAGGTAAACAGGCAAGAACTAACCTTGAGAGAGAGAGAGACCGCGCTAGAAGGCACAAAGAAGAGAGATGGACACCGTGCATGCATCCCGTACTTGAGTCATGCACTACGATGATACCACGAATCCCGCGCGTACAGGGACGTCCACTAACCAGTTGAGGGCGTTTCACACTGGCGCCATAAGACATCGTTTAAAATACATTCCCTATGGTTGTTATAAATTGGTAAATAATATAAAGGTTGAAGCCTGCTATGTATAATAACCAAGGAGTTCCAACAATATGCCAGTACGTTTTGTATAGTAAAATTACGAATATTAAATCAAACAAAAAACTGACTCAAAACATTAGCCTATTATTACTTGTTTCTCGCGGACCCCTAGCGACCTCTGCGGAACCCTAGGTGCCGGTGGAACCCCGGATTGAGAAACACTGTCCAGAGGGTCACCTTTCCCCTTGTACAAAGGGACGAGGGTACTCAGTTCCCAATCCACTGTAATGCGGCCTTCTTTCACCACCACATTACAAATCTCTGTCATTTTCTTCACACCCCAACTTCCTGCTGCCTTCAACATATCTCCCACAACTCCAATCAGCCCTCCTGCTTTTCTACTCTTCATTGCTCTTATCACTTCCTCAACTTCCTTCTCAGTTATCTTCTCTATCGGTCCTAAAATTGGGTTGCTCTCTATGTTGCCGTCCCATTCATTCTCCACATTCAACAGCCTTTCCATATCTCTTCCATCTTCCTTTAATTCCATCTAGGTCCACAACGATTTGTCCCACTTCATCCTTCAAGCAACTCGCCCATCACATCGCACCTCTCTTTTGCTATCTGCTTTGCAATCCTCAATACCACTCTCTGACCCTCTTCCGAATCCAACCGTTCTCCGAGAATTTTCCTACGTGCCTCCTTTGCCTTTGCTACCTCTTTATTTGCAGCTTTCTTGGCTGCCTTATAACTTTCGTACATTGCCTCTTCTGCCACCATACCTTTCGCCTTCTGCCCCTTCTTGAACTTCTTCCTCTTCTCTTCAATCCTCTTTCCAACTTCATCATCCCACCACCATGTTTTCACGTGTCTCGGTGGTCCTTTTGTCCATCCACATACCTCACCAACGACTCCCAACAGACTATCTTTCATTGACATCCAACCACTTTCAAGCTCAACCACATCATCCTCCACCATAGTCAACCTCTCTCTTAATGCTTCCTTCACTGTCACATCTTTGAACCTCCACACCTTCATCTTCGGTTGGTACTTCACCCTTCAAGTTTGCTGAAATTGGTTGTTCAAGTTGGTTGGAACAGAAAGGCCAAGCTCTCCTCGCACCTTTCATCCTTATGTCACAGCCAACCAAGTGGTGCGGTGAAACAGCCTCCTCCCACGGGATCAGCTTTGTGTCCCGGAGGTTCCCCCTATCTTGCCTACACACCATCATCCATCCATCGGGGCCATACTCTGTGCAGAGCGTTGGTGCTGCCTCAGCAGTCTCCTTGGCTATTGGGTACAATCCTGGACGGGTCGCCACTCCGACACAGGATACCAGCATGCTGGCACTCATTTTGCCGACCTCGGAAGGATGACAGGCAGAGTCAACCCCACCTGGTATTAATTCAACAGCTGAGCGGGATTTCAACTCAGGATCTTTGGATCCCAAGCCAACCGCCCTTACCATTAAGCCAACACCAGGCATCTACACACCATCAGGTAGTCAACAATTGTCGTTGGCCCACCTGACGTGTTTGTAACAAGCTTCTTAATCTGTTTTTCTGGAATTGAGTGTTAAAAAATCAACAAACCAGCACCATCAGCAAACTCCAAAATCCTTTCACCTTCTCCATTCCTCACACCATATCTGTAACCCCCATAGACTCCTTCAAAACCATCTGTACTCCTTCCCACATGTCCATTCAAGTCTCCTCCTCCGACCACATCTTCCTCATCTTTCACGTTTTCCATCAACTTCTCTTTCACACACCAGAACTTGCTTTTCTCTTCATCGCTTCGTCCGACCAGCGGGGCATATCCTGAGATGACTTTCACGAAAAGCTTTCCAATCACCATTTTCACCATTAACCTTTCACTCACTCTAGTCACACTCACCACACTCTCTACAAACTCTTCAGAAAACAGGACACCAACACCATACACAACTTCTGGGCACCCTTGCCACACAAACGTGTACTTCTCTCCCTGCCTCCCCTTCACTCTTCTCGCACCACTTCCCTTCCATCTCATCTCCTGTACACAACATATGTCCACTCTTCTTCTGACCAATACTTCCACCACTTCTCATGATCTCCCTGTCATTGTCCCTACATTCCATGTCACAAACCTCAGAAACCGATCTCCACATGGGGCATTAGACATTTGGTCGTCATGAATGGAGTAATTTCCTCCTTTGCTTCAATCGGGTTCCACACCTTGATTTTTGAGGACCTCCACTGGGTCCTTCTGGCTGTACCCTGCCCATATATAATTGTACTCATCATGGCTCCCTTTTTGAGGCAATGTTTTATGGCCAGATGTCCTTCCTGACACCAACCATTTTAGTCACCTCTTACGGCACGCAGGGATATGGTGTACCTATTCTAAACCGGACCCTTAATGGAAAGGCTTTTTAATATATGAACCTTTTATGGGGAGAACATGACAATATGCAGCCCTTAAGGGAAGAGCATGGTAATATGGACCTCTTATGGGGAGAACATGGCAATTGGATTATTGAACCCTGTATGGGGAACATGGTATGGACCCAGGTAGGGAGAACATGGTAATATGGACCCAGTTGGGGAGAACATGGAATATGGACCCATGTAGGAAACATGGTAATATGGACCTTTAGGGAGAACATGGTAATATGGACGCTTATGGAAGAACATGGTAATAGACCCAGTAGGGAGAACATGGTAAATGGACCCATGGGGAAACATGAGCAAATGGACCCAGTGTAGGAGAACATGGTAAATGGAACTTTATGGGGAAGAACATGTAATATGGACCCTGTATGGAGAACATGGTAATATGGACCCAGTGTGGGAGAACATGGCAATATGGACCCAGGTAGGGAGAACATGGTAATATGGAACCTTATGGGGAGAACAGGGCAATATGAACCTTTATGGGGAGAACATGGTAAATGGAACTGTAGTGGGGAGAACATAGTAATATGACCAGTATAGGGAGACAGGCAATATGGACCTTTAGGGAGATAATGGTAATATGGACCCAGTGTGGGGAGAACATGGCAAAATGCACCCAGGTAGGGAGAACATGGTAATATGCAACCCTTATGGAGAACAGGGCAATATGGAACCTGTATGGGGAGAACATGGTAATATGGCCCTTTGGGGAGAACATGGTAATATGGACACTGTATGGGAGAACATGTGAATATGGACCCTGTATACGGGAAACATGGTAGTATGGACCACGTGTAGGAGAACATGGTAATATGCAACCCTTATTGGAGAACAGGGCAAATATGGACCTGTATGGGGAAGAACATGGTTATTATGGACCCTGTATGGGACGAACATGAATATGACACTGTATGGAGGAATATGGTCCTTTATGGGAGAACATGGTAATATGGATCCCTGTATAGGGAGAACATGGTAATATGGACACTGTATGGGGAACAGCAATTGCCCCTTATTGGGAGAACAGGGCAATATGACCTGTATGGAGAGAACATGGTAATATGGAACCTCTGTATGGGAGAACATAGTAATATGGACACTTTATGGAGATACATGGAATATGGACCCTGTATAGGGAGAACATGGTAATATGGACCCTGTATTAGGGAGAACATGGTAATATGGACACCTGTATGGGGAAGAACATAGTAATATGGACCCTGTATAGGAGAAACATAATAATATGGACCTTGTATAGGGAGAACATAGTTAATTATGCGACACTCGTATGGGAGAAATTGGGAAATGGACACTGTATGGGGAGAACATGTAACGGACCTCTGTAATGGGGAGATGAAGACATGCTTCTAGGGAAGGAACTGATGCGGCATGTAATATGGATCCCAGTTAGGCAGACATGGTAATATGCAACCCTTAATGGGAGAACCAGGCAATTATGGAACCTGTATGGGGAGAACATCGTTAAATATGGACCCTGTATAGGGAATAAACATGGAATATGGACCCTATATAGGGAGAAATGTAATATGACACTTGTATGGGAGAACATGGGATACTGGACACTGTCTGGGGAGAACATGTAAATATGACCCGTATAGGGGAGAACATGGCAATATGGACCCTGTGGGAGAACAGGTAATATGGACCAGTTAAGGGAAGATGCATAGTCATGATATAGATCCTCTTAAGGGGAGAGATGACAATATGGGACTCCTTAATACAACAGGCATTTTAAGGCCATTTTCCTGTGAGAGCAGTGGTTAGCCTTGTGGGCCCCATGACAATCTTCTCACCTTTGCCTCTATTTTCTCAACAACACATGACCCAACCATCTCAACCTGTTTCTCTTCAACAAACATCCATCACAGGCTCTATTCCCATCTCTTCTGCCAATTCATCATTTGTCTTCCTCTCTTAACTCTCATGATATTCCACACCATCCTCCGAACCATTCACATTTCCACCCCCTTTAACCTTCGTTGTGCTCTACATTCATTACCATGTCTTGCTCCCTAAATCATAGCACTTCTCAAACATGAAGCATACAACTTCTTCAACTTCAACGGACACTCCCCTCCTTGTCCAGGCAACCACTCAAGTTCCGAAACTTCTTCCTCACATCTCACTCTAGCACTGTCGCGAGTCTGCTCCACTTCTCAATTCCAGCATGTCTCGCTTCATGACCCTCTCACACCACTACATTTTCTCGATGAACCCATTCAGTGCCACATTATACATTGAATGGAGTTCACGTCCAGCCACCCTTCGCTGCACACAGCACACGGCCAAACTTCCCAGTTATTTCAACCTCGCCACATGTTTTAACACTTACCATCGACCTTTCGTCTTTCCAAGCTCACCTTCAAACCTTTTGCCTCCATACATCCTTTCCACTTATTTCATTCTCCTTCTGTCCTCGATACTCTCTGGCAATCAACACCAAATCATTCTGCACACAACAACTACCATGGAAGACCGCTCCTTTGTGCCTTCCAAGCCAGCACCTTCCACCACAAGACAAATAATAGTGGACTTAGTGCCAATCCCTGATGCACGTCCCACTTCACCTCAATTCACCACTAGTTCCCGTCCTTCATACTTAAGCTGTGCAGCGCTCTCTCGTCACATTGCCCATCACTACTCTGATCAACCATTCCTCACTCCTAATTTCCTCAATGCCCATGTGCATCAACTACTTCATGTGGAATCCCTTCTCGCAAATAAAACTGGCAATATGGACCCCTTAATGGAAATACATGGCAATATGGACCCCTTAAGGGAAGAACATGGTAATATGGATCCCTTAAGGGAAGAACATGGTAATATGGATCCCTTAAGGGAAGAAGAACATAGTAATATGGACCCTTAATGGAAATACATGGAATATGGACCCCTCAGGGAAGTAAATGGCAATATGGATCCCTTAAGGGAAGAACATGGTAATATGGATCCCTTAAGGGAAGAACATAGTAATATGGACCCCTTAATGAAATACATGGCAATATGGACCCCTTCAGGGAGAGTACATGGTAATATGGATCCCTTAAGGGAAGAACATGGTAATATGGATCCCTTAAGGGAAGAACATAGTAATAGGACCCCTTAATGGAAATACATGCAAATATGGACCCCTTCAGGGAAGTACATGGCAATATGGACCCCTTAAGGGAAGAACATGGTAATATGGACCCCTTAAGGGAAGAACATGACAAGGTCTGTGAATGTCAATTTCTGTATGGTTATCACCATGATTTACTAGATCCAGAATGAAACATCACGAAAGTACCCAAAGATGGTACATTCGAGTATTTTGAAAGGGTATTAATCTGTTGAGATGTATATAACCCAGTTCTCCCATAATAACGAGAAAGTTATTTCATTTGTCACAAACAGATGAAAATTTGTTAATTTTGCAATTCATTTTCTGTTTTCCTGTGTTTTGCAAATATCATAACAAGCAATATGTTCAATGTCAAACGATTCATTTTGGAGATATCACTTTTCTCTTTCTGAAACTGTTTTGCTCGATTGAAGAAGTATTAGCTGTCAATCATCTTCAACTTGACCCAAATAGACGCAACTCCAGAATAACAATGTCGGAGAACCGGATTAATGTGAATGTCACAGATTTGGGAGTTGAACCAATATGTCCATTTTGGATTGATTTCCCCAAAATAAAGAGATAAACGCCGTGTATTCATGATTTTCGAAATATTGTTTCACAAATCTGCTCATTTTCACAGGATCCTGATGGGCGACCGAAGAAAGCCAACATCAGGGACAACCACGACGGCACATACACCGTCTCGTATGTACCAGACATGACTGGTCGATACACCATTACCATCAAATATGGAGGAGATGAGATCCCGTCCTCTCCTTTTCTCATCCGTGCAATGCCGACTGGAGACGCCAGCAAATGCACGGTCACCGGTCAGACTAGACCCCACCTTGTTTCCACGCACCTTGTTTCATCTTACATTAGTGTCCCATTTAGGATTTTTATTGAAATCAAAGACTGTACAACCCTTTTACCCTCTTAACCACATTATTCCTTCCAAACTCCACCTTCTTACTCACCTCCCTCACCCACACCCACCATCTACTGGTAGTTCATCTCCTCAATCACCTTTCTCTCCCCCCCTCTCTCCCCTCTCTCTCTCCATCCCATGAGCCAGATCTTGCGAGGGGGGAAAGTTGATTGACAGGTCATAAAAGTTATGAAATTTTGAAAACTATCAATGGATACGACACATTGTTAGAAACAGATTCGAAATGGTTTGAGCAGGTCAGAAAGCAGGGGTTCTAAAGTACAAATTAAGAGTTTCCTTATTATGTCCAGGCTTGAACTTTTAATGAATGCTTTGTTCAAACAGATAACTTTGAGTGACGTTTCTCTCATTGTTTGTGTTTGTGTGTGTTGTTCTTTCAGTCTCCATTGGAGGACATGGCTTGGGTAAGTACACTTTGTTCTCCCCAAAAGCCTCTTTGGATTCTAATTTTTTTTTCATACAAAGTTTCAGGATCATGCAAAAGCTGATGACGTAGGATGGATGGTCATACTGATGATGATGGGTGGTGGGGGGGGGGGCAAGAAAACGTGTGGATGAGGGACGAACCATGGGTTTAAATTAATTATTTAATTGCATCAAGTCCTCATGTTCATCACAACTCGTTAATTGGCCATCTTCTTGCAATGCCAATGCATGGGCTGATTGAGACGATCTCTCATCATCGTTTGATCATCTGATAATGCATAACAATCACGCAGCATCTCATTGTTATCATCATCGGTTATTTGCTTCGTGGCAGGACCAAGTACCATTCTCTCAGGACGATAAATGTTTCCCATTGCAGCTTCTTGAGCACAGAAACACCCTGATTGGTCTACCATTGCCTTCCGCAGTGTCGGATTTGGCATTCAAAAACGCTAGGCCAGTTGAACCAGCCCAGAAACTAGTCAGACAGCAACTAACACTACATTGTGTGGATCTGTTTATAATCTTGAAATATAAATAATTATCTGTCATAGTTCATATGTTTGACACTAATGGGTAATAGTCGAAGCTGTCACCTTCCCGACCTCAGGCTCAGGTGTCGGTCCAACAATTCAGATCGGAGAGCAGACAGTTATCACCGTGGATGCCAAGTCTGCTGGAAAGGGGAAAGCCACATGTTCGGTGTGCACACCCGATGGTGCTGAGCTCGATGTTGACGTGGTTGAAAACCACGACGGGACTTTTGACATTTATTACACTGCACCGGAACCAGGGAATTACATCATCACCGTGCGCTTCGGTGGAGAACACATCCCAGACAGCCCCTTCCATGTCCAGGTACGTGGAACCATGACCTGTAAATGCCCGTTCAGAACTCACCGTATTATCGATGCACCTCGTGTACTGTTCCTGGCCTCCATTACCATCAGCCATTTAAAATCAAATAGCATCAGCATCCACAGAGGGGTGGGATTATTTTCCCTTTCTACTTCCTTTTAAAACGATTTTCATATGACGTGCCAAATAACGAGATCTTGTAGGTTTTTTTTTCACTCCATTCAGTTGTTGCAGCTGAATCACCTGGAAAGCCTTGTCAAGAACTCATCCATCTTGTAACCATTGTCTGACGAACAAACTATAAAGTTCAGTGATTGGTTGCGATGTTTCCAGCCAATCCTTTGCTTACTTTGTAAGATAATCGTGGGAGTGGGTGGGGAATGGAGGGGTTGTTCAACCTTGATCTGGACATTTTTTATCATCGTAACTAAGCGAGTATTACAAAAATTATGGACCATTGCTTGGATGGATATTAAGCCAGAGTACTCATCTGGCAGCACTGGTCGTTGGTAGATGTCAAAAAATATCCTATGGTGTCATTCGTGAAGAGTAGACGATGCATTGCCAGCACCAACAAATTCCAAATTCCTGCTCTAACCTCCAAGGGGCACTTCATCAACGGCACAGCCGTGCCCCCTAAGCTAATGATGCTACCCACAGCTATTTTGTGCATACAAAAGAAAAATAACTTGTTATCTTGCCACCATCTTGATTTTCAGTATGTCCATCAAAGCAGGAAACACGTGATTAATTGAAATGGTGTTATGTGTCCAAAAGACCTGGAGGTTCGAGGTGCACTCAATGTCTTTAATTCACCCATCAAGCAAGGTGAACATCCTTCTGGTCCAGCTGCTTTGAAAAACCTGAACTGTATTTTGTGGGTATCTGATATCAGTTACCAAAACTATTGGAGACGAATTCTCTCACCAAGAGTAATTTACATATATTCCTCTGCATTTTTCAAATCTATAGATCAATTAAAACTCCAGATCAAATTTGAACCACCCTCATAATATTCCTTGGCGTAATGGTTGGAGCGTCTGCTCTGAGTCTGGGAGGTCGGTGGTTCAAACTCTAGCCAAGTCATACCAAAGACTTATAGAAAATGGTACGTACTGCTTCCTTGCTTGACGCTCAGCATTTAAAAAGGACAGAGCATGAACAAACAACACTAGGAAAACAACGGCAAACCACCCAGGATAACCTTGCTAAGAAACTGCTTCGGCGGCACAAACGCTCTGTAAGAGAGTATGGTACATCAACATCAACATATACCCCAGACCATGTATGCTACTGTTCAAAGCAGTTGTCTAAGCTTCCTTTCTACACCCTCAGGCCACAGAGACGACCGTGGACCTGCTGGCTGGAGCTCTTCGTCCCTTCAAGGTGGTCATTCCATTCACAATGGAGCAAGGGGAAGTTACAGGTTCGTGACAGTGTCTCTCATATTTACTCAGATCGAATTACCAGCGTGGTGATGTCACGCCAAGCTGTCAATATTAGCTCGACAATCGAAACAGCACTGTGAATGGGATTCTCAGTGAGCTGTGATTTGTTTCTATGCAGTAGGTGCCGCATAATGGTATAGTAGATGAGACGAGAGTGGCTTGTTCCAACATCTGTGGGATTGGGAAAGAGACAACAAGGGTTTTCAGTCCTTCGAGATCCCTTGCAGTGCCATTAGTTTGTTCAGGTCACATTACCTGGACATTAAACGCTTTTATTCCCCAGTTTATATGATGGTAAAATGCAATGCTGTAGATAAGAAAATTAAACAAATAACAAATTAACGGTATTTCTCATTTTACCTTTATTTCCCTGGTTTGCTCGAGGGGATGCGAAAATTGATTTCCATTGTAGTATTAGTATAATATATATTATAGGATGCAGGTTTGACTCCCATGTCCTTTGCAGCTTCAGCCATTGTCTCGTGATGCCCTTGTCTCTCATATATTACTAGCAGAAGCCCGTGGTTAAAATACCACAATATCAACAGACAAAAAAAAGAAGCCTTTTATTGTTGTGCTGGTTCAGAGAGCTCAAAAATGGGAAGTTATATATAGTGCGTATAGAAAGTCGACACCCCCTTTCAAATTTTTCACCTTTTGTTGCCTTATAGCCTGGAATTAAACTGCAATAAATCAGACTTTTTCCACCTTT
The DNA here is from genome assembly GCA_035128595.1 of Eptatretus atami. Classification (NCBI taxonomy): domain Eukaryota; kingdom Metazoa; phylum Chordata; class Myxini; order Myxiniformes; family Myxinidae; genus Eptatretus; species Eptatretus atami. The sequence goes on from CM068954.1 coordinate 21,857,770, forward strand.
ATTTAAACATTGTAACCCACAACATCCAAGTGAAAAACAAATTCTACAAATTTCAGAAAATTAATGAAGAATACAAAACTAGAATGTCTTGGTTGGATAAGTGTTCACCCACCTGAGTTACTACATGGTGGAAGCACCTTTGACAGCAATTACAGCTGTGAGTCTGTTTGGGTAGGTCTCTACCAACATTGCACACCTTGATTGGGCAATATTTGCCCATTCTTCTGTACAAAAC
>CM068954.1:21858214-21869074 GCA_035128595.1 Eptatretus atami
AGAGGGCAGCAGGTTTTCCTCTAGGATTTTTCTGTATTTTGGTCCATCCATTTCCCTTCTATCCTGACAAGTGCCCCATTCCCTGCTGATGAGAAACATCCCCATAACATGATGCTGCCACCACAATGCATCACAGTAGGGATGGTGTTCTTTGGGTGACATAACGTTTTGCATTTAGGCCAAATAGTTCCATCTTGGTTTCATCATACAACAAAACTTTTCACCACATGGCTTCAGAATCTCCGGAGTGGTTTTTTTTGCATACCTCAATCGGGACTCAAGGTGGGCTTTTTTGAGAAATGGCTTCTTTCTTTCCACCCTGCTGTCCAGGCCAGACTTGTGGAGTGCTTGGGAAATTGTTGTCACATGCACACAGTGACCAGTCTTTCCCATAAAGGCCTGTAGCTCTTTCAAAGTTGCCATTGGCCTCTTGTTGGCCTCTCTGATCAGTCTCCTCTTTGCTTGGTTATCCAGTTTGGAGGGACGGCCTGATCTCAGCAGGGTATTGGTGGTACCATATGCCTTACACTTATTTATGATTGTTTTGGCTGTGCTCCAAGGGATATTCAAGACCTTTGAAATATTTTTATGCCCATCCCATGATCTGTGCCTTTCCACAACTTTATCCTGGAAGTCTTTTGAAAACTCCTTGGTGTTCATGGTTGAGTCTTTGCTGTGAAATGCACTACCCAGCAGAGGAAACCTACAGGAACAGCTGATTTTATTCTGAAATAATCAGAATCACCACAATTTAACACAGGTGGAAGCCATTTAACTTGGTGTGTGATTTTGAAGGTGATTGGTTACACCTGAACTAATTCGTAATTGCTATGATATGAGGGATGGACACTTATCCAACCAAGAAATTCTAGTTTTGTATTTTTAATTAATTTTCTGAAATTTGTAGAATTTGTTTTTCACTTGTTTTTCACTTCTCCTCATGTCTTTGTTCCCCACTGTTTTTTCCTTCCCTCCCCCACCCCTCTTGTCTCCTGCTCCCCTTGTTGTACATTTTGTGCGTTCGCTCTCATACGAGCCTCAACAGTTTATGCAATATATACTTGAAGTTGTGGGTTGCGATATGTAAATAAAGGTGGGAAAAGTCTGATTTAATGCAATTTAATTCCAGGCTAGAAGGCAGCAAAAGTTGTAAATTTTGAAAGGGGGTGTAGACTTTCTATCGGCACTGTAGATATTAACAGCAAAGACAAAAACAAGTTTTGGGAGTGATCAAGTCAGCAGTCCATTGCCTACACACCCCCCAGGTTCAATTTATTTTGGCTGATTGAAAAATTATAATTTTCCCATGGGTTTGGATTAAGTTGAAGCAACTTTTACTTTTAAAAAAATTTTCTTTCTCTTTGAGGAGCACTTCCGTGCTTCAGGGTGGGACAGAAAGACAGACAGCATTCACCTAATACAAATATATAGATATTGTTTATCCTTTGAAATTGACATGAGGCTGTTCTTTTGTGTTCATACAGGACAAGTGTTCATGCCATCTGGCAAGACTGCCAAGCCAGAAATCAAGGATAACAAAGACGGTACGGTGACGGTGAGATATACACCAGTTGAGAAGGGCCTCCACAAGATGGACATCAAGTACAATGGCTCTCACCTCTCAGGTATATACTGCAAGCAGCCTGTGCACAGATGTGGTAAGGTAAAGTGTCCTTTGGAATATTAGTTCCTTTAAAATGTGCAACTTCTAGAGTTTAGTTGCACCCAGAGTAACACTTTGAAACGATATGGTGGCAGGCAGTGTAATACAGTGTCAACGTAGCAGTGGTAACTTGTACATTATACAGTGGTAACTTGGTGGATTCTGCCTGTGTGCACTAAATAATGAGGAAATCGGTCTTCAGGACTTTCTATGACCCTGACAGCATAGGAAATGTCAGAAAACCTGGTGATAACGAGATACTTGTCATTTTGTTAAAATGTAACAAAAACAAACAAACAAAAAAACAACAACGTGAGTCCAATGGAAACACTGATGCACACCATTGTAGTTGCCTTCCGCAGCCAAGACAGCCATTTGCATATAACACACGAACAACCTTTGCACGTAAATTTGTTTATAGTGTTGGTGCTGCTGGACCAGACAACAACCACAATCTGGGATAGTAAGCAGTGTTATGTGGTGTCATTGAGTGTCTAAGTAGGCAAGACCACTTGCAACCCGCAGTCCAGACGGGAATTTTGAATTTGTTCTTGGTGCCGGATATAACTTGCCGACTGTTCACGAAGGCCATCATGGGATCTTTATCAGCCACCAGGCAATGCTAGTAGATGAGACGCCCAATTTCACGTCCATCCGATAGAGGGCACACACATTGATGAATCACCTTGTTTGTGAAACACTGGGACGACAGTTTATAGCCGGGTCAGGATTCAAGCCCAGGCTAGTGAGCTCTGAGATGAGTGCGTGTACTTCTGGGATATCCTTCCAGAGCCGGTATACACAATTGTAGCATGGCAGCAACATCTATACGGATCTATACATTGGCAGCAACAGGGTACTTTGATTGCTTTCCACAAATAAGAAAACTGGAAAAGAGCACCTTTCCAAAATGGAACTTCGCAGATGAATCTAATTCAATTATGGATCAAACTTGGTGGTAATCAGTCTAACTCTGAGCTATTTGAACATCCCACACATCTATTGACTCTTGCTGTTGATTGACCAACTCTTTGTTGCTCCACAGTCAGAGACGAGCTTTCCACACCTACTATCAATCTCTTCTTGTTGCCACTGCTGCTGTTGTTGTTGGTGTTGTCATTGTGACAAAACCCTTTTGCTTGCAGGGAGCCCGCTGCAATTCTACGCCAATGCTGTTAGCAGCCGTCAGGTATCGGCATATGGTGCAGGCCTGTCACACGGAATCGTCAATAAACCCGCAACGTTCAACATTGTCACAAAGGACGCAGGTGAAGGTACGGATGGATATTAAAGCGGGAAACATGCACTCTGTGTAAAATTTTCACCTATTCAAAAATGTAACCCTAAATCATCGGAACACTTATCATGCATGGTACTGTGAACTTTTAGAGTTTGGAAATTTTTGGTTTGTTGACAAAATGAGAACTTTTGAAAAAAAAATTTTTTTGCAACTTGTACAATTCGCTCCATGCTTCATGATTGTTATGACTTGGGAACAATATGGAAGTTTCAGTGATGAGACTTGCCAATATAGATTAAAGGAAAATCACTTCTGACATATCTGATGCTTGTGGTGGTGCTGCAGGGGGATTGTCTTTGGCAGTCGAAGGTCCATCAAAAGCGGAGATCTCGTGCAAGGACAACAAAGACGGAACGTGCACCGTGTCTTATCTTCCTACAGCTCCAGGACCTTACAGCATAATCGTCAAATTCGATGACAAACACATCTCTGGAAGCCCCTTCACAGCCAACATTGTTGGTATGGTTTGCCAATTCACACCTGTACATACCAGAGGGTCTTCAAACTGTTGGCAAAGTTTAGATAGGGTGTTGCAATTGAGCGAAAACAAGTTGGTGTGTAACCTGTATCATTCTGATGTCTCAAACTCGTCTACAGCAGGCAGCAGCGTGTTACGTACATCCCGGCTGGCCGTGGGCACAGCCACAGATGTTTCCTTGAAGATCGTCGAGACCGATCTGAGCAAGCTTTCCGCCAGCATTCAGGCACCCTCGGGCAAGGAGGAACCATGCCTGCTCAAACGCCTCCCGAATGGACACATAGGTCAGTACTTAATGCTTATCTATGGATATGTAATGCTCGTACTCTTTGAGTCCCTTCTTTTATGACACAAGAACATACATGGGAAGTCAAGCAGCCATTTTTTTTTTTGGATCCTTTCCCTTAATTGCAGCTTTCGTTAAGAAATTGGAAACTACAATCTTGTGCTTTATCTTTTCAACATAATTCTATGCAATTTTAGTATTCGTTGCTTCTCTATCCATCCATAAATAACGGTGGCATGGGAGTTTTCTGTTTACAAGGTAAAATCACTCGGCCCTATGCCCACTTCAACAGACCCTTGCCTGCTGTTGACTTAACAGTTAAGGTGGCCGGCTTAAAATTTTCAGGTCTTGAGTTTGAACCACTGTCGTTCCATTAAATAACACCAGGTGGGTTGACAGCCTGTCATTCTTCCATGGTCGTCAAAATGAGTACCAGCTTACTGGAAACAGGTGGAACTGCCGCAGCGGCACAGCAGCGCTCCCAGCAATGATGCAACCAGCAGACGCAGGCTGCATATGACAACAAACATATTGTGTGATGTCACATGTGAACACTTCTCCAACAGGAATATCATTCACACCTCGTGAGGCGGGTGAGCATGTGGTGAGCGTGAGAAAGGGAGAGCGGCATGTCGTTGACAGTCCTTTTCGCATCACCGTCGGCCCTGGCGAGATCGCCGATGCAACCCGTGTTCAGGCAACGGGCCGTGGTCTACGAGAGGCCCACACATCTGAAGTCACCGAGTTCATTGTGGACACTCGGACAGCAGGTGAGGAAGTTACAATTTCAGATAATAACCGGTGGCAATATGGGCCGGGATCTGGTTCTAGTTTAAAATTGCCAGATTATTGCTCTGATCCTGGACAAATTTTCATCGGATCAGTCCATCGGTTCAGTTTTATGCTTCATCGTCTCAACCCCCTTTACTTAAACCGTACCCATTATGTAATCTGATGTAAGCTACCCGTCTGACTCACTGTACTGAGTTTTGACTACCTCTATTTGAATTTCCCTTCAAGGCTTAAATAATCATCTGTTTGTAATCACAACATGGCCCCAGCGAGATAAATGAGATCTATATTTTCATAATCCTTTGTTTGGTACATTATTCAGGTTACGGAGGACTTGGACTCTCTATCGAGGGCCCAAGCAAGGTGGATATTAACTGCGAGGACCAGGAGGATGGGACATGCCGCGTTACCTACTGCCCGACGGAACCCGGGAATTACGTCGTCAATATCAAGTTTTCGGAGAAACACATCCCAGGTATAACATGATCCCATTACTGTGTGTTAACATACCTTCTCATGTGTCAAAACTTTTTTTTATGGTGTGCCGTTATGCTTATGTGTTTTTTTTTCTTTTCCGGCATTGTTTGACTGATGTGTGGCAACCTTCCTGCTTAATGGAATGCTGCAACCATTATCCAAAAATAAATGGTTAATAAATATGAGAGCCAATGTTACACGACTCGATGTACATTCCCCAGGAAGTCCATTTGCGGTGAAGGTGACTGGTGAAGGGCGCATGAAGGAAAGCATCACGCGCTCTCGCCAAGCACCCTCCATTGCTACTGTAGGAAGCACTTGTGATCTGAATCTCAAAATCCCAGGTGATTCCATTAACCCCTTTCTACACAAACTTTTTTTTACCACATTGTCTTATTTCTGCTATATTTTGTTTGCAAAAGTTGCAAATCTTACTCTTCACCTAATCTTTTAACATTTACCTAAACGCTCAACCGTCTCAAAAATTTGGCACTTTTTTCACGAACAGGAAACTGGTTCCAGATGATCACGGCCCAGGATCGACTCACGCGGACCTTCACACGCAGCAGTCATACCTACACCCGCACCGAGCGCACCGAGATCAGCAAGACGCATGGCGGAGAGACAAAGCGTGAAGTGCGTGTTGAAGAGTCAACCCGGGTCGGGGGTGGGCGTGATCCACCCTTCGCTTCTGCCATCTTCAAAGATTTTGCTGTCGGAGGTTCTCGTGACACACGCTCACCTTTCCGCCCCGAGGGTGAGAAAATGGTTGATTTCATAATCTACCCCCACCCCCATGTAATTCGAGTACAATATGGATACGCTGCACTGGATCAGTGCTAACTGGGTTAGTAGCAGCATGGGCAGTACTTTCATTTCAAAACAGTTGACCCTTAACCTTCTGCATTATATTGGTAAAATGCTTGGACTCAAGTTTTGAACTGCTTTTCGAAAGTTCAGTATGTATTGTTTTGCTCTGAATATTGCACAGGTCATTAATTTTCCTTTATGGCAGGAAAACTTTTTGGATACAAGACTTGACAATCACTCTAGCAGGGAAATAATGAATTTATACTTTGTCTCATAATGCTCTTGTCCATCATATCCCAATGTTCTTGGAATTTATGATAAAGCACACTGATGTCTCCAAGCGACCTCATCTTACTCCATGAGTCGTAGACAGTGTATAAACTACAACCGCACTCATTAGAGCGCATACTTCTGCCAGGCTGAACAATTTACGTTTTGGATCCCACTGATAGGCAGGATCTGCATCTGGACCTGAAACAAAATCTAATCGGCTTTTTCTTATCACCTACCCAACTCATCCACAAATTTTGTCATAATGCATCCACAACTTCTTGAAATATCATGCTACATATTGATTTTGGCCCTATCTCTCAATGGTGAAGAATCACTCAAAAAATCTCATGTCTGGATCCGGATATTCACCAAAATCGAATCGATTCATCCTTGTCACACACCGAACCTGTCCACCAAGTTTCGTCCGAATCCGTCAATAACCTTTTGAGATACCCTGCTCACAGAGAGACAAACAGACAGACAGGGGTGAAAACATCATCTCCGTCCATCTTCGGTGGTGGAGGTAATAATATATTGTAACCGTATCCCTTGCCTATTCATTCCCTGACTGTACTTCTGCTTTTCTGCAGATTCAACACGACCAGACATGTCGGCACAAGTGACTAGTCCACTCGGTAAGACCCAGGAAGCCGAGATAGTCGAAGGGGAGAATGGCTCCTACAGTATTCGCTTTGTGCCTCACGAGACAGGCCCACACTCCGTCAGCGTCAAGTACCGTGGACAGCACGTACCTGGAAGTCCCTTCCAGTTCACTGTGGGGCCTCTCGGAGAAGGAGGTCCACACAAAGTACGAGCTGGAGGTCCTGGACTTGAGCGAGGAGAAGCTGGAGTGCCCGGTGAGACATGATTGAGTCTGGCCTTGGGGAAAAGTTTCCATCTTGCTTTTTCTTTGTCTACATACTTCAACTGCCCTAAGTATTTGTTGAGGTATAATCATTGATGCAGCATGGCTGAGGGTGAAGGTGTGGGGCTGGGATATAATTTATTTTAACGTTTTCTCTTGCCGCACACTTTGTGACCACATCACCCTTACCACTCCTTCACTACCCCTAAAGCCGAATTCAGCATCTGGACACGTGAAGCGGGTGCAGGAGGCCTTTCCATTGCCATTGAAGGCCCAAGCAAAGCTGAAATTTCTTTTGAGGATCGCAAAGATGGCTCTTGTGGCGTGTCATATGTTGTCCAAGAACCAGGTAGGTGCTTAGGTTCCAAACATCAGGTAAACGAGTTTTCTTCCGTTGTACGTACTGCGCAGCTAGTGACACCTCCCACGTCCAGGAAATATTTTTTTCTCTCAAAGTCAAAAATTGCTTTTGTCCTTGATGTCTGCACATTCTCCACAAACCTTATTTTCTTCTTGTTTGCTCAACCCTCTCCGATACTACCATAGGTGATTATGAGGTATCGATTCGTTTCAATGAGGAGCACATCCCGGATAGTCCTTTCTTGGTTACCGTATGTGTGCGCTCAGACGATGCTCGCAGACTCACCGTTACCAGCCTTCAGGTAAGTTTCTCACCGACTAGTTAAGTGTTCTGACATTCACCGAACAAAGTCAATAAATGTGCAGAAGATCGAGCGTCTGTCAACGTGCATGAAAATCTCTTATAAAATTGGTAAATTTCAAATAGTGTTTAAATGTCGTGGACAGGTGTGCCCGAGGGTTCAATAATTCCAGTCTTCCATCATCACACGAGTACTTACCTTTAAATTATTTCACCCGGTGTTCAAATCCCGGATACTGTGTGCATTTTTTTTTCCATTGTTTAGTCATTTCTCTAGTTACCATCTTGTTGACCCAATTCATCTCCATATGCCTGAATGTTGTCCTGGTTTGTTTCATTATCAGTTTGGATCTCTCCACATTTCTTATCTTATATTCAAATTAGGGTCACTGAGATGGCACTGTTCCTCCTGTATTATTGTGTTGCCTCGACCATCAAAATGTGCTTTTTCAGATCACATGAACAATAACACGATGAACATTATTTTGTCCTCAACTCGAGAGATAATTGGAATTGCATAATGATAGTTGTAATAATAATACTAATAGCTAGAACGACACTCGATAGAATGCATACCTCCCCCAGGCTGAACAGTTTACATTTTGTATCCTGATAGGCTGGATCTGGATTCGAACCTCAATCAACATCTAATCGGCTTGTTCTTGTCACCTACCCAACTCATCCACATAGTTTTGTCATAACCGGTCCAAAAGTTTTTGAAATATCAAAATATCGTGCTATGTTTCGTTTTTGGCCCCATCTCTCAATGGTGAAGAATCGTTATAAAACAATAATAAAATTCTTGTATCTGGATCCGGATTTTCAACAAAATCTAATCGATTCGTCCGAATCCGTCCATAACGTTTTGAGACATCCTGTTCACAGCAGAGATGATATAGCGGAGCTGCCGGAGGTAATAATTATCGTTATGACACATTGTACTTTCATTGAACTAACAAGTTGCCCTTATACTTAGCCTACAGGTTAGGGTTTATAATATCATTAACTCAGGTTATCTCACATTAGGACATTTCCTTTCATGGCCTGCTGTGATGATTAATTGGGTTAAAAACATTCTGACATTGTTAAAATTTATAAAAATGACCACAGTGTGGAGCATCACAATGACGACCACCTTTTATTTCTAGGAATCCGGACTTAAAGCAAATCACCCAGCATCTTTTGCAGTCCAGATGCACGGAACGCGTGGCTTCCTGGAAGCAAAGCTACATTCTGCTTCTGGTGCTCTCGAGGACTGCTACATCTCAGATGTAGAACAAGGTAAATAACCTTTAAAATATATTGTGGAACGAGACAGACTGTAACGTCCGACTAACAAGAGAGACAGACAGCACCAACCTCCGGACTATGAATGAATAGTACAATCGGAATACTCAGATTTTCATTCTCTGATGGAGAATCCAAAGAAAGGATGAGGTGGGGGGGGGGGGAATGGGGCAGATAACAGCAATTTTTGAGAGGAATCGTGCAAATGATGATACAAGCATCAAATTTGGCACATGTTCTCCAGGGGATTCTAATCAAATCTGCCCGATTGGCCATTTGAAAATCCAAATTTTGAAAAATTTGAAAAAAAAATAAAAACTTCTAAAAAGTCAAGATCACGAATCAATTGGATGCTGGCTGATATTGGTGAATGTTTCAGAAACATCATCAAAGACGTTCCAAGTCTGCCATGCAGTTTTCTTCCCTTTACCGAGAAGGCAGACACGACGTCACATCCGAACGCATGGAAGTATGGATCCTCGAGCTTCTCAGTCCTATGCAGAAACTACTCATGGACTGGAATCCATCGCGCCTAGGCTCATTGGCCAAAGGCAATCCACATGTTCTCAAGACCTACTTCCTGTAAGGATGCAGTACAGATATTGCTATGACTAGTACATCTGTGTCATTAGCCTTAATGATAATGGACTTGCTACCATCCGTCGTTGCATCCCTGGCGTGCACAAATATTCGAGTGTCAGCTTCTTCATGACAACATGGAGACACAGCATCCAGTGACTTCCTTGTGTTGCTAATGGCATCTTCTCCTTTTGTGACAATGACTGTGCTTGTCGTCTGTGCTTCACACATCTTTTCCGCAAGGAAGTGAAACAGCTCAGTCTTGTTGCCGTCATCTCGAAGAAGCTTCTCCAGTTACTTGGGGTCTTACTGGTTCCTGTCACTCTTCTTCTGATTCCTTGCCCCCTTTTCAACCTTGCCTCGGACTTCAGACTTGACTTCTTGTACACATCAAACACTACGTCCACCCTCTCGTACCTGGCACCATAGGATTCCACCATTGGGATGATGTCTTCTTTAGCATAGTCATCAAATATCTTTGAAGGCGTGGTGGTAGGGCATTGATAAGTGCTGAGCCATCAATGATGACTGCATCACCCCTTGGTTCTCTGTCTGGGATGTTCACTTGCACTTCAAGAATTTCAGCCAGCTGTGACTTCAAATTTTTTGAAGTTTTTTTTTTTCTTCAAATTTTTCAAAATTTGGATTTTCAAATGGCCAATCAAGCAGATTTGATCAGAAAGCCCTGCAGAACAGAAATGCCAAATTTGATGCTTGTATCATAATTTTACGATTTTTCTACTATCTACTACACTGGGGGGGGGGGGGGGCTGTCACCTTTCAAGCGGTCTAGTTTGAGTTTGATTCCAGCACATCAAACTCAAACTATACACGTTGAAAGGTGAACATGACAAGCAAATCTCCCTCCAAAATGTCATCCTGGTGGTTTGAAGAAGTCATGATGTTACATTGATTGCACGCTCTTTTGTAAACAATGTTAAGCTGACTATCCTGTTTGCCAGCACTCACTAGCGGATGTTCAAGATCCCACAGAATCATTAAAAAAAAGGTAGCTCATTGTGTGCTGGTAAAATGATAGATATTCTAAATTTCTGCACAAATTTATTGGGTCACTGCAGAAGTCTGTGATGGCCCGGTAAATGATGCAACCAGCAACTGTATGCTGCATACGTTAAGGATTCTCGGGCGAATTGAAGAAATAAATCCCTTAAGAGGAGCGATAAAAAGAAGAAGAACCGAAAAAACCGAACACAATAACGACAACGACAACGACACAGCACAAACCTCCACCGGGCTGAACAGTTCACATGTTGTATCCCACTGATAGACCGGATCTGGATTCGTCCCTGAACCAAAATCGAATCGGCTTGTTCTTGCCACCTACCCAATCCATCCACAGCATTTTGAGATATTGTGCTAAGTATCGTT
>CM068954.1:21870883-21887338 GCA_035128595.1 Eptatretus atami
GGAATTAACCTTGCTAACAAACTCTTGGCGGCACAAACGCTCCTGTAGAGCAGTATGCGTACATCAACATCAACATATACCCAGACCATGTATCTACTGTTCCAAAGCACGTTGTCTAAGCTTCCTTCTACACCCTCAGGCCACAGAGACGACCGTGACCTGCTGGCTGGAGCTCTTCGTCCCTTCAAGGTGGTCATTCCATTCACAATGGAGCAAGGGGAAGTTACAGTTCGTGACAGTGTCTCTCATATTTACTCAGATCGAATTACCAGCGTGGTGATGTCACGCCAAGCTGTCAATATTAGCTCGACAATCGAAACAGCACTGTGAATGGATTCTCATGAGCTGTGATTTGTTTCTATGCAGTAGGTGCCGCATAATGTATAGTAATGAGACGAGAGTGGCTTGTTCCAACATCTGTGGATTGGGAAAGAGACAACAAGGGTTTTCAGTCCTTCGAGATCCCTTGCAGTGCCATTAGTTTGTATCATCACATTACTGGACATTAAACGCTTATTATTCCCCAGTTTTATGATGGTAAAATGCAATGCTGTAGATAAGAAAATTAAACAATAACCAATTAACGGTATTTCTCATTTTTACTTTATTTCCCTGGTTTGCCTCGAGGGATGCGAAATTGATTTCATTGTAGTATTAGTATAATATATATTATAGGATGCAGGTTTGACTCCCATGTCCTTTGCAGCTTCAGCATTGTCTCGTGATGCCCTTGTCTCTCATATATTACTAGCAGAAGCCCGTGGTTAAATACCACAATATCAACAGACAAAAAAAAGAAGCCTTTATTGTTGTGCTGGTTCAGAGAGCTCAAAAATGGGAAGTTATATATAGTGCGTTTAGAAGTCGACACCCCTTTCAAATTTTTCACCTTTTGTGCCCTTATAGCCTGGAATAAACTGCAATAAATCAGACTTTTTCCACCTTTATTTAAAATTGTAACCACAACATCCAAGTGAAAACAATTCTACAAATTTTCAGAAAATTAATGAAGAATACAAAACTAGAATGTCTTGGTTGGATAAGTGTTCACCCACCTGAGTTACTACATGGTGGAAGCACCTTTGACAGCAATTACAGCTGTGAGTCTGTTTGGTAGGTCTCTACCAACATTGCACACCTTGATTGGCAATATTGCCATTCTTCTGTACAAAACTGTTCAAGTGTTCAGTGAGTTGCGTGGGGAGCGTTTGATGGACAGCAATCTTCAAGTCTGCCACAGATTTTCGATTGGATTGAGCGTCGCGCTCTGAAGGCCATGAAGAATTTGTCTTGTCTTAGCCACTCGTGTGCTTGCTTCTTAGGTCAAATGCGACGGTAACTTCCGCCATCGCTTTCTTCAGAGCATCTGGATTTTCGATCCATCATTCCTTGCAGACATTTGCTCCGTAATAGGTACTATTCCCTGCAGGTCACGTTTCCGCAAAAAGTAACGATGGGACTTTATCTTCTGTATTTCGCAGCATTTTTCCTAGCCTACTTTCTGCCATCCTAAGACTATCTGCATCTACAATGGCATCACAGTAGGATGTGTTTTGGGTGCATAACGTTTTGCATTAGGCCAAATAGTTCCATCTTGGTTTTCATCATACAACAAAACTTTCACCACATGGCTTCAGAATCTCGAGTGGTTTTTTTTGCATACCTCAATCGGGACTCAAGGTGGCTTTTGAGAAATGGCTTTTTCTTCCACCCTGCTGTCCGGCCAGACTTGTGGAGTGCTTGGGAAATTGTTGTCACATGCACACATGACCAGTCTTTCCCATAAAGGCCTGTAGCTCTTTCAAAAGTTGCCATTGGCCTCTTGTTGGCCTCTCTGATCAGTCTCCTCTTTGCTTGGTTATCCAGTTGGAGGGACGCCTGATCTCAGCAGGGTATGGTGGCTACCATATGCCTTACACTATTTATGATTGTTTGGCTGTGCTCCAAGGGATATTCAAGACCTTTGAAATATTTTATGCCCATCCATATTGTGCCTTTCCACAACTTTATCCTGGAAGTCTTATGAAAAATCCTGGTGTTCATGGTTGAGTCTTTGCTGTAAATGCACTACCCAGCAGAGGAAACCTACAGGAACAGCTGATTTTATTCTGAAATAATCAGATCACCACAATTTAACACAGGTGGAAGCCATTTAACTTGTGTGTGATTTTGAAGGTGATTGGTTACACCTGAACTAATTCGTATTGCTATGATATGAGGGATGGACACTTATCCAACCAAGAAATTCTAGTTTTGTATTTTAATTAATTTTCTGAAATTTGTAGAATTTGTTTCACTTGTTTTTCACTTCTCCTCATGTCTTTGTTTCCCCACTTTTTTTCCTTCCCTCCCCCACCCCCTTGTCTCCTGCTCCCCTTGTTGTACATTTTGTTGCGTTCGCTCTCCATACGAGCCTCAACAGTTTATGCAATAATACTTAAGTTGTGGGTTGCGATAATGTAAATAAAGGTGGAAAAGTCTGATTTAATGCAATTTAATTCCAGGCTAGAAGGCAGCAAAAGTGTAAATTTTGAAAGGGGTGTAGACTTTCTATCGGCACTGTAGATATTAACAGCAAAGACAAAAACAAGTTTGGAGTGATCAAGTCAGCAGTCCATTGCCTACACACCCCCCAGGTTCAATTATTTTTGGCTGATTGAAAAATTATAATTTTCCCATGGGTTTGATTAAGTTGAAGCAACTTTTACTTTTAAAAAAATTTTCTTTCTCTTTGAGGAGCACTTCTCGTGCTTCAGGGTGGACAGAAAGACAGACAGCATTCACCTAATACAAAATATAAGATATTGTTTATCCTTGAAATTGACATGAGGCTGTTCTTTTGTGTTCATACAGGACAAGTGTTCATGCCATCTGGCAACTGCCAAGCCAGAAATCAAGGATAACAAAGACGGTACGGTGACGGTGAGATATACACCAGTTGAGAAGGCCTCCAAGATGGACATTCAAGTACAATGGCTCTCACTCTCAGGTATATACTGCAAGCAGCCTGGTCCAAGATGTGTAGGTAAAGTGTCCTTTGGAATATTAGTTCCTTTAAAATGTGCAACTTCTAGATGTTTAGTTGCACCCAGAGTAACACTTGAAACGATATGGTGGAGGCAGTGTAATACAGTGTCAACGTAGCAGTGGTAACTTGTACATTATACAGTGGTAACTTGGTGATCTGCCTGTGTGCACTAAATAATGAGGAAATCGGTCTTCAGACTTTCATGACCCTGACAGCATAGGAATGTCAGAAAACCTGTGATAACGAGATACTTGTCATTTTGTTAAAATGTAACAAAAACAAACAAAAAAACAACAACGTGAGTCCAATGGAAAACACTGAGCACACCATTGTAGTTGCCTTCCGCAGCAAGACAGCCATTTGCATATAACACACGAACAACCTTTGCACGTAAATTTGTTTATAGTGTTGGTGCTGCTGGACCAGACAACAACCACAATCTGGATAGTAAGCAGTGTTATGTGGTGTCATTGAGTGTCTAAGTAGGCAGACCACTTGCAACCGCAGTCCAGACGGGAATTTTGAATTTGTTCTTGGTGCCGGATATAACTTGCCGACTGTTCACGAAGGCCATCATGGGATCTTTACAGCCACCAGGCAATGCTAGTAGATGAGACGCCCAATTTCACGTCCATCCGATAGAGGCACACACATTGATGAATCACCTTGTTTGTGAAACACTGGGACGACAGTTTATAGCCGGGTCAGGATTCAAGCCCAGGCTAGTGAGCTCTGAGAATGAGTGCGTGTACTTCTGGGATATCCTTCCAAGAGCCGGTATACACAATTGTAGCATGGCAGCAACATCTATACGGATCTATACATTGGCAGCAACAGGGTACTTTGATTGCTTTCCACAAATAAGAAAACTGGAAAAGAGCACCTTTCCAAAATGGAACTTCGCAGATAAATCTAATTCAATTATGGATCAAACTTGGTGGGTAATCAGTCTAACTCTGAGCTATTTGAACATCCCACACATCTATTGACTCTTGCTGTTGATTGACCAACTCTTTGTTGCTCCACAGTCAGAGACGAGCTTTCCACACCTACTATCAATCTCTCTTGTTGCCACTGCTGCTGTGTTGTTGGTGTTGTCATTGTGACAAAACCCTTTTGCTTGCAGGGAGCCCGCTGCAATTCTACGCCAATGCTGTTAGCAGCCGTCAGTATCGGCATATGGTGCAGGCCTGTCACACGGAATCGTCAATAAACCCGCAACGTTCAACATGTCACAAAGGACGCAGGTGAAGGTACGGATGGATATTAAAGCGGGAAACATCACTCTGTGTAAAATTTCACCTATTCAAAAATGTAACCCTAAATCATCGGAACACTTACATGCATGGGTATGTGAACTTTAGAGTTTGGAAATTTTTGGTTTGTTGACAAAATGAGAACTTTTGAAAAAAAAATTTTTTGCAACTTGTACAATTCGCTCCATGCTTCATGATTGTTATGACTTGGGAACAATATGGAAGTTTCAGTGATGAGACTTGCCCAATATAGATTAAAGGAAAATCACTTCTGACATATCTGATGCTTGTGGTGGTGCTGCAGGGGATTGTCTTTGGCAGTCGAAGTCCATCAAAAGGCGGGATCTCGTGCAAGGACAACAAAGACGGAACGTGCACCGTGTCTTATCTTCCTACAGCTCCAGGACCTTACAGCATAATCGTCAAATTCGATGACAACACATCTCTGGAAGCCCCTTCACAGCCAAACATTGTTGGTATGGTTTGCCAATTCACACCTGTACATACCAGAGGGTCTTCAAACTGTTGGAAAGTTAGATAGGGTGTTGCAATTGAGCGAAAACAAGTTGGTGTGTAACCTGTATCATTCTGATGTCTCAAACTCGTCTACAGCAGGCAGCAGCGTGTTACGTACATCCCGGCTGGCCGTGGGCACAGCCCAGATGTTTCACTTGAAGACGATCTGAGCAAGCTTTCCGCCAGCATTCAGGCACCCTCGGCAAGGAGGGAACCATGCCTGCTCAAACGCCTCCCGAAGGACACATAGGTCAGTACTTAATGCTTATCTATGGATATGTAATGCTCGTACTCTTGAGTCCCTTCTTTTATGACACAAGAACATACATGGGAGTCAAGCAGCCATTTTTTTTTTTGGATCCTTTCCCTTAATTGCAGCTTTCGTTAAGAAATTGGAAACTACAATCTTGTGCTTTATCTTTTCAACATAATTCTATGCAATTTTAGTATTCGTTGCTTCTCTATCCATCCATAAATAACGGTGCATGGAGTTTTCTGTTTACAAGGTAAAATCACTCGGCCCTATGCCCACTTCAACAGACCCTTGCCTGCTGTTGACTTAACAGTTAAGGTGGCGGCTTAAAATTTTCAGGTCTTGAGTTTGAACCACTGTCGTTCCATTAAAATACACCAGGTGGTTGACAGCCTGTCATTCTTCCATGGTCGTCAAAATGAGTACCAGCTTACTGGAAACAGGTGGAACTGCCGCAGCGGCCACAGCAGCGCTCCCAGCAATGATGCAACCAGCAGACGCAGGCTGAATATGACAACAAACATATTGTGTGATGTCACATGTGAACACTTCTCCAACAGGAATATCATTCACACACTCGTGAGCGGTGGAGCATGTGGTGAGCGTGAGAAAGGGAGAGCGGCATGTCGTTGACAGTCCTTTTCGCATCACCGTCGGCCCGGCGAGATCGCCGATGCAACCCGTGTTCAGGCAACGGGCCGTGGTCTACGAGAGGCCCACACATCTGAAGTCACCGAGTTCATTGTGGACACTCGGACAGCAGGTGAGGAAGACAATTTCAGATAATAACCGGTGGCAATATGGGCCGGGATCTGGTTCTAGTTTAAAATTGCCAGATTATTGCTCTGATCCTGGACAAATTTTCAATCGGATCGGTCCATCGGTTCAGTTTTATGCTTCATCGTCTCAACCCCCTTTACTTAAACCGTACCCATTATGTAATCTGATGTAAGCTACCCGTCTGACTCACTGTACTGAGTTTTGACTACCTTATTTGAATTTCCTTCAAGGCTTAAATAATCATCTGTTTGTAATCACAACATGGCCCCAGCGAGATAAATGAGATCTATATTTCATAATCCTTTGTTTGGTACATTATTCAGGTTACGGAGGACTTGGACTCTCTATCGAGGGCCCAAGCAAGGTGGATATTAACTGCGAGGACCAGGAGGATGGGACATGCCGCGTTTACCTACTGCCCGACGGAACCCGGAATTACGTCGTCAATATCAAGTTTTTCGGAGAAACACATCCCAGGTATAACATGATCCCATTACTGTGTGTTAACATACCTTCTCATGTGTCAAAACTTTTTTTATGGTGTGCCGTTATGCTTATGTGTTTTTTTTCTTTCCGGCATTGTTTGACTGATGTGTGGCAACCTTCCTGCTTAATGGATGCTGCAACCATTATCCAAAATAAATGGTTTATAAATGAGAGCCAATGTTACACACGACTCGATGTACATTCCCCAGGAAGTCCATTTGCGGTGAAGGTGACTGGTGAAGGGCGCATGAAGGAAAGCATCACGCGCTCTCGCCAAGCACCCTCCATTGCTACTGTAGGAAGCACTTGTGATCTGAATCTCCAAAATCCCAGGTGATTCCATTTAACCCCTTTCTACACAAACTTTTTTTACCACATTGTCTTATTTCTGCTATATTTGTTTGCAAAAGTTGCAAATCTTACTCTTCACCTAACTTTTAACATTTACCTAAACGCTCAACCGTCTCAAAAATTGGCACTTTTTTCACGAACAGGAAACTGGTTCCAGATGATCACGGCCCAGGATGCGACTCACGCGGACCTTCACACGCAGCAGTCATACCTACACCCGCACCGAGCGACCGAGATCAGCAAGACGCATGGCGGAGAGACAAAGCGTGAAGTGCGTGTTGAAGAGTCAACCCGGGTCGGGGGTGGGCGTGATCCACCCTGCTTCTGCCATCTTCAAAGATTTTGCTGTCGGAGGTTCTCGTGACACACGCTCACCTTTCCGCCCCGAGGGTGAGAAAATGGTTGATTTCATAATCTACCCCAACCCCCATGTAATTCGAGTACAATATGGATACGCTGCACTGGATCAGTGCTAACTGGGTTAGTAGCAGCATGGCAGTACTTTCATTTCAAACAGTTGACCCTTAACCTTCTGCATTATATTGGTAAAATGCTTGGACTCAAGTTTTGAACTGCTTTTCGAAAGTTCAGTATGTATTGTTTGCTCTGAATATTGCACAGGTCATTAATTTTCCTTTATGGCAGGAAAACTTTTTGGATACAAGACTTGACAATCACTCTAGCAGGGAAATAATGAATTTATACTTTGTCTCATAATGCTCTTGTCCATCATATCCCAATGTTCTTGGAATTTATATAAAGCACACTGATGTCTCCAAGCGACCTCATCTTACTCCATGAGTCGTAGACAGTGTATAAACTACAACCGCACTCATTAGAGCGCATACTTCTGCCAGGCTGAACAATTTACGTTTGGATCCCACTGATAGGCAGGATCTGCATCTGGACCTGAAACAAAATCTAATCGGCTTTTTCTTATCACCTACCCAACTCATCCACAAATTTTGTCATAATGCATCCACAACTTCTTGAAATATCATGCTACATATTGATTTTGGCCCTATCTCTCAATGGTGAAGAATCACTCAAAAAATCTCATGTCTGGATCCGGATATTCACCAAAATCGAATCGATTCATCTTTGTCACACACCGAACCTGTCCACCAAGTTTCGTCCGAATCCGTCAATAACCTTTTGAGATACCCTGCTCACAGAGAGACAAACAGACAGACAGGGGTGAAAACATCATCTCCGTCCATCTTCGGTGTGGAGGTAATAAATATATTGTAACCGTATCCCTTGCCTATTCATTCCTGACTGTACTTCTGCTTTTCTGCAGATTCAACACGACCAGACATGTCGGCACAAGTGACTAGTCCACTCGGTAACACCAGGAAGCCGAAGATAGTCGAAGGGGAGAATGGCTCTACAGTATTCGCTTTGTGCCTCACGAGACAGGCCCACACTCCGTCAGCGTCAAGTACCGTGGACCAGCACGTACCTGGAAGTCCCTTCCAGTTCACTGTGGGCCTCTCGGAGAAGGAGGTCCACACAAAGTACGAGCTGAGGTCCTGGACTTGAGCGAGGAGAGCTGGAGTGCCCGGTGAGACATGATGAGTCTGGCCTTGGGGAAAGTTTCCATCTTGCTTTTTCTTGTCTACATACTTCAACTGCCCTAAGTATTTGTTGAGGTATAATCCATTGATGCAGCATGGCTGAGGTGAAGGTGTGGGGCTGGATATAATTTATTTTAACGTTTTCTCTTGCCGCACACTTTGTGACCACATCACCTTACCACTCCTTCACTACCCTAAAGCCGAATTCAGCATCTGGACACGTGAAGCGGGTGCAGGAGGCCTTTCCATTGCCATTGAAGGCCCAAGCAAAGCTGAAATTTCTTTTGAGGATCGCAAAGATGGCTCTTGTGGCGTGTCATAGTTGTCCAAGAACCAGGTAGGTTTTAGGTTCCAAACATCAGGTAAACGAGTTTTCTTCCATTGTACGTACTGCGCAGCTAGTGACACCTCCCACGTCCAGGAAATATTTTTTCTCTCAAAGTCAAAATTGCTTTTGTCCTTGATTCTGCACATTCTCCACAAACCTTATTTTCTTCTTGTTTGCTCAACCCTCTCCGATACTACCATAGGTGATTATGAGGTATCGATTCGTTTCAATGAGGAGCACATCCCGGATAGTCCTTTCTTGGTTACCGATGTGTGCGCTCAGACGATGCTCGCAGACTCACCGTTACCAGCCTTCAGGTAAGTTTCTCACCGACTAGTTAAGTGTTCTGACATTCACCGAACAAAGTCAATAAATGTGCAGAAGATCGAGCGTTCGTCAACGTGCATGAAAATCTCTTATAAAATTGGTAAATTTCAAATAGTGTTTAAATGTCGTGGACAGGTGTGCCGAGGGTTCAATAATTCCAGTCTTCATCATCACACGAGTACTTACCTTTAAATTATTTCACCCGGTGTTCAAATCCCGGATACTGTGTGCATTTTTTTTTCCATTGTTTAGTCATTTCTCTAGTTACCCATCTTGTTGACCCAATTCATCTCCATATGCCTGAATGTTGTCCTGGTTTGTTTCATTATCAGTTTGGATTCCTCCACATTTCTTATCTTATATTCAAAGTTAGGGTCACTGAGATGGCACTGTTCCTCCTGTATTATGTGTTGCCTCGACCATCAAAATGTGCTTTTCAGATCACATGAACAATAACACGATGAACATTATTTGTCCTCAACTCGAGGATATTGGAATTGCATAATGATAGTTGTAATAATAATACTAATAGCTAGAACACATCGATAGAATGCATACCTCCCCCAGGCTGAACAGTTTTACATTTTGTATCTGATAGGCTGGATATGGATTCGAACCTCAATCAACATCTAATCTGCTTGTTCTTGTCACCTACCCAACTCATCCACATAGTTTTGTCATAACCGGTCCAAAACTTTTTGAAATATCAAAATATCGTGCTATGTTTCGTTTTTGGCCCCATCTCTCAATGGTGAAAGATCGTTATAAACAATAATAAAATTCTTGTATCTGGAATCCGGATTTTCAACAAAATCTAATCGATTCGTCCGAATCCGTCCATAACGTTTTGAGACATCCTGTTCACAGCAGAGATGATATAGCGGAGCTGCCGGAGGTAATTAATATCGTTATGACACATTGTACTTTCATTGAACTAACAAGTTGCCCTTATACTTAGCCTACAGGTTAGGGTTTAATAATATCATTAACTCAGGTTATCTCAATTAGGCATTCCTTTCATGGCCTGCTGTGAGATGATTAATTGGGTTAAAAACATTCTGAAATTGTTAAAATTTATAAAAATGACCACGTGTGGAGCATCACAATGACGACCACCTTTTATTCTAGGAATCCGGACTTAAAGCAAATCACCCAGCATCTTTTGCAGTCCAGATGCACGGAACGCGTGGCTTCCTGGAAGCAAAGCTACATTCTGCTTCTGGTGCTCTCGAGGACTGCTACATCTCAGATGTAGAACAAGGTAAATAACCTTTAAAATATATTGTGGAACGAGACAGACTGTAACGTCCGACTAACAAGAGAGACAGACAGCACCAACCTCCGGACTATGAAATGAATGTACAATCGGAATACTCAGATTTTCATTCTCTGATGGAGAATCCAAAGAAAGGATGAGGTGGGGGGGGGTAATGGGGAAGATACAGCAATTTTGAGAGGAATCGTGCAAATGATGATACAAGCATCAATTTGGCACATTTGTTCTCCAGGGATTCTAATCAAATCTGCCGATTGGCCATTTGAAAATCCAAATTTTGAAAATTTGAAAAAAAAATAAAAACTTCTAAAAAGTCAAGATCACGAATCAATGTTGGAATGCTGGCTGATATTGGTGAATGTTTCAGAAACATCATCAAAGACGTTCCAAGTCTGCCATGCAGTTTTCTTCCCTTTACCGCAGAAGGCAGACACGACGTCACATCCATGTGAACGCATGGAAGTATGGGATCCCTCGAGCTTTCTCAGGTCCTATGCAGAAACTACCTCATGGACTGGAATCCATCGCGCCTAGTCATTGGCCAAGGCAATCCACATGTTCTCAAGACCTACTTCCTGTAAGGATGGCAGTACAGATATTGCTATGACTAGTACATCTGTGTCATTAGCCTTAATGATAATGGACTGCTACCATCCGTCGTTGCATCCCTGGCGTGCACAAATATTCGAGTGTCAGCTTTCTTCATACACACAGGAGACACAGCATCCAGTGACTTCCTTGTGTTGCTAATGGCATCTTCTCCTTTTGTGACAATGACTGTGCTTGTCGTCTGTGCTTCACACATCTTTTCCGCAAGGAAGTGAAACAGCTCAGTCTTGTTGCCGTCATCTCGAAGAAAGCTTCTCCAGTTACTTGGGGTCTTACTGGTTCCTGTCACTCTTCTTCTGATCCTTGCCCCCTTTTCAACCTTGCCTCGGACTTCAGACTTGACTTCTTGTACACATCAAACACTACGTCACCCTCTCGTACCTGGCACCATAGGATTCCACCATTGGGATGATGTCTTCTTAGCATAGTCATCAAATATCTTTGAAGTGCGTGGTGGTAGGGCATTGATAGTTGCTGAGCCATCAATGATGACTGCATCACCCCTTGGTTCTCTGTCTGGGATGTTCACTTGCACTTCAAAATTTCAGCCAGCTGTGACTTCAAATTTTTTGAAGTTTTTTTTTTTTCTTCAAATTTTTCAAAATTTGGATTTTCAAATGGCCAATCAAGCAGATTTGATCAGAAGCCCTGCAGAACAGAAATGCCAAATTTGATGCTTGTATCATAATTTTACGATTTTTCTACTATCTACTACACTGGGGGGGGGGGGGCTGCTCCACCTTTCAAGCGGTCTAGTTTGAGTTGATTCCAGCACATCAAACTCAAACTATACACGTTGAAAGGTGAACATGACAAGCAAATCTCCCTCCAAAATGTCATCCTGGTGTTTGAAGAAGTCATGATGTACATTGATTGCACGCTCTTTTGTAAACAATGTTAAAGCTGACTATCCTGTTTGCCAGCACTCACTAGCGGATGTTCAAGATCCCACAGAATCATTAAAAAAGGTAGCTCAGTGTTGCTGGTAAAATGATAGATATTTCTAAATTTCTGCACAAATTTATTGGGTCACTGCAGAAGTCTGTGATGGCCCGGTAAATGATGCAACCACAACTGTATGCTGCATACGTTAAGGATTCTCGGGCGAATTGAAGAAATAAATCCCTTAAGAGGAGCGATAAAAAGAAGAAGAACCGAAAAAACCGAACACAATAACGACAACGACAACGACACAGCACAACCTCCACCGGGCTGAACAGTTCACATGTTGTATCCCACTGATAGACCGGATCTGGATTCGTCCCTGAACCAAAATCGAATCGGCTTGTTCTTGCCACTACCCAATCCATCCACAGCATTTTGAGATATTGTGCTAAGTATCGTTTTTGCCCCATCTTTCAATGATGAAGAATCACTTAAAAAAAAAAAACATTTCATATCGGACGTATCTGGATCTTCACCCAAATCGAATCAATTCGTCCTTGTCACACACCCAACCTGTCCACCAAGTTTTCGTCCAGATCCGTCCATTACGTTTTGAGATACTCACAGACAGACAAACAGGGCTGAAAACATATCCTCCGTCCTCCTTACATGGCAGAAGTAATCATAATGATAGAAGATTATATGAAAACACCTTTTACAAAAAGCCATCCAATTAACACTGCTCAATGATATTTTGTCTTTTAAAAACATTTTGTAGGTACCAAAAGAACCTGTAGTGGACATTGTATGTTTTTGACAATGACGGTGAGACGAGGTGATAGTTATATTAACGAGCACACCGTTGTACCCCTACTTGATCCTTGCAGATCGCCGTACAGTGCGTTTCGTTCCACGAGAAAGAACACACTTCATCGAGGTTCTATTCAACGGAAGCCACATCACAGGGAGTCCATTCCGTGTGAGAATCGGTGACTCGGTCCAAGGTGGAGATCCGGGCAAGGTGTCTGCCAATGTGCCGGATTGGAGAGAGGCACCACTGGTACGTATTGCTGTTATGGAGAAATCAACATTTCAGGGAAAATATGTTTAATGAAGGAGCAACCGACTTTAAGGCCCAGTCACACCTTGACGTTTTAGCCAGCAATGGCAATGTATCAAAATGTATGTAAAACGCTGGCTTACTCTGAACTTTTTAATGTTATTTTTAAAGATTCGGACGTATTCATAACGAGTTGGTCGTCTGCATAACATATTAGTAACGGACACAGAACGTTTTCGTTGTCTTATAGATAACTTATACCAACGAATGCTTAGCCTGTTGTCGGCGTTCACAACCTATGCCCAACGATAGTCAAACTTATGCATAGCGCGCTGCACGTATCGCCGACGATCACGTGACGTAGCCTATTAAAAGGCTGCTGCACAATGATTCAAATCATAACCGCCGAGAAATGGAAGTGTCAACATCGCAGTCACACCTTGGCGATCTTGCCAGCGTATCGCCGACCTCTGAAAAATGCGTTAAAACGCTGGCGCACGTGGAATACGGTAATGGGTAAGTTTGGTATACGTGAATAGAACGCTAAAGTACGCTATCATACTTCATAGTAAGTGGAGTACGACTTGAATTTTAAACGTGTTAAAAATTTACGACGTACTTGCTGTATGCCTCACATGTTCCGCATGCGATGGAATAAGTTGTACGCACGATATGCTGCGTTGGCAACGTCGACACACGTTACTTGTAAGTACTCATAAGTCGAAAACACGTCAATGTAATGGTTAGCGTCAGTGTTCCAGACTCCCTGGTTTTTTTTGGGGGTTTTTTTTGTTTTTTTTTCTTCAGTATGACGGTGATGGTTGACACTTCGATTTCTAGTGCGGTTATAATATAATATAATTATTAGGCTGCCGCTCAACGATTTAAATCATAACCGCACTAGAAATCGAAGTGTCACATCACCGTCATACCGAAGAAAAAAACAAAAAAACAGGGAGTTTGGAACACTGACGCTAACCATTACCTTGACGTGTTCGACTTATGAGTAACTTCAAGTAACGTGTGTGGACGTGTGTCAACGATCGCGTAACGTGCCTACAACAGGTTACTCATAGGTTAGAAATAAGTTCGAGTTCGCTAAACATTACCTCGACGTGTTTCGACTTATGATTAACTTACAAGTAACGTGTGTCGACGTGTGTCAACGTTCGCATATCGTGCCTACAACTTATGGCCAGCGTAGCGAACTGTTGAGTCATACGCTGGCATAAGTCGTAAATTTCAAGCATGCTAAATTTGAGGACAACCGCAAAGTATAACGATGAAAGCCAGCATACTACGACGTATGGCAGTGTTTTTCAGCGTGCTCTCAATGTTTCCAAAACTTACCCATAACGTATCGAGTGTGCCAGCGTTTTAGACAAATTTTTCAAAATTTTAGACAAATTTTTCAAAAATCGGCATAAGCTGGCTAAAACGTCAAGGTGTGACTGGGCCTTAACCACTGCCAGTTGGACCGTAGGGCACCCCTTCTGACCGTTTGGTGGCTTTCTCACCTGCAGTTGCGTGTACATCAAAACATCTACGGTGTCTTTCATGCTAAAGGAGAGCGATGGATGTTCAGCGTGTATATGATATGCAAGGATATACTAGGAACTTTGATGCAGGAAGAGGCCATTTTACCCATTAAGCCTGCACCAAAAATCTCTCATTTTATCAACTTCATTTCATTGAAGGAAAGGGGGGAGGCTAGGGAGGAATAGGAGCGGGGAGGAGAATGATGGGATAAGCACAGGTGTTGTTTTTCCCCCCCATTTATTTATTTGAGGATTGTTTTTTTTGAATGGGGGTGGGGTGGGGGGGTAAATACAGTTGTAGGGTAAGGGATGAATAAACACTGACAGCACATTGACTTTTTGATGAGACCCTCTCACAGACATCACAATCATAACACCTGTACTGTGATACAATCACTGATCCACACCTCAGCTACCTACTCCTCCTGCCAATATGCATGTACGGGGAATACTACGACTACTACTCATACTACTACTACTACTACTTTGATGGCCTCGATTACTTCTTGTGGTGACGACCGTAAATCGTTGTTGGCCCAAGTCTTTCACGAACCGGCTGGCCAGGCTGGTCATTTGACTGAATATGACAGGAGCTGGTAATTTTGTAAGGGTGCAGCAAAATCTTGCTTCCTCTTCAGGAAGAACACTATCAGATTTGAACACAAAAGTAAGTAGGATATGATTCAGGAAAACTCTTCCCCAGCCCCTAGTGGATTCTCTCAGCTACTGGAAATTGCCCTGGCTGTTCTTACATTGATATTAATGCAAATTAACTAAATAAGCATGCAATCTCATGAACCAATCAACTCATGCTCTCCCTGAATGGTCCACTCTTTTATTAATGTGCTCTTTATCCGTAGTTTTTTTTTTTGATGCCTTGCTATTATGTTAAATAGTTCATAGATGGTCTATCTTCATTTTGCCCTTCCTTATTTGTAACTGCTTTGCATTGTTGGCTTGACAGACTAATTTGGCTTCCACAATGACACATATGGGAAATGGAAAATGATGATGACCTCACATTTTGTCCTTGCCCTCATATCTTCAGGTGCACCAGCAGAGTTTGTGGTGAAGACATCAGCAGCTGGGCCAGGTGCCCTTTCTGTGACGGTCGACGGCCCATCCAAGGTTCAGCTTGATTGTAGCGAGACAACCGAGGGTTACCACGTGCACTACGTACCTACAGCCCCCGGAAGCTACCTGATCTCCATTAAATATGCAGGACCCTACCACATCGTGGGCAGTCCCTTCAAGGCAAACATCACTGGTAAATTCGCTGCAGGAATTCTCGATAGTGTAGTAATTGGATCACTTTCACATGATGTAAATTGAAATGTTTGTAAAATCTGTGGTTGTCAAAATTGTTGAGACAAGGCGATGTGGCTCTTTCACTTTGTAACAGTGGTATTTAAAGGTCTTGCTTGAGCCCAACCTAAGTGGGAACACAGACGAGGCACATATTTCACACCTTCAAACCCATTAATTCTCGCAGGTCCACGCTTCTCTGGGGGGCACAGCTTGCACGAGACATCAACCGTCCTGGTGGAGAAGATGTCAAAACAAACGTCGTATGTCGGCAGCAGCGCACAGAGCACGAGCTCTACACACTTTGCTGCAGATGCTTCCAAAGTGACGTCATGGGGGGCAGGTCTCAGTAAGGCCTTTGTTGGCCAGAAGAACACATTCACAGTGGATTGCAGCAAGGCAGGTGTGTGACTAGGACGTGTTGGGAGAAACTAACTGAAAACTCCAAAACAAAAATTTCAGTTTATGAGTCAAACTTATGTATAGGTAAACAAATATATTGGGTGGGTAATATGCTCAGGAGGGATGATGGAATGTGGTTAGGTAAGTCTTTAATAGGAATGTAGTTTGGCAGAAGGAGAAGTGGCAGACTAAAATTGAGGTGGAACGATGTACATGAAAGACATTGGGGGTGCAGGTAGAGGATGCTCAAGGTGGAGATGTCAAACTCGTGTGGCTGACCTCACAAGAATGTGGGACTAAAAAGAGAGAGATACAGTGGCAGAGTTAAAATTGAGGTGGAACGATGTACATGAAAGACATTGGGGTGCAGGTAGAGGATGCTCAAGGTGGAGATGTAACTCGTGTGGCTGACCTCACAAGAATGTGGGACTAATTGGGGCCATAAAGTAGTTGTAGATCCAGATGAGATGATTAGACT
>CM068954.1:21887363-21897976 GCA_035128595.1 Eptatretus atami
AATTGGGGCCATAAAGTAGTTGTAGATCCAGATGATGATAGATTAACTATGCAATACCAATATTGGTTATAATGAGTATTAAAAAGTCTTGTATTACTGTATGGCTGTTCTTTTGATGGAATGTGGTTAGGTAAGTCTTTAATAGGAATGTAGTTTGGCAGGAGAAGTGGCAGAGTAAAATTGAGGTGGAACGATGTACATGAAAGACATTGGGGATGCAGGTAGAGGATGCTCAAGGTGGAGATGTCAAACTCGTGTGCTGACTCACAAGAATGTGGGACTAATTGGGCCATAAAGTAGTTGTAGATCCAGATGATGATAGATTAACTATGCATACCATATATTGGGTTATAATGAGTAATTAAAAGTTCTTGTATTACTGTATAGCTGTTCTTTTTGATGAATGTGGTTAGGTAAGTCTTTAATAGGAATGTAGTTTGGCAGGAGAAGTGGCAGAGTAAAATTGAGGTGGAACGATGTACATGAAAGACATTGGGGATGCAGGTAGGGATGCTCAAGTGGAGAGGTCAAACTCGTGTGCTGACCTCACAAGAATGTGGGACTAATGGGGCCATAAAGTAGTTGTAGATCCAGATGATGATAGATAACTAGCATACATTATTGGTTAATGCAATACCATATATTGGGTTATAATGAGTAATTAAAAGTTCTTGTATTACTGTATGGCTGTTCTTTTTATCATCCAGGCTCCAGCATGCTGATGGTTGGTGTCCATGGGCCAAAAGCCCCATGTGAAGAAGTTCATGTGCGACATGTAGGGAACAGGGTGTACAACGTGACTTATACAGTACGAGAAAAAGGCGACTACAACCTCATGGTAAAATGGGGTGAAGACAATATTCCCAACAGCCCCTTCAATATTGTTGTGCCTTGAACGAGATTAAAGAAAGCCATTTTTGTGAGGAAGTAAATCGATGCGAGGGGTGGGGTTTGGTAATGCTAAAATGCGCAAGTTGAAAAAGTTAAAAAATTAAATAAGACATTTACATTTGACGTGCCTTAGAATGAGCCTCCAATGTGCTGCTCATCAGTGCAGTGAATGTGAGAGAGCTGAGGTTGAACAGGATGTGCAGTAAATTTGTGAACTCATCATTTACCCGAAAGCCAGTAATGTGTGTGTACCATCATGGTAATGTTTTGCAAGAATTGGGTAGGAGTCTGAAAGTCTGCAGAAAAACAAGAACAAAGTAAATGAGAAGAGCATAGGGGGTGAAAGCTAAGAAAACAAAGGAAAAACTAACAAACAAAAAAAACAGCTCATCAACCCTCTACAAGAGCAGCCATCTTGAGACACACTGTACATGAGAGTAGCCGTCTCGTTACACACTGTACATGAGAGTAGCCGTCTCATTACACACTGTACATGAAAGTAGCCAAAAGGTTGCACACTGTACACGAGAGCAACCATCTCGTTAACACTGTACACGAGAGCAACCATCTTGTTAACACTGTACAAGAGTCAGAGTCGGGAGTCAATTGATGGAAACGTTGGAACAGGGCCCAGACGTACCTGAGGGAAACTCCGCTGAGAGAGGATAAGATCATTAGGCACGGACTGCACAGAGAGAACTCTGCGAGCATGAGTGGACATGCCGGATTCCATAGAAGAGAGTTTGGTGGAGGGCAGGGTCCCACTGTGTCAAAAGCACGTGTATGTCAGGATACGGCTCGGATTTTCCTGTCTGGCATTGGGACTTCCATCCATTGTGGAGACAGAGCGAGAATACTCCGGGTAGATTGACTGGTCTGTGAACCAAATTGATATCAGAAATGAGCATTGGAGAAGAGCAGAGGTTTGAGCTTGGAAGGATGATGGTTCCTAACTTGCTGCTGATTGGGGCAGGCATGATTGGTTCCTGTAGTTGCGGGTTGTTTTGCACTTTTTGTGCGGCAGGGAAGTTTGCTGATTTCCAAGCGATGGCAGATGACCTTGAGCATAGGGGAATAACGGAGGGTGAGCGAGCGCAGAAGAGGCTTTGAGGACCGTGGGTGATGCCGTCCTGGCGTGCGAATCTATGGTCGAGGTTGACAGCAACCTCTCCACTTGTAGGGAAAAGGACAACAGGGCAGGGCAGTTGGTGCGACTGGGTAAGTGGTTAGAGAAGTGATGGGTTGGGATTTAGCTTACAACCGATTTAGCATTCAGCTTTTTCCGTGCAGATATCAGCGTGGCCTTGTGAGGTAAGGAGGGGATGAGGGACATACGCAGACAGATTCATTAGAGCGCACCAGGATTGTTGGGAGGGAGAGAGGTTTGAGATTCAGATTGAGTGAGAAGATGTTGTTTCGGCTCTCTGGGGTAGATCACACTTGTTCGAGCTTTATGGAGAAGCTGGATGCCCATCGTGGGTTTGCTCCAGAGCAAAGGCGTTGTTCGGACAACTGCTCACCCAAGGCTTCAGCTGAACCAAGGCGGGAGGAAGGGTAGGAAACTGAAAGAGAGGATAATCTGTGCATAGGAGAGCGAAGTTTCTTTGAGATTCTCAGGTGAGTTGATGTGGAGAAAAGTAGCAGATCGGAGGACAGTTATAAAAGTCTTCGATGGCTGCTTGGGACGCCAGGTTCAGGCTTGATATGAAATGCGACTCGCGCGGTGAGGTGTGCATCTATAATAGCCGAATGCTTCCACTTTGACGACGTTGTCAGAAGGACCGATTGGACGGAGGAGACAGCAGATTTTCAGGGAGAAATTTGTTCAAATAATCCAGAAGGATGGATATGGATCTTGAGAATCGGTAGGGAGTTGGACGATATGGTCTCCAATGAGTTCGCCAGAAGTTTGTGGGGTGCCATGACAGGTGCAGAGAGGTACCACACCTGCAATCATGGATGTCGTAGTACAATGATGATAATTGGAAAAGTCGGAGAGTTCAACTATGAGGAAAGGAAGGAAGATGAAGGAGAAGAGAGGGTAAAGGGTAGGCAGTTGATAGGAGATTGAGGTAGGCGGCGGAGGGTTTGTTGGTTTGAGAAAGAAAGAGATACAGAAGTTGCGTCATGTATTCAATCGGAAAAACCGTTAGTAGGTTTTTGTAGATGAAGTTATGTAGTTGGGGGACGAGGTTTTCAGGAACATATATTAAACATAGAGCGTAAAATTTGGACGGAATGGAAGGGAAGCCGTTAGCAGAGGTATTCCTGGACCCGCGCTCGTAACGACGCGCAAACAGCAACCCAAAGCGTGTGGGGGAGACGAGTGAGGGCCAGACCATCGGACGAGTGAGGCAATAGAGTCTTGATGAAGAGAGCAAACTCCTCCACCCAGGCGAGGCTAGGTCTGTCAACCGGAGGAGGGAGCTAACCAGGGAGAGATACTTGCAGGGATCAGCACGGTCTTGGGGGAAAGTTTCTGTTAGGCAAATTAGTCTGGTTTGTCAGGTGGCAACGTGTATGGAAAAGTCTCGTAAGTGCTTGCGAAGCACCCGATTATTTGGGTCCCACCTTTTACTGAAGATGGAAAGGGAGGGCTTGGGTGCGGGAGTGGGGAGGGGGAGGGTAGGACACAGGGACGAGGGGCGGTAGTGTTAGAGGGTGTTTTTTGAGAACGGGATGTGGGATTGCCAGAATAGCTAGGGAAGGGGGCGGAAATGAGGGGAAGAAAAAGGCTTGTGGTACCTGGGGGAGCAGGAGAGGGGACAGAGAGGGGAAGAAGGAGTAGGATGAGGAAGGTGGATGAAGAGATGGACAGGTGAGAGTGCAAGTGGAAGGAGGCACGCTTTGTGGCATTGAGACAGGCGGCAGGGGCAACTTTGGACGAGAGTGAGGGATGAATGATGGAGAAAAGGTCGGTGGGAGTTCTGAGGAGAGGTGAGAAGGAGGCTTTGGAGGGGGAAGAGGATGGGATGGTTGCTTGAGACGTGAGGGTGAGTCTAGCATGAAGTTTGGGAAAAAGACATGGTTGAGATTAAAGCGCAACATTCAAGCACACTGGGCTTTTTTTTAAAGTTTTATGGTCAAAGATGCGGATTTAACACCAATTCTATGGACATGGATGCAATAAAGGCGAATCAGAGAAATGAGAGAGAACGCCTTTAACGTTGGAGTTTCTTAGCAAGCGTATGACGGAAGGCCGATTGAGAGCAGTGCTGTTTTAAATAGTAGAAAGTGTTGCATTATGGATACAGTAAGAGTACACAGTGTGAAAGAGAAAGATGAAGCGATTATCAAAGAGAATCGTTTTATTATTATTATTATTATTTTATTTTATCATTATGTTTGAGAGAGTATTCAAACAGATATAGTCTGGAAGTTTGTAGAAAAATCGACGGAAGAGAGAAAGAGCGAAGCAAGAAGAAGAAGATCTGAGATGTGAGTGAGGAAGGAGAACACAGTAGCGTGTGTTTTTTTGTAAATTTTTTTAAATTTAATAAGAATTAGAGTTGATTATTGGAGGGAGGGAATGAGGGACGTTAGAAAGTGGGGAACGATAGAATTAAAGGTAATGACGAGAAAAAAAACAAACTGACGATCGTACACGGGGGCTGGGGCAGGTAGCGCCTCAAGCCTTCAAGGTAGGCCTTCAAGCGTCCGTAAGACGCAAGGTCGACAAATCCTCACAAAATAGCACGATTTTGAAACAAACCGACTAGGACACACAGGGAACATGTAGGGACGAGAGATAAACCATTAAACGACAGAACACGACCGAAACTAACTTTGAGATCGTCAGCAGAAGCCCTGAAGGAGGACCTGTCGATGGCTCCAAACTCGGAACCGGACTAAGGGTAACATTAAACGGTCTTTTAATGTCCTCAAGGTCAAAATGAGTCTTTAACAGGGTCGAATAGTTTAAATGTCTACGGGCTAAATCAGTATGAATGGATCTGAAGATCTTAAAGGGGGGTCAGGTATTAGGGGTGTAAGGGTCTGAAATGAGTGTATTTGGGGGGGGGGTCTAAAGGATGTAAATGGTTTAAACAGGGTCGACGGCTTGTCTTTAATCAAAAGGTTACGTTTCATGTTCATTTTATAGTTTTGAAACTTACCACAGGGCGAGAGCATACATGCGACACGTAGGTGACCCGAGGATTCAGTTTATTTCATTAGTCTTTTGTATAGATCGTCCTTGTCCCTTGTCAAAGGCTGTTGCGTGGGGGCGCATGCGTTGGATTAGGCTGGATCTGGATCCGTGTATGTCTCCCCTCCGACCTCCTCTTCTTGCTTCAATCTTTCTTCCTATCACACCATCGTTCTGTTCATCCACTAGTTACTTCATTCATCCCTCCATATACCCACGGAGCCCGTTTCATGGTCTCACCAATAATTCTCCCCCCATCAAAATCCTTTCACAGTCCCTCCTTCGCCCTTCGGTCTTACCTCAATCCCGCGTCTGTCTCGGTCATCCCATCGGTTCGTGTGGGGTTCCTTTCCTGGTTCCCTCATCCACGCCATTGCTTGGGGAACACACCGGTGCTCTCAATGCAGTGCTAGCACTTGGTGATCATCATGGCTGCGAGCACGGCGTTCTCATTGGGTTGGTACAGTGCAAAACCGTGTGCATCGGTGTTCGTTCCGCGACGAAAGGAAGGGTGGGGCTCCCGTTGCGGCTTTGAGCGCTGTGATGGGCGGAGCGGGGGCTTCACTGAAAAGTCTCAGAATGGCGTGACAATTGCACAGTGATGTCGTGCACCCACCCCCATCGACTCGGACCCACTGGGAAGGGACAGAATGCTTGTGGGGGAGGAAAGAAGTGAGATGGTGAAGAAGGAAGCAGAAAGTCAGTGAAGGATCGTGACAAGCTCGCTAGAGCAGAAGATTACAGACCTGAGACCGTTGGCTCATCACATGAGGGAAGGAACAAAAACGGTGTGAGCGGTAAAGACAGGAAGGTTTCACGAGAAGCAGTGGTGCGAGTTCTGTGCGAAAAAGAACATTCCCTGTCCACCGAGCGATCCTAAGCCATCTCCATCCTGCTCAGCCACCAAAGAACGAGGAGGGTGAAATGGCGCACCTCGTCGACGGGTCTGAGGCAGGAAGAATTGAGCAGTAGAGAGAGCGGTGCACATCAGCTCCATATCTGGGATGCCAGATAGGACTCGCCTACTGGGACCGGGCACCTCGCATGCAGGCTGATAATCCCCATCGCTTCACCATCACCACTGCCCATCTTCCTCATCCATTTTTCACTCCGCATTCTCCTGTATATTGTGTGAAAGTGTGGAGAGAAGGAAAGACTGATTTTCCTTTTCTCCAATTCATTACTTTATATTCTTATTTCAAGTCTAGTTTTATTCTTTTGCCCCTGAGTGAATGATGGCCAAGTCTTTTGTATTAGTAGATTGAAACGCTATGTTTTATGGTTTAAATCTGCTCTTTTGCTACCTTTTTGCTTCCATGCTTGTAATATTTGTTTTTACATGATTGCTTGCATTGCATCGTGTTTGTAATAAATTAATTGTTTGTGCTTTTCTCCAAATGCTGTCTACGGTTGTCTTATTCCTTATTGGTTCGGCAACGCAGTGCCCAGGTTAGACGGGGACATTCGTTACCCCAATAATTTGTCTTTGTCAGCCAGCACACCCACTGTCAATGCTCAAAGCCGTAATCAGGAGTTGTGGCGCTGAGGGCGAGACCCCGACTTAGCGGCCAGTACAACAGGTAGCGTATTCACGCTAAGTAGTGTAACCCTGCCAGGACTTGGCCGTGCCCAATCCGAGCGTTCAGTGATGGCTTAGCAACCTGCAGGTGTGCAGGAGTTATCTGGCCGGCGGCCGTCAGGACTGACCGTTCAGGAGGCGAACCAAGTGCTTTCCCCTCATGGAGCCTCCGAACCCGGGATCCACGACAGTAATGTCAATGGCGATTAACAGATTGGTCGCATGGTCGAGTCGTGTTCAAATAGCAGATACTTATACGTATCATGTAAGTTTTTACACACACAACAACACACACACCGTTTCTTTTATAGCTATAGATACAGTACATTGTACATTTTATACAGGCAGGCCAGCACATTGGAAAATCCACGGGCATAGACATGTATTACATTTGGATGTCCTATGAGTTGGATGACGCACATAGGGTTTACCAAAAATGGGTTACTGGCAATCAGCTGCGACATCAGAATTAATGAATTAAAACAATTATTGATTGACATATGTGAATACCATGTCCATAAGCAACATGGTGAAATAGTTTGCTTAGAAAACTGGCATTCTGCACCCACGTATTCAGCCTTGAAACCTCAGGGGAAATCTGAAATTACGTCACCCAACCTTCCATTTTCATAAAAAGACCATTCAAAAGGAGGGTTGGAGTTTTTTTTTTTAAATTAAAGACTTCAATATTAATTATGACTTTTTCTTTTTTTCTAGCATAGGTGTACAGCAAACGTACTTTTCTTCCTCGATGGAGACGCCGCTGTCAAGTTTTCACATGGTACACTCTGTCTAAACTTGCTTGCAAGAGTAAGGACCATGGGAATTCCGTGTCAATGTAATGTGATTTCAAGCGAATCTTCCCCAAAGCCTCAACCTCCCCTCTCACAAACTCGGTCACTCTCTGCTCCCCTCCCACCCCAACTCTGTCCTCCCTCTCTTTTGCATCTTCAATCTTCCCCGCCCCTCCCCCACAAAGGCCTCAAGGCCTCTCCAACCTCTCTGCCACCTCGCCCAATTTTGCCTTGCCTCCATTTTTCTTCCTCAAGTCATTACCTCTCCCCCTTTCTGTCTGCCTCAATTCCTCACCCCCCCAACCACCCAAACCCCAGTCCATAACACACCTCCCAACCCCAACTTCTGTTCTCCCTTCCCTTTCTTGATGTCCTCATTCCTCTCCTAACCAACCCAAGCCCCACCGCTCCCCAATTTTTATTTTTTTTAATACTTGTGAGTTCAATGGCAGTTCAAAAATTACCTAGCACTATTCTGATAAATCTGATTACCCCCCCCCATACACTTCAACACACACCCGCATAAGAGTACTATAAAAGCTGAAGGCCTGCCACCCCACAGCCACCCCGAGGTGGTGGGTTGACCACAATAAAGACTCTGGTGTCAGTATTCGCCTGATATGGAAACCTCTTTTTTCCACAGTTGTATCATTAAATACTTGCCATCGTTAAGGGGTGCATGAAACAAAGTACATTGCCTGATGTTGTTTTGTGTGCACCTGTGGCGCCTGGTTGCATCATTTTCTAGAAGCCACACCTATGCCGCTGTGCAGTTGTCTGTACAACAACGCTGCTACTCAATTATGCCGACCTTCGAGGATCCGACAGGCGTGAAGTCAACCACCTGTGTATTTCAATGGCACAACAGGGCTTGAATTCAAGACCCTAGACTTTAAGCCAACACCCAGCTCATTGCTCGAAATAACATTAAGAAGCACTTGAAAAAACCCCACTCCCTGTAACCTCCATAACGTTTGGACAGACTCCCCACCACCACCTCCAAGTGTTAAGTCAATTTTGAAGTCGGCCCAATATGCATTCACCTTCATGACTATTTTCTTTCTTCTCATCGGTTTATTTACCAAAACCTACCTTCTTAACGATAGACAATGCATATGCCTCTCAATACAAACAACCCTCCCTTTCTATTGAGCCACTGTCTACTACAACAGACTGCTCCAAAAATATATAAATAAAATAACTGCGTTACGTACATAATGTTGCATAGATAATCCGTTGTGTATATATGCTTGGATAGATCCAATTTGACTTACCCACTAGGCCGACATGAAGAGGTCTGAAGCTAAGCCCTGTTGGCCTACATGTACTTGGCCGTACAGAACCAAAATGGTGAGTATGATTTTCAGGTTAATATTGTTGTGAGTCGTATGCCAGCTGTCCAACCAATGGGCTTTTGATCAAGGCTTCAGACGCATGCAGCCAACAGAAAATTGATGTCAAACCCTGCATTTCTTTGTATTCCCCTTATTGAATACCGCTCGAAAGGCGCAGAACAATGGCGTGGGGGCTAATTTACAATCATAACCCACAAACAGATAAGGCCTCCAAAAAGGAGGCTTAAAAACTATTCCAGGAGACGAGTTAGTGTTATTGAACAAATGGATTAATCAAGCTTGTGGGACAAACGTTTTATTGTTTCATCTCACAAAAACTGGGGTTCCACATACTAACACACAATAGCTTTAATCTTATAGTGTATTACTATAACAAATGGTGGAACTTTTGCTTGATGAATTACGTTATAAACATAAGAACTCCAGAAAAAAAAAGTACAGGGACTTGCATTGAGCTGCAAATGTTGACGAAGCAATATATTATTATTATCATCACATCAATATCACACTTTTCATAATTAAAAAAAGAGAGAACTGCAAGAACAAAGATTACATTTTATCGATAATCCTAATTGCATACATTGCACTGTAGTATCGCAGCAATTAAGAAAGAAGGATCAACGAAAAGTTTATAAGTTATTTGTTCATGGGATAACAAGATGGGTTCTCCAGCGTACAAAATGCCTCAGCATGTACAGTCTCTGTACACGTTAACAAGATGGCTCTCGTTTACAGTGTTAACAAGATGGTCGCCTCTCGTGCGCAGGGTTAACAAGTTCTCTGTAGTTCAGTTGCTCTCGGTTACATGTTAACAAATGTAGCTGTAGTGCTACGTTCTCAGTTGTAAGATGGTGACTTGCTTAACAAGATAGTGTTGCTCTCGTGACTTGTTACAAGATGTGTCTCTCGTTACAGTGTTAACAGATGTCTTGGTACGGATTAATCAAGAGGCGTTGCAGGTATCTACGTGACAGTGTAGCAATGCTCTCGTGTACAGTCGTTAACAAGATTGTCGCTCTCGTGTACAGTGTTAACAAGAATGGCTGCTCTCGTCCAGTGCACAGTGTGTAACAAGATGGTTGCTCTCGGTGTACAGTGTAGCAAGATGTTGCTCTCTTGTACAGTTTAACAAGATGGTCTCTTGCTGTACAGTGTTAACAGATGGTTGCTCTTGTGTACAGTGTTAACAAGATGGTTGCGTCTGTGTACAGTGTTAACAAGATGGTTCTCTCTGTACAAGTGTTAACAGATGGTCGCTGTCGTGTACAGTGTTAACAAGATGGTCTCTCTACTGTTCAGTTTAACAAGATGGTCGCTCGTCGTTACAGTGTATAACAAGATGGTTGCTCTCGATTGAGTACAGTGTTAAGACTGGTCTGATCCTACAAGTGTTAACAAGACTGGTCTCCTCTGTGGCCAGTGTTAACAAGATGGTGTCTGCTTCGTACCAGTTGTTTCACAAGATGGTCGCTCTTCTGTACCAGTGTTAACCAGGATGCGTTGCTCTAGTGTCAGTCGTTAACAAGTGGTGCTCTCTGTTGTAGACAAGTGTTAACAAGATGGTTGCCTACTGCTACAGAGTTGTTGTGCACACGTGTTAAACGAGATCGAGTTAGCTTCGTGTACAGTGTGCAACGAGATTGGCTACTCTTCCAATGTACCAGTGTTTAACAAGAGGTTGCTCTCAGTGATACAGTAGGTTAACAAGATGGCTCGCTTGTGTACCAGTTGTTAAAAGATGGTCGACTCTGCTGTACAGTGTTAACAAGAATGGTCGCTCCGTGGTCCAGTGTTACACAAAGATCGTTGCTCTGTGTACAGTGTTAAAAGATGTGCTCTCAGTGTAC
>CM068954.1:21898001-21909955 GCA_035128595.1 Eptatretus atami
GTTAACACTGTACACGAGAGCGACCATCTTGTTAACACTGTACACGAGAGCAACCATCTTGTTAACACTGACCACGAGAGCGACCATCTTGTTAACACTGTACACGAGAGCGACCATCTTGTTAACCTACTGTATCACTGAGAGCAACCTACTTGTTAAACACTGTACATGAGAGTAGCCATCTCGTTGCACACTGTACACAAAGCAACCATCTAGTTAACACGTGTGCACAAAGCAACCTCTTGTTACACTGTAATGAGAGCAACCATCTGTTAACACTGTACAACGAGAGCGACCATCTTGTTAACACTGTACACTAGAGCAACCATCTTGTTAACACTGCACATGAGAGCGACCATCTTGTTACACTGTACACAAGACACCATCTTGTTAACACTGCACACAAGCAGAACCATCTTGTAACACTGTACACAGAGCAACATCTTGTAACACTGTACAACGAGAGCAACCATCTTGTTAACACTGTAAACGAGAGCGACCATCTTGTTAACACTGTAACACGAGAGCAGACCATCTTGTTAACATGTACACGAGAGCGACCATCTTGTTAACATTGTACAGAGACGCAACCATCTTGTTAACACTGTACACAGAGCAACCATCTTGTTAACACTGTACACAAGAGCAACCATCTGTTAACACTGTACACAAGAGCAACCATCTTGTTAAACTGTACAGAGAGCAACTATCTTTGCTAACACTGTACACGAGAGCAACCATCTTGTTACCACTGCACGACGAGAGCGACCATCTTGTTAACACTGTACACGAGAGCGACAATCTTGTTAACACTGTACACGAGAGCACCATCTTGTTAACACTGTACGAGAGCGACCATCTTGTTAACACTGTACGAGAGCGACCATCTTGTTAACACTGTACAGGAGAGCGACAATCTTGTAACACTGTACACGAGAGCAACCATCTTGTTAACAGTATCACGAAGAGCAACCATCTTGTTAACACTGTACACAAGAGCAACCATCTTGTTAACACTGTACAGAGAGCAAACTATCTTGCTATCACTGTACACGAGAGCAACCACTTGTTAACACTGCACACGAGAGCGACCATCTTGTTAACACTGTAACACGAGAGCGACCATCTTGTTAACATTGTACACGAGAGCGACAATCTTGTAACACTGTCACTGAGAGCAACCATCTTGTTAACGCTGTGCACGAGAGCAACCATCTTGTTAATCCATGAACAAATAACTTATCAAACTTCTTCAGTTGATCCTTCCTTTCTAAATTAAGCTGCGATACTACAGTGCATGATGCAATTAGGATTTATCGATAAAATGAATCTTTGTTATTCAGTTCTCTCTTTTTTTTATATGACAAAGTTGATATTGATTGTGATGATAATAATAATATAATGTTCTTCAACACTTGCAGCTCAATGCAAGCTCCCTGTACTTTTTTTTTCTGGATTCTTATTTTTATAAACGTCAAATCCATAAGCACAAAGTTCACCATTTGTTATGTAATACATGATACGATAAAGCTATTGTGTGTTAGTATGTGGAACTCCCAGTTTTTGTGAGATGAAACAATAAAAGTTTGTCCCACCAAGCTCTGATTAATCATTTGCTTTCAATAACACAACTCGTCTCACTGGAATAGTTAAGCCTCCTCGTTTTGGAGGCTTATACCTGTTGTAGGGTTTGATTGTACAATTAGGCCCCCCCCCCATTTTCTGCCAATTTCCCGAGCTGTATCTCAATAAGGGGAATACAAAGAATGCAGGGTTGACATAATTTTCTGTGTGGCTGCTGCGTCTGAAGCCTTCGAAAACCCATTGGTTGGACAGCTGGCATACGACTCCACCAACAATATTAACCTGGAAAATCATACATCCACCATTTTGGTTCTGTAGGCCACAGTACATGTAGGCCACAGTACATGTAGGCCACACAGGCCTTAGGCTTCAGACCTCACATGTCGGTCTATGGGTAAGTGCAATTGGAATTTATCCAAGCTATATAACCACAATGGATTATCTATGCACATTATGTACGTAACCCCAGTTATTTTATTTATATTTTTGGGAGCAGTCTGTTGTATAGACAGTGCTCAAAGAAAGGGAGGGTTGTTATGTACATTTGAAGATGGCATAATGCATTGTCTATCGTTAAAGAAAGGTAGGTTTTGATTACAACCCATGCAGAAGAAAGAAAATAGTCATGAAGGTAATGCATATTGGGGCCATTCAAAATTGACTTAACACTTGGAGGGGTGGTGGTGGGGAGGTCTGTCCAAACGTTATGGAGTGTTACAGGGGAGTGGGGTTTTTTCAGTGCATTACCTAATGTTATCATTATCAAGCAATGAGCCTGGTGTTGGCTTAAAGTCTTAGGGTCTTGAGTTCAAGCCCCTGTTTTTTCCATTGAAATAACACCAGGTGGGTTGACTCAGCCTGTCATCCTTCGAAGGTCGGCATAATGAGTACCAGCTTGTTGGTAACAGGGACACTGCATCAGCGGCATAGGTGTGCTTCTAGAAAATGATGCAACCAGCAGCCACAGGCTGCACACAAAACAACATCAAGCAATGATTACTTTGTTTCATGCACCCTTTAACGATGCAAGTATTTAATGATACA
The DNA here is from genome assembly GCA_035128595.1 of Eptatretus atami. Lineage (NCBI taxonomy): Eukaryota > Metazoa > Chordata > Myxini > Myxiniformes > Myxinidae > Eptatretus > Eptatretus atami. The sequence goes on from CM068954.1 coordinate 21,900,630, forward strand.
ACTGTGGAAAAAGAGGTTTTCCATATCAGCGAATACCTGACACCAGGAGTACTTAATTGTTGTCAACCCACCACCTCTGGGGTGGGTGTGGGGTGGGCAGCCTTCAAGCTTTATATAACATCTTAGCGGGTGTGTGTTGAAGTGTTATGGGGGTGGGGTATCAGATTTTATCAAGAATAGTGCTAGGTAATTTTTGAACTGCCCCATTGATACTACAAGGTATTAAAAAAAAATAAAAAATTGGGGATGCGGGGTGGGGCTTGGGGTTTGGTTAGGAAGGAATGGAGGACATCAAGAAAGGGGAAGGGGAGAACAGATTGGGTTTGGGAGGTGTGTTATGGACTGGGGTTTGGGTGGTGGGGGGGGGGTGGAGGAATTGAGGACATGAAGAAAGGGGGAGAGTTGATGACTTGAGGAAGAAAAATGGAGGCAAGGCCAAAATTGGGGAGGGGGCAGAGAGTTTGGAGAGGGCTTGAGGCTTTGGTGGGGGAGGGGGGGTGAAGACAAAAGTTGAAGTGAAGACAAAAGAGGGAGGGAGACAGATTGGGGGGGGAGGGGAGCAGAGAGTGGACAGAGTTGGTAGAGGGGAGTTGAGGCTTTGGGGAAGGATTCAGGGCTTGAAATCACATTTTACATGACACGGAATTCCCATGGGTCCTTACCTCTTGCAAGCAATTTAGACAAGTGTACATGTGAAAACTGAACAGCGCGTCATCCATCATGGAAGAAAAGTACGTTTTGATTACAACCTATGCAGAAAAAAAGAAAATAGTCATAATTAATATTTGAAGTCTTTAATTTAAAAAAAAACTCCAACCCATCCTTTTGATGGTCTTTTATGAAAAAATGGAAGGTTGGTGAACGTAATTTCAGATTCCGCCTGAGTTTTCAAGGCTGAATAGTGTGCAAATGCAGGTTTTATAAGCAAACTATTTCACATGTGCATGGACATGTATTCACATATGTAAAGTCAATAAATTGTTTAATTTACATAATTTCTGGATCTGCAGAATTGCCAGTACCCATTTTGGTAAACTCTATGTGCGTCATCCAACTCAAGACATCCAAATGTAATACATGTCTATGCCCGTGGATTTTCCACATGTGCTGGCCTCCTTGTATAAATGTACAATGTACTGTATCTATACTATAAAAAGCCGTGTGTGTGTGTGTGTGTGTGTGTAAAAACTTACATGTGAGTATGTATTAAGTATCTGCTATTTGAACACGACTTCGACCATGCCGACATCTGTTAATGCCATTACATACTGTCGTGGATCCGGGGTTCGAGGCTTTCCATGAGGGGAAGCACTTGGGTCCCTCCTGAACGGTCAGTCCTGAGGCCGCCGGGCACAGATAACTCCGCACACCGGCAGGTTGCTAAGCAATCACGAACGCCGATTGGCACGGCCAACCTGGGCAGGGTTACACTACTTAGCGTGATACCTTACCTGTGTACGGCCGGCTAATCGGGGTCACTGCCCTCAGCGCACACTCTGATTACGGCTGAGCATTACAGTGAGTGTGTGCTGGCTGACAAAACAAATTATTGGGGTAGAATGTCCCGTCTAACCTTGTGCACTGCGTTGGACCAATAAAGGAAAAGACAACCGAGACAGATTGGAAAAAGCAACAAACAATTATTTATTACAAACACACAAGCAAGCAATCATTTAAAAACAAATATTTACAAGCATGGAAGCAAAAAGGTACAAAAGAGCAGATTTAACCATAAAACATAGGCTTCTTCAATCTTACTTAAACAAAAGACTTGGCCATCATTCACTCAGGGGCAAAGAATAAAACAAGGACTTGAAAATAAAATAAAAGTAATGAATGGAGAAAAGGAAAACAGTCTTTCCTTCTCTCCCACACTTCACACAAATATACAGGAGAATGCGGAGGAAAAATGGATGAGGAAGATGGGCAGTGGTGATGTGAAGCGATGGGGACAAGCAGCCGCATGCGAGGTGCCCGGTCCCAGTAGGCGAGTCCTCTCTGGCATCCCAGATATGTGAGCTAGATGTGCGACTCGCCCTCCTCTGCCTCAGATTCTTCCTCCTCAGACCCCCGTCGACGAGGTGCCGCCATTCACCCTCCTCGTTCTTTGTGGCTGACAGGATGGAGAGGGCAGGATTATGCTCGTGGAAGGAATGTTCTTTTTCCACAGAAGCTCGACACCAATTTCTCGTGAAACCTTCCTGTCTTTACCCTCACACGTTTTTGTTCCTTCCCTCATGAGCCATCTCAGTCTTTTAATCTTCTGCTCAGGCGAGCTTGTCACGAGTCCTTCACTGACTTTCTGCTTCTTCTTCTTCACATCCACTTTCTTTCTCTCCCCCCACAAGCATTCTTTCCCTTCCCAGTGGTCCGCAGCCGATGGGGGTGGGTGCACGACATCACTTGTGGAAATTGTCACGCCATTCTGAGAACTTTCAGTGAAGCCCCCGCCCCGCCCATCACACGCTCAAAGCCGCAACGGGAGCCCCCACCCCTCCTTCGTGCGGAAAACACCGATTCACACTGTTTTGCACTGTACCACACCCATGAGAAGCGCCGTGCCTCGCAGGCCATGATGATCACCAAGTGCCATGAGCATGCATGTGAGAGCACCGGATGTGTTACCAAGCAATGCGTGGATGGAGGGAACACGGAAAGGAACCCCACACGACCGAGGGATGACCGAACAGCCGCGGGATTGAAGGTAAGACCGACGGGGCGAAGGAGGGACTGTTGAAAGGATGTTTGATGAAGGGGAGATTATTGGTAGACCATTGAAACGGCCCGATGGGGTAATGGAGGGATGAATGAAAGTAACAGAGGGATTGAACAGAACGATGGTGTGAAGGAAGAAAGATTGAAAGAGAGGAGGTGGAGGGGAGACATTACACGGGACAGATCCAGCCTAACCAACGCATGCCCCCCCACCCAACAGCCCTTTGACAAGGGACCAAGGACGATCTATACAAAGACTAATGAAATAACTGATCCTCGGGTCACGCTAAAGCGTGTCATGTATGCTCTCCCCCTGGGTAAGTTTTCCAAAACCATAACAATACTATTGAACGTAACCTTTTGACTTAAGACACCGTCGACCCTTTAAACCACTTACACTCCTTTAGACCCCCCCCCCCAAATTTACACTCATTTAGACCCCTTACACCCTAAACCCTGAAACACCCTTTAGATCCTTCAGATCCATTCATACTGATTTAGACCCCGTAGACATTTAAACTATTCGACCCTTTAGGACCCATTTGACCTTGAGACATTAAAAGACCGTTTAGACCCTTAGGTTCCGGTTCCGGGTTTGGAGCATCGACAGGTCTCCTTCAGGGCTCTCTGCTGACGATCTCAAAGTTAAGTTTCCGGTCGTTATCTGTCCCGTTTTAACTGTTTATTCTCTCACTTACATGTTCCTGTGTGTTCCTAGTTCGGTTTTGTTTCAAAAATCGGCTATTTTGTGAGATTTTGTCGACCTTGTCTTACCGGACGCTTGAGGCCTACCCTTGAGGCTTGAGGCCTACCGGTTCCCCTCGGTGTACGATCGTGTTTTGTTTTTTTTCCCATTACCTTCAATTTCTATCTTCCCCACTTTCTAACGTCCCTCATCCCTCCCTCCCAACTAATCACTCTAATTCTTATCTTAAATTTTAAAAAAAATACAAAAAAACAACACGCTACCTTCTCCTTCCTCACTCACGACTCTCAATTCTTCTTCTTCTTCTCCTCTTCTTCTTCTTCCTCGATTTTTTCTACAACACTTCCATGACCTAATCTGTTGAAAACTCTCTCAAACATTAATAAATATAATAATAATAATAATAATAATAATAAAAACGATCTCTTATAATGCTTCATCTTCCTCTTTCACACATGTGGTACTCTTTACTGTATCATAATGCACTACTCTTCTACTATTTAAACAGACTGCTCTCAATTCGGCCTTTCCTTCATACCTTGCCTAAAAAACTCAACTGTTACAGCGTTTCTTCTCTCCATTCTCTGGATTCGCCTTTATTGCATCCATCAAGAATTGTGTTAAATCGCATCTTTGACCTAAAACTTTAAAAAAAAACCCAGTGTGCTTGGAATGTTCGCTTTACATCAACCATTCTTTTTTCCAACTTCAGTGCCAACTCACCCCTCACTCTCAAAAGCAACCATCCCACTCTTTCCCTCCAGCCTCCTTCTCACCTCTCTCAAAAACTCCCCCTCACCTTTCTCCCATCATTCATCCCCCTCACTCATCCTTCTCAAAGTTGCCCCCCCTTCTCATCCACAAAGCTGCCTCCTTCCACTGCACTCTCACCTCCATCTCTTCACTCCACCCTCTCAAATCCTCAACTGCCTTCTTCCCCCTCTCTTGTCCCCTCTCCCCCAGTACCACAAAGCCTTTTCTCCTCCTCATCCGGCCCCCTTCCCTAGCTATTCTGCAATCCCCCACACCCTTTCAACAACCCTCCTTACCTACCCCCCCTCGTCCCTTGTCCTACCTCCCCCTCCCCCCCACCCCTGCACCCAAAGCTCCTCCCTTCCCTCTTCATTAAAAGTGTGGACTCAAATATCCGGGGCCTTCGCTCAAACCTTTCAGATCTTTCCATACAGGTTGCCACTGACAAACCAGACATAATCTGCCTAACGAAAACTTTCCCTCCCCAAGACGTGTCTGACTCCCAAGTATCTCTCCCTGGTTACTCCCTCCTCCGGTATGACAGACCTGAGCCTCGTCCTGGTGGAGGAGTTGCTCTCTTCATCAAAGACTCTATTCCTCACTCTCCATGCTCTGCCCTCACTCCCCACACCCCAGGAATACCTCTGGCTACGGCTTCCCCTCCACTCCAACCTCATGTTTATATGTTTACTGTACCGTCCACCTAACAGTGATGACTCCATCTACACCTCACTATCCGAAAACATGGACCAACTTCTATCTTCTCATCAAACTCTCTCTTCCTCATATGTGACGACTTCAATTGTCATCATGCCAGTTGGCTAGGTGTGGGTACCTCTCTCACCTGTCATGGCACCCCAGCAAAAGCTTTCTGCGACTCATTGGGACTGACTCAATCGGTCAACTTCCCTACCCGGATCTCACCAATGGTACTCCATCTCTTCTGGATCTGATTTTGACAAATTTCCCTGACAATATCTGCTGCTCTTCCTCCGCTCCAATCGTTCTTCTGACCACGTCCTTGTCAAAGTGGACATCTCTCTGGCTATTATCAGAGAACCACCTCACCGCCGTCGAGTCTGGCATTTCACTCAAGCTGACTGGCAGGGTCTCCAAGCAGCCATCAAACTTATAGACTGGTCTCCGATTGCTACTTTCTCCAACATCAACTCATCCTGAGAATTCTTTCAAAGAAACTTGCTCTCCCTCATGCACAGATTTATCCCCTCTCGTCTTCAGTTGTCCTACCCTTCCTCCCGCCCTTGGTTCAGTGAAGCTTGTGGTGAGGCAGTTGTCCTGAAACAACTGCCTTTGCTCATGGAAAGCAAACCCAACTGAGGGCAATCTCAGTTCCTTCCATAAAGCTCGGAACAAGTGTGTATCTACCCTCAGAGAGCCAGAAAACAACATCTTTCTCATCTCAAGTCTGAACTCTCAAACATCTCTCCTCCTCAAAATCCTGGTGGCTCTAATGAAATCTGTTTCTGGTGTATGTTCCCCCTCCATCCCCTCCCTTACCTCAATGGCCGCACTGCTGATACGCACGCTAAAAAGCTGAATGCCTAAACTCGGTGTTTGCAGCTAAATCTTGTGTCCAAAACCCATCACTTTCTCTACCCACCTTACCCAGTCGCACCCACTGTCCCTGGACTCTGTGTCCTTTTCTCCTGACAAGGTGGAGAGGTTGCTGTCAAACCTCGACTCAGATTCTGCAACCGGTCCAGACGGCATCAGCCCACGTGTCCTCAAAGCCTGCTCTTCTGCTCTTGCTCACCCTCTCTCTGTTCTATTCACCCTCTCATTTGCTCAAGGTCATCTGCCATCTGCTTGGAAATCAGCAAACTTCACTGCCCTGCACAAAAAGGTGCAAAAACAGACCCCTGCAACTACAGACCAATCAGCCTTCTCCCAATCATCAGCAAGGTTATGGAATCCATCATCGCTTCAGACATCAAATCCTTCCTCTTCTCCAATGGCTTGATTTCTGATCATCAATTTGGTTTCAGACCAGGTCACTCTACCCTGGATATGCTGCTTCTGCTCTCCCAACAATGGATGGAAGTCCTCAATGCCAGACAGGAAATCCGAGCCGTATCCCTGGACATATCACGTGCTTTTGACACAGTCTGGCACCCTGCCCTGCTCACCAACTCTCTTCCTATGGTATCCAAGGCCATGTCCACTCATGGCTCGCAGATTCCTCTCCTGTCGCAGTCACCGTGTGGCCCTAAATGGAGTTCTTTCATCCCTCTTCCTGTCCAGGCTGGAGTTCCTCAAGGTAGCGTTCTGGGCCCTGTTCTTTCTGGTTTTCATCAATGATCTCTCCGACTCTGGAAAATCCTCTATATATATTGCTGATGAATCCACCCCTGCCGTACCATCGGTCATCCCTCAGACCAGCAAGCAGCAGCTTCTTCGCTCACTGCAGATCTGGATAAAATCACAAACTGGTCCAACACGTGGAACATGTCTTTCAATCCAGACAAATCTCACACTCTCACTATGTCTCCTCAAGGGACCGTTTAGACCCCCCCTCCCCCATCCACTTTCTCAACAATCCGCTGGAAGAAGTCCTTTCTTTCAAGCTTCTGGGTCTCACTATCTGCCATGACATTTCCTGGGAAAGCCACATGTCAAACCTCGCCCCAAAGCCAGTCGCCGACTGGGAATCCTCCGTCGTGCAAAGTCCTTCCTTGGCCCACCTGAGCTCCTGACCACTTACAAAGCTTTTGTCCGCAACCTGATGGAGTACTGCTCTCCCCTTGGGGCTGGTGCTCCTGCTCCCACCTATCTCGGCTTCACGCTGAGAAACCAAGGCATTTCGGATCATTGGCATCTCCCGCAATGAGGCTGAGTCTTTGGGCCTCTCATTCAATCACCGCAGGTTGGTCGGTGGTCTTCCTGTCTTATACCGTCTCCTCTCCAGCCTCGCCCCCTCTGCTCTCTCTGCGATTTGTCCCCACACATTTCCGCAGGCGCTAAGATCCGCCAACAACCCCCTTCTGGTAAAACTACCAAAATCAGAATCACTGCTCACCTTCACTCTTTCATTCCTCTTTTTTCCCGCCTTGGAATAAACTCCCTCACTCTATTCATTTCCATTCTTCCCTCCAGGCCTTCAAAACACTGTTCACCACCACCTCTTATCATCCCCCATCCAAATCCTCGATCTTTTCTACCCCCGATAATCCACCCAAGCCCACCTCCTTCAAATTCCCTGCTTTCCTTCCTGAAAGTCCCTGTAATGTTCATCTTGTATACCCCGTGTTCCCCGCCCCATCCCTCTCCCTTCCACAGATCTCCTAATGTCTCTGTTCCCCACTGTTTTGTCCTTCCCACTCCCTCCCCTCTTGTCTCATGCCCCCCCCCCCTTTGATGTGCGTTGTGTGTTAGCTCTCACACGAGCCTCGATAAGGTATACAAAAAAAAAGGTGCTTTCCATAGATGCTTTAAATTTCCTTTACACCCTTCAGACCCATTTCAACCCCTTAGACCTATCAAATATCTCTTTGACGCTTATGTAAAGACCCCTTAAACACCTTAGACCTTTACCCCCTTTAGAATTCATCGCCATTTACACCGTTTAGACCCTTTAAAGACCTCTTATAGACCCTTTAGCCTCCTTAGATGCTTGAAAGACCATTTTGATCTCTTTGACCCCTTGATAAACATTTCGACCGTTTAGAGGCCTTTTGACCTTATTTTATTTTTTTAACCTTTTAGACACTTTTCAGACCTATATACCTTTTAAGACCCTTTAGAGTTTAGACAATTAAAGACCCTTTTTGGATACTTTAGACCCCTTTTGCCCGAGACCCCTTTCGACCCTTTAAAACCATTACACCCTTCAGACCCTTCGATCGACCTTTTAAGACACTAGACCCCTGAGAAATACCGAAAAGATAATGCCCCCGAAAATCGTTTTTGATCCTTTTCATGTAGCCTACCATTGGCGTCGCATCACAAGTTGCAACGACGAATCTAAACTGATGTCACAAAATCAGCGAAACTGATCTTGAAAAGTGAAACTGAAAATACTGAAATACGATCTTCGAATGGGGAACCAGGATGGAATGATGTGAGAAATACCAAATGGAAATTGGAGAAAGCAAAGCTATGGAGAGTATAGAGAGAGGGGGTACGGAGGGTGGGGGGTTGGGGCGAAAGTAAGCCAAGGGAGCATTGTGGAAAGGAATAGGTCCCTATAGAGTTGGTCCGTTGTCATGGAAAGAACCAGGTGGTACAAGCTCAAAAAGTGCCGAAATCTGTTTCCCCGCCGAGCTTCCATCATTTCACCCTCGTTCCAAGTCCGAAGGAGTACTTCGGAGTTCCGAGGTACAACAAGCATGGACAGCAAATCTTAGCTGGTGTCATGAAACGAGGTTGCCAAGGTTCCCGACTTCACCCACTGTCATATCTGGGCTTTGTTGCATTACCAATCGGCTTGTGGAGCACTCGCCAAGTGGCTTAAGCAAGCACTTCAACGAAACGATTGAGAAGGAACGGCTGGCTTGGTAAGCGATAGCAAGCTGATTGGTCATCTGCTCACTGAATATTTACACTGAATTCCCGTTTCGACCAATACTATATATATATATATATATATATATATAAAATATATTATATATATATATTATATATATATATATTTAATATATATATATATATGTTTAGATTTCCGGCCGTTCGGACGACCGCCTTAGCCCAATTGCGGCGCGCGCGCCCACCGAACGCGCATCTAGTCGTAGCTTCCGGATCAACGCGAAACCCAGCTACGGGTGTTTTTAACACACCATAAACCAGCCAATCCTCTGTCCACGCGCTACAGGGTCGATCGCCGAATTGTCGATGTACCTAATTATTCGCGCGGACAGAGATAACGGAGTTATATACCTCGACGGGACCTGCACGAAACGAGCCGCTTAAGCGGCTCGTTCCGTATGCGAAGGCGAGCGGTTAATATCGCCAAGTCCGTCGGACCAGATTATTTTATCGGCTTTAAAAGCCAGCTAATATCCCGAACGTTCCACGGCAGTCAATGTGAGGAAGGGACGCAACGAGCAGGTGACATTCAACAATGGCGACATTTATTTCCACTCGGCACGTAAGCAGTCAATGGGGGGATGGGGACAGGACATGAGCAAAAAGCCTA
>CM068954.1:21944624-21959047 GCA_035128595.1 Eptatretus atami
GGAGCGACCGCATGACGTGCCTTTGTGGGAGACCATCACATAATCAAGCCGGTTTTTTTTTAATCCCGCCGCGGTCGCATGGCGGCTTCTTCTTCCTCATCTCTGGAGACCCACCCATGTAAGCGCCAGCCCTTCTCTGTAGTTGGCTGTGTGGAAGTCTCGCCGGAGCGCTCGGGCCGCTGCCCTCGTGCCGCATCAGCCGAACTCCCCGACGTTCTGCGCGCGCCGTCGCAGACTCAAAGCTTCCGTCGGAAGAAGCTTCCAGGCTTTCGTGAAGAGAGGAGCCCTTTCCCTTCGGTGCACCGTCGCTCCGCGGCCGGTCAAGTCGCAGATCTTGGCTAGCAGGTCTTACGCGTTTCTCACTTTTTTCTCAGAGAGAAGCAGCCAGATCGCTTTTGCCTCCTCAGTCAAGAACTTCGGTACCGGCCTACCGTCCACGGTACTCCGAGCGTGACTGTACGGGGCGTCGTCGTCGACGAAAGCATCTAGACAAGGAACGTCTGACATCATCTGTCTGCGCCATGGAACGAACGTTTCCTGCGCCTTTGAACTCGGAACGCGGCAAACTCGCGTACCACGTCCATCGTTCCAAGAACGATCACTCGGCCGTCGGAGGAACACACTGCATGAACGTCCGCAGCAGCAACCCTGCTCCAGAAGAGCGGCCGTGGCGCGAAGAATTCCGCGCGATTGACGACAATACCGACTTCAAGGCTCCAGTGTGAGGCGCAACTTCGCAGCAGAGTCGGCGGTGAAGAAGAAGAAGAAGAAGAAGATGGATTAGAGAAGAACGTGCAAACTCGAGGAATACCGCCTCGTCAGAAGGGGGCGAGAGGGCGCCGAGGACTTACGCCCGAGACGAGAGGAGCCCACTTGCTCCTGTCTGGAGCTGAAGCCCCTTTCCGTGATCAATTCGTACAAAAGATTCACAACGGCCAACCGTCAGCGGCCGACGTCGTCGTCGTCGTCGGACGCGCGCGCGCTCCGGATCGTCCAAGCTCTGAAGGCGACGACGTGCGACGGCGGTGGCCACGTGCACGGAACGGACGGAAAGAGCGACCGAGGGAGAAAACGCTGCCTCGTTCCTCTGTTTACCTGCAGGGCGAGCTGGGGTCCTCTTAATCGCTTGCCTTGAACCTTACTGAAAATATTTCTTGATTCCCCTATCCTCAGCTCATGCAGGTCTTTCTGCATGACACATTTGAATCCTTCCTGATTTTTATTTTTAATTCTATTTTTTTCCTTTTTGTAATCCTTGCTATCAGAACTTGTGTTGTAGACTTCTTTCCGTTCCTATGATTGTTTGGAGTGTGGGGCGGAGGGGGGGGGTGGGCAGGATAGGACTTGTGGATGATCATTTGAGCCCACTTATGAGTTGCTGTAATTTTAACTATGCAATAGCATCAATCCTTGTGAAGAGAGCGATGAGGAGTTGGAGCTGATCGATGCAGCGTAGGAAGTATGGCTATGCAGGGAAAACCTTGTATATAAGGTTTGAGCCAGGGAGGAAGGAAGGAGAGAGGGAGGGGCTTCTGTGATGTGACCTTCACCACCCTTTTCTCCATGCTTTTCTGTTTTTTTCCTGGAGGTTTCAGGTTTTATTTATTAAAAAAATCCAGGACTCTAACCATGTTTTTTTCGTGTCGGTGCACTAACGTTTGCTTTTTTGGGGGGGGGAGTTACCATTATATACCATCAGCCAAGAGGACCCCTCTGTGAGTTGTTCGGGATGGTGAACGTCCAGAAAGGACGAGGAAGCAACTATAAAGTTGAAAGTTTGTTACTGTAGTTTACCTCTGTTGTGTTATATACATATGCGAGTATGTTCTTGGCAATTTATTGATCGCCAAGGCGATTTACTACGTTAAACTCACCAATTGGATTCACGCCCTGGCCAAGAGCGCGTGCATTGGGGAAAATGGAAACCGATAGGTGTGAGCAGTTATCCGAAACGGCGAGTTTATCGGGATACTTGTGTGTAGATTTAATGGCGACATCGCTCGTTTCCTTTTCACATTCTCGAGTGATTTGCTTGTACTGTGGTTCAGCGCCTGATGCGCTTCCTTAGAACTTGCTTCTCTCTTTATCGTAAACTAGTTTGACGGCCGGCTTGTCTTTATATCTGTGGTGACATTGTAACATATCTTTCTGTCACCTGAGATGTTTTTATATATTTCCTGTTAGTCACGTCCGACATGTTTAGAGATCGGACGAAGCAATTGAGCTTAGTATCACAGCCTGTACTATTTCAGCTAGCCTTCATCAGCTAGTATGAACTAGATTTGTTTTATCAACTTGAGTAAGATAAGATTGTGGTCATAAGAGCATGCTTTGGTTCTGCAATCTCTCTTTAACAGTCACACTTATTGCCATGCTATTGTCGACGGCGTCGAGCCTTTCACAAAACTGGCTGCCCACGCTGACGTTCGACTAAGGTCGGCAGAATTGATTTGTCAGGATGCGGCAATGCTCCCTGCTCGTTCCTAGGACACCGGAGATCTTATAACGCCACCAACCTAATCCGGCAGACGGATGCCCCAGTTAACGTTCAACAAACCCGGGCAGACTGTTCTGTTGCCGGTGTACGTAATACCTCTGCCATCCAGCCAGCCTCCGAATATTTACATGGAGAGAGAATTAGGTTATCCCCCACACCCTGAATTCTGCGGATTATTGATTATACTAGTATATATTATATATTAACCATAAAACTTACCAATATACACCACAAGACACTCTCATTTTTTTTATGATTGTCCACTCCCTAACCACTCCCCCCATACCTGTTAAGTGTATCTAGAAATTTATTACAGTTCACGTAAGGGGTTGTCTTTTATAGAATCAGTTAGTCATGTTCAAGCGTGCTGTAAAAATTGTGGTCCCTCCTGTGTCCTATCATGTTGTTTCCCAGTTAATGTTGCGTGAACTGAGTGGTCCAGTAGCATCCATTTTTGTGTTATGCACCCCTTGACGCTTTTGCTATTGGCACTGTTTATTGCGTGCCTAAACCACGGTTTTGCCTGAAACCAAACTAGTGATATTCAGTGTATTACATCCAGGTCTTGTTTTTTGCTTCAGGTTGTAGCGGATCTCCAAAGCAGCCTGCTCTAGTATTCTTAATATCACAATTTGGAGAGTTATTCACTTGCTTAAGCTGTGACAAGTTTCCTTGCAATGTTTCATAAGTGAATAAACCAATTGCTCAAAGAATATAAACTTTGTCATTTTTCAAAGACCTTCCATTTTTATTCTTTAATTCACTTTTGATTACTATATATATACTAAAACTCTCATCTTGAGGTATGTATGTTCCGAATACAGCCAAAACGGTTAGAGATAGCGCAAAAATTTGGCCATCTACTTGTCATTCTCCTGCGGTGATGCAGTATCAAGTTTTGTTCAAATCGGGCAACGAAAAATTATTTAAAAATCGATTCCCGATTCAGTGAAGTACTCTTCGGGAGAATTTGATCCAATGAAACAACCTCAGCGGTATAGTCGCTGGAGCTATCTTTTTTATTTTTTTATTTTTTTTTGAAATGATTTTTTTTATTCACCGCTGTCACAACGGGTTCATGGCGTCGTCTATTTATTTTAAATTCCATGTTTGCAATTACTTGCCATATAATTACCTCGTTGGATGGAGGTTATGTTCTCATCCTTGTCTGTTTATCTGTGAGACAGGATATCTCAAGTTGTGGACGGGTTGGGGAAGATTTGGATCCGGCATGTGAGCATTTAAGTGATTCTTCACCAAAACGAACCTGTAGTTAGCGGTTGTTTGGCTCTGAATTTGACCCGATTACGCTTGCACAGAGAGAGTGAGATAATTTTTTTATTACTGCCTGTCTGGCAGTCAAAAAATTGAAAATCATTCCAAACAGGAAACTTGTGTTTTTAGGGATGTCAAGGACACAAACAACAGGCAATATCATGTAACATTAAGTAAGGTGGTGTGAAAGACGCTGCCATCAACGTGGTAAACGTCCAATATTTTCCACAACCTATAAAAAAAATGGCATTATTTCACTTGAATTATACCGAGAGCACAAATTGCCTTTGTCACTTTCAAAAAACCTTCCGGTTAGCAGTTACTTGGACAAAATATTATGCCCTGAGGGTAGAGTAACGATGAGGAATTTTCCACATCACGTTACAATTTTACGAACCCACACCCTTATGAAATCTTTGTTAAGGCATTGGTTCATGACGGTAATGGCTTCAATAGCTCAGAGAAGTTTGCACAAAGAAAACTGATGCTGAAACTCAAGCAGGCATTTTGTTGGGTCCAGATCCGAGAACTGATGTGTGATCCCGAGTCAAAAATATACTGAACCCACTTGAGTTTGCAGCTGGGAAGCATTTGTGTTGTTGTGCAGACTTTCTTGGAACTAGAGAGTTGAACAGTATGTGGAATTAGTGGACAACATGCTAAAGGCCATCAGTGAATGGCGCAGGATGTCTCTTAAAATACACTTCTTGTGTTCTCATCATGATTTCTCCCACCTATCGGGGTCAGGTAAGGATGAGCCTGGTGAAAGGTTCCACCAAGACATTTCAGTCATGGAAAGAGATCAAGGCATGTTCAACCCAAACATGATGGGTGGTTACTGCTGGTTCCACAACAGGAGACCAAATTCCACACACAAAGGCAAGTGTTCAACTTCTGAGCATGTCTTGAACAGTGCCTACGCTGACTATATTGAAAGGAGAGTGTAAATTTGAAGTGTTGTTTATGAATCACTCACAATGGCAGATTTCCCGATCAAGTTTACACTCGTCCAAAGTTACCATGTTCTAATGTTTTATTAACTTCTTTTCTGCAACTTGTTTATGTTTTTGGTTGTATAGTACTCATTATACACGGAGATAAATCTTGCTATCTAAATATGTGAAAATAATTACTAAGCACTGATATACATGACAATGTGCTGATCTGCAATAATAAAGTATCTTATATGGCTGCGGGTTCATTACATACATAGAACATATTTTGAAACCTGACATGCTGGCTAAATTCTGAGTGCAAATTTACATCGGCGACCAGATTTAGCCAAGAACACCTGCATTCTCTTTGTAGAGTGAAAGTATTTTTGTTGCCCAGAGTATAATCAGTGGAGTTATTGAATTTGGGTGTAATCAAGTCTCAAAAAATGCAATTGTTGCCATCATTGGAAGAATATGTCGTAGTTTGGTAGCGCACACCTCGAAAAAAGTGACAACCAGTCCATTTCTCGTGTGCGAGCTCCCCTTCATTCATTTACGGTAATTAAGGTATATAGACCAATGTGTTATAAAATGAACCCTGCGTTCACACACTATTTTAGGAAGTGTACTGATTCTTCCTGGTCTCATTGGCATGGCAGTGTTGTGACCCAGGCAAACCCAGCTGTGACTAATTAACTTAATGCAGGTGTGTGTGTAAATCGAGGTGGGACTTCGAATTCTCAAAAGCATTGGATAAAAGTTATGCCTGGCGGGCTTTGGTCAGGTCATGCCAGGGTGTGTTCAGGTACAAGTAGCTAGTTAGCACTTGCCCAGTCAGCCATTCCTAATCAACGGTTTTGAATGGATGCTTGCTTGAATCTTAACCACTGGCAAGTGCTCCACAAGAAATCGGTAACTGACACACCCGTGATCTCTTGCCTTTGAAAAATTCGGAAATCTTTTTTATTTTCATTATTATTCTTATTTTTTAATTTGTAGTGTGTCAGGTGAAAGTCCCTCTTTAGCATGGTAACTGTGAACCTGCGCGGTGTATCACTGCGCGCGCCGCTAACGGGATATATGGTCATCACCCTCAATGATTAAGATGAATACAGGATGCCAGCCGATGACATTCATCTGAATCTCCCTTGAGTGATTATCTGCAGAGAACTTGTAACACTCCCAGGGAAGATGAGAGTAAGGTAAGCGAAGGCTCAGTGAACCGTGTAGACCAGATCGAAGATCCCGAGAAAGATCACCACTTGAACTCTAAGATTTGTTCCTCTGTCGGGACTTGAGTGATTGATTTGGCAGAGAATAACAGGTATGATTGTCGTGTTTGTTGTTGCATTCAACTATGTTGACTTTGTTATGCTGTACTATTAATACCCATTCCCTCTATACGTATACCACCAGCCTGTATGTAAATTTGTCGATTAGTCCTGTAATATTCTGCTTCTTTCGGTGTGAAAAAACTCATTGACAACTTGTCGGGTTCAATTACATGAAGCAGTTCTTTATTAGCCAGGTGCACGTCACTCGACAAGATGGCCGCTCGACTCTGGACACCCCCACCCTGAGCACCCCTAGCGTTCTGTTTCATACAAGTCGGGCAGCTTAACTGAACTACGGAACAGAGTGGACACAAGCACCAAACTTCACCAAGTGCTTGTTAGACCTATATTGGCTATACCTTAAATTTTTGATGGGTGCCACTTAATCAATTCATGCCTCATGTATCATTATGATAATTTATGCAAATTACATGTATTTATTAATACTTCATTGAAATTGTAACTTACAAGCTCAAAACTTTCTTTTTTTGGAAAAGCAATGCCCTCCTCACACACCCTCCTCGCAGTGGCATAGAACAATGTTGGTGAGGGGCATCACTCTCTCTCTCCCCCCCCCCCCCACCTTCTCGCTCTTCCCCACTTCCTAGATTCCCCCTTCTCCCTATCCTTTTCCCTCCCTTCCCGCCATCCTTTCTGCTCCCTTCCTCCTCTCCATCCCCTCCTCCTCTCGACTCCCTCCCTCCTCTCGACCCCCTCCCTTCCTTCAATCCTCTCTCCTCCCCTGCCTGTCCTTCTCTTCCCCTCCCTCTCAGTCCTCTCCCCTCCCTTCCTTTCCCTCAGTCCTCTCCCTTCCCCTCCCTAAGTCCTCTCCCCTATCCTCCTTCCCTCAGTTCTCTCCACTCCTTCCTCTCTCCCCCCCCCCCCCCCATACTCCACCAGCGAGCGCATGGGTTGTATTTGCTCGTAATAGTTGTCCAAACCATATTTGACCAATGACTATATTGTGGGACGTTGGCGAGACTCTACTTTTTCACCTCTATTAGCTTTTAATTCATTTTTCTGCAACCAATTGAGCAATTGATACTAAACTTTCAAATAGGAGCACCTTCCAATCGATATGTTTAAAATAAAGTTACATGATGATGATTGGATGGAAAATGTGGCCTGTGTTCCAAAATGTCTGTTCTGTAGGCATGAGTTGCAGGGTGTTTCACGTTTCGGCAATAACGCCCTCGACCTCTCTTCGCTCGCCTCGGCCGAATTAACATTTGTGAAGTACAGACACTGGAATACACGAGGTTTTGAAAATGATGTTAGTTAAATGGATCCCTTCGTGGGTAGCACTGGTAGAACCATACCCATCAAACCTCCAAGAAGCTCTATCGGAATGTCCTGAATGTAACTTGCATGTTTTCTTTCAGTTCATTTGTGTGTGCATGGCCTCTTCCGTACACTCTTTTAAATATATCCCATCAGGAGATCTGAGAGGCCAATTCACATCTCCAATCTGAAGATCAGCTTTACAGGAGAATGCTTCACACAGTTAATGCATAACCTTGTCGTTGGAATGTATCCCGTCTTGTTGTTTCATGGAAGTTTGTCACATATCTGGTCATTACCTTTCTTGATGGCACATCACGAACTTGGAAATGTCTTCTGAATTTCTTTGTGCCAAAATCCTGGAATATCAATGGGAGAAATACTGCCTCACCACAAATGCTCGTTGTTTCAATGTCCAATTTGCAATGCTCAGGACAATCTTTTGTCCCTGTTGCCGACCTGTTGAGTAGGTCAGGTCAGGTATGGGAGCATGCGCTGGAGCAGCACGTTGCTGCGTCCAGTTTCCGCCAGTACTCCAGGGCCTCTGTCTGGCCATCCCCCAGGCAGATGCCTGGCCCATCCCCATTCTCCTGAGGTGCTGATCAACCTGCTGCAACCACGAGGCACGTGGTTGGCCCTTTGGCCTCCTCCACTCATGAGGCTCACTCGCCGAGAGAATCTGGTGAGCAGGATCAGCGTCAGGAAAATGAGCCACATGTCCATACAGCCACAGCTAACGCTCACGACTATGCAGGTAACAAATCTCATTTGAGTCTCTTCAGCAAACGCTCGGTGGACACAAAGTTCGACCAGCGATAGCCAAGGATTCCTAAAGAGACCTGTACCAAAGGAATAAAGTCTCTGACTCAGATCCCTGGTCAGAGTCCAAGTCTCACATCCATAGAGCAAGACTGGAAGCACCAAGGACCTGAAGACTCGGACTTTCGTCCTTCCGCACAGGTACCGGCAGCGCCACAACCCCATGATCCAGTAATCCATGACTCCCCAGGCCCGACCCAGACGTTTGTTGACCTCTGGTTCACAGCCAGCAGAGATATGATATAACTGCAAAGCAAGTGAATCTCTCCGTGACCTCAACATCCCTTGACACAAACGGGACAGACTGATAGCAGCATCCAGATGTCATTGAAAGCCTGGATCTTACTTTTGACCAGGAAACATAATCAAGCGGCTCCGACTCTTCATTCAGCACCTCGAGGGCCCAAAAGGATATCTCGAGTCTCCGCAAGATGACTGCATCGTCTGCGAAATCCAGGTCAGAGATCTTGACATTCCCAAACGATGCACCGCAGCTTTATCTCTCTGACAATCCTCCCCAGACTCCAGTCCATGCAAGTGCTTGAAAAGGTGGGGGCCAGTACACACCCCTAACAAATTCCAGTAACAACTGGAAATAAGTCAGAGATGGTACCACCACATCTCACAGCACTTCAGTACCAGAGTAGAGTTCAGACATCAGACCGATCAGTTTTGTGGCACCCCCGAAGACCAGAATTCTCCAGAGGGCATCCCAATTCATGAATCAAACACTTTCCAGAGATCAACATAGGCTGCAAGCAGCCCCTGCCGAAACTCTCGTCTGCGTTCGGTGAGGACTCGAAGAGCAAGGATACAGTCAATCGTCCTCTGATGTAAGCCTGACTGCTCTGGACGCTGGTGCTCAAACAGATGGTGGCGAACCCGATCTAGAATTATCCGAGCAAAGACCTTGCCCGGCACTGAGAGCAGCGTCACCCATCGGTAGTTGTTGCAGTCTTGGCAATCACCCTTCCCTTTACAGAGAGGGACAATAAGCCCCTTCTTCCAGTCAGTTGGATAATGCCTGTGTCCAGGCAGAGCACAGAACTGCATGCAACGACATGAGTGCAGCATTTCCACCAGCCTTGAGAAGTTCAGCATGAATGCCACAGATCCTGGAGCTTTACCCCATTTCAACGGTTCACTACAGCCTGTGTTTCCACAAACGAAGGTGGACCACAGTTGATTGGGTCAGCAATCGGGATTGTAACACCCTGACATCAAACTCTACAGCTGTGGATCAGTCTGGTGTAATTCGGATCAGCGGGCCTTCACTTCGGACTCCTCTGTCAAGGGCCCACCACCCTCTGCTTCAACTGCAGTACACCGATGGATGGGCTTGGAGGAACGCAATGCGGGAATTCCCCTGTAAGCCGAACAAGCACCACTTGACCACAGTGGATGCTCTTCCCCCTCACAGATTACTCACACATAGGCCTTGTCCACCCTCAGTGCATGTACAGTTTTATGCCTCAGCTCCCTAAACAGCTCAGCTCTGCTATTCAGCCTGGCCCTGTGACTGGTCAATGGTATCCAATGTCCCTTGAGAGACAAAATTCTTCTTCGCCTTCGCTGAGTTCCAAGACATCTCCGGCACATCAAGGATGGTGTGTGGGGAAAAAATTTATATTAATGTATTTTAAATTGTAACAAATGGAGTTTCAGAAATGTAACTTTTATGCTGCAAGTTGAATTGGCTGTCATTTCTGGCCAAAGACTTTTGCCCTAAATGATAAGAAATGTGTTGTTCTGGAGCAGAGTGACGAGCTGATAAATGAACCTTTGCTTAGAAATGTACGAAGTGGCTTTTCGTCTAAAGGACACGTCTACAGTCTGGGTGAATATCCCCCAACCTCTCTCTCATGAAAGTATAAAATGCTTTGAAATGTAAAATTGTTTCAGTGCAAGCACGTGAGGAAGTATAGTATCTCAGTGGCTTGTACTCCTGGGAACTGACCAGTACCAAGTTAGAATAAAACTCTCTGATGTAATGTAGAATGAATTGAATCGGGTTGGTATTAACTGTTAACTAAAGTAAGAATAAATGAAATAGAACCATAATATTGCAATCAATGGGATTCTTAAGTTCATTGTACGAGGGTGAGAAGTGTATAGTGTATAATTAGAAAATAAATTGTTTCACAAGGAAGACTTGTGTGGACATCAGTTTATCAGTGTTGATAGGGTTTTTGTAGGATTTTAAACCAAATCGGACAAACGTTAAACTCTGTCTGAAGTCAATAGGATTCCACAATCGGCCAGTTAGAATCCTTCAGGAGGACAACGATCACAATAAGGTGGGTTTAAAAAATCCACATCAGATGGTGCCGTGACTCGGATTCGAACCGACGTTGGTGCGGTGCTCGTGACCGGAGGTGCTTAATCTGCCGGAGGCAGTGCCTGGAGGAACGACAAGTGCTTGAGCGAAGTAAGGAGAGCGCTCTCAGCAAGGTAACTCATTTCGAACAAAAAAAGTTCATTGTCAGATAATTTTATTGAGAGAAAAAAGAGGATCCCACGGAGGAGTCCGTTTTAAAGTAAACGATAAGTACTGTAGTTGTTTTAGAAAAGTGCTGGAGAAGAAGAGGAGTCAGATGACAAGAGAGGCTCGATAAGGAGCCAGACGCGTAATTAAATGGGCATGATGAAGCGACATGCCACATGTTTGCATTGATACGGACCGGCTGTGAGAGAGAGGCCGAGGACACGGCTGAGACGCCGAGATAGGGTTAAAATAGATAAATATATAAGTTGCCTGTTTGTAAGAGTTATAAGAGTTACTTTTGTTCATTGAACTCACTGGAAGTTTGTGGCAGTGAGGTTGTTATATTATATTGTGTGGAGGTTTTACGGATTTGTAAATGCAATGATTTGCACGAAACGTTTTGTAGAGTGCAGGAGACTATTAACCGGCTGGGAGCGTGGTTGGTGATTTGCATTGAGATACATGTGTTACTGAGAGTAAAAAATGAACTTGTGCGAGTCCAATATTCACTGCAATGAACGTGTTCTGTTGGGTTTTTGACGATATTTTTAACTCGTGCTGAGTTGAGCTGTGGGTCTGTTTGAAATGGCATGTTATGCATCTTGACGTATTCCACGCGAAGGTCGCAAACTACACTGTGTGAGAACCCCCTCACTCGATCTGTGGGGTAGAATGTCTTTACACTGAGTCTTTGTTCGAGCCTTTGCTTTAGGTGTGAAATTCGATTCATATGCAGATTCAAGAGATGAGATAGAATGTGATTGGTATTGTCACGTGATCACACGTGAGTCTATGATATGCAATGCTGTTTAGTGTGTGTGTTGAAGCCATGACAGAGTAATGCAAACTGTGGGTTTTGCCTGTCAGAGTTTTTTCCTTTTTCTTCCCACCGGATGTGAGAGAACTTCCTGTTCCTTGTTCCTTGTGTTTGTGGTGCACCCTCTCTACTGAATGTTTAAAGTGAAGTCCATTTTAGAAAAAGTGTTGAAGTTTATTTTACAACCATAGGGATTTTGAATAAATTGTGAAATAACAATTGTGAATGTGGGATATACTGTATTCGGAGCGTGAAGTCTTGGGAGGTGAGCTCTCGCTGGCATTGTGATGATTTGTAATGACACAACCCGGCAGTTTAAGTGCTGGGCAAGCTCTGAGGACGTGTCAGAAATGTTTCGAAGATTTGATCTGAGTTGTAACCATTGTACTTAAAAGATGTGATTTAAATGTAGAAACGTGATTGGAATTATTTTAATGATTTGATGATGTTTAGCACGTGGGAGATTCACAGATAATAGATGATTCCTCGGATGGACGTTGAAATATTGTTTTATTCGTCTGCGAATGTTGAGGTTGCCTGAACGTGCTGGGAAGGCAATGGCAAAACCCAGTGTAACCCTTTGATCGATTCAGTCAAGGTAAATTCATGATTAATTGGATAGATGCTGAAGATTTAATTTTTCTTTATGGATTTTAAAAGGAATATTTTTTGTTTTGACCAAAAAGTTGTTTAAGAGAGTTTGGATGTTTATTAGTCTGAAGTTAAGATGCTTTTCCAAGACTGGATAAATTAGGGGGGTGTAGCTGCATGTGTAGACAGAGTGTTTGAGCTGCAATTTAAATGATATTTGCGTGATAACAGATTGACAAGTGATTTGACAATTTTGTACAACTGTTTAAAATGATTTATTTGTTTTGATAAAGGAAATGGATTCGTAATTGAGAAGGTCGGAGGATGATAGATGGTTTGTGTATGTGAGTTGGGAAAAAATGGCAGCATGTTTTGCTGTTTTGTGAGAGAAGTGGATAGATGGGAAATGTCAGAGATGAAATAGCAAATGAGATGTGGATGTTTGATACGTACAACTGGGATTTCTTGTATATTTAGCATGTTGTTTTGGGAAATAACAAGGAAAGGATTAAAATATTGATATGACATATAATGCAAGTTAAATGCTTCTATAAGAACCTTTGTTAGTCTTATTGAAATACATGTGCCCATGACGTTATTGATTGGTGTTTATTAATGCTTTGTTTGTTTCGGATGTTGAAAGCAGTCTTTGAAGCAATGTACGATTTCATCTAAATGAAGTTTGAAAGAACTCCACACAAAGATTGGAGATGGAGAACCCAAGATTTGGTGATTGAGCATTCAAAAAAAACCCACGTTTGGGGATTCCCATTTTGCCCCTTCCTGAGGGAAGATAGATGAGCAGATGTGGAAAAGAAAGAAAAAAACCCACTGAGGAGAAGGTTGAGCAAAGTCTTAACGTCGGCGTTGTGTGGTGCCTGCGTGGAGGAATGTTCTCAGCCACACTCTCGATTGCCGCTCTGCAAATACATCGTGAACTTGATGTGGTTGCTTCAATGTACGACAGGACTGGAGTTCCACACTGCGCTCCTTCAACCAGTGTCTGGCCCAAACTTGTACTTGCCCACATCTACCTTCTCCTCAGCTCAAGGAGTGCTTCGATTGTGTTTCCCCTTGGGTGCTGCTCTATCCACACCCTGACCTGTTTATCTTCTGACTTCGGGTAGCATGTTTTCAATGTGTGACACATGCTGATGAACAGGCCATAAATTAAATGAAACTCACTCATTTATGATATGAGCACTCGCTGCCATTGTTGATTGAACTTGAGTAATGGAAATCTTTTCTCCTTCAGGAACGGGACATGGTAATCATGTGTAAGAAAAATTATTCAATTTTCTTTATAAAAAAAAAACGGGGGAATGTGGGGGAAAAAATTTATATTAATGTATTTTAAATTGTAACAAATGGAGTTTCAGAAATGTAACTTTTATGCTGCAAGTGAATTGGCTGTCATTTCTGGCCAAAAGACTTTTGCCCTAAATGATAAGAAATGTGTTGTTCTGGAGCAGAGTGACCGAGCTGATAAAATGACCTTTGCTTAGAAATGTACGAAGTGGCTTTTCGTCTAAAGGACACGTCTACAGTCTGGGTGAATATCCCCACCTCTCTCTCATGAAAGTATAAAATGCTTTCAAAGTAAAATTGTTTCAGTGCAAGCACGTGAGGAAGTATAGTATCTCAGTGGCTTGTACTCCTTGGAACTGACCAATTAGAATAAAACTCTCTGATGTAATGTAGAAGTGAATTGAATCGGGTTGTCAACTGTTAACTAAAGTAAGAATAAATGAAATAGAACCAAATATATTGCAATCAATGGGGATTCTTAAGTTCATTGTACGAGGGGAATGTATAGTGTATAATTAGAAAATAAATTGTTCACAAGGAAGACTTGTGTGGACATCAGTTTTATCAGTGTCGATGGGTTTTGTAGGATTTATAACCAAATCAGACAAACGTTAAACTCTGTCTGAAGTCAAATAGGATTCCACAATCGGCCAGTTAGAATCCTTCAGGAGGACAACGAATCATCAATAAGGTGGTTTAAAAAATCCACATCTGATTCAGGATATCTTGAAGGTACTCCACAATTCTTCAGGATCTCCCAAAGCACCCAGTCCCCCAAAATCTCCACTCAGCCTGTTCACAAATGCCTCAGCTGCCCTCACATCCTTGAGCTTGCCAATATCCAGCCTAGGCTGGGACTGTCCCATTCTCCTGGATTAAGCTGCAACTTCAGAGTTGCTACAACAAGCCTGTGGTCAGCATTGAGGAACTGAGCACTTGGGTAGACCCTGCAGTGCTGGATAATCCTCCAGCGACCATCAACGAGCACATGGTCAATCTCCTTTTCCACACCACCAGCGTTGGAATACCAAGTCTTGCGATGAGCTTGTGGGTGCTGAAACCATGAACCAGCCACCCTAAG
>CM068954.1:22033610-22054512 GCA_035128595.1 Eptatretus atami
AGCGCAAAAGGGATTAAATGGGGGAATGGGATTTGGCGATGTTTTTCTTAAAACCGGCATATTTTGGGAAAGCAAGTTTAAAAATGGGAACAAGGGGACCCCAAAAACTGATGGGGAAAAAAAAGGGGAAAAAAAGGGGGGGGGCCTTTTTTTGGGCCAGGGGCATAAAATGGGGGATAGGGGAAAAAGGGGGACAGTCAGCAGGAGTAAGATGCGTGTATATATGTGGTGGGAAAGTTGCGGGAAAATTGAGTAACAAAAAACAATGGAGGACGGGGAAAAACCAAATTGGGGACCCCCAACCCAAGGTTGGTTTTGGGGGCCTTGCCCCCCACCTTTTTTTGGGAAAAAAGCCCACTAAAAAAGAAAAAAAGGGAGCTATATTTAGGATTGAAACCACAAAGGGGGGAGGACAGATCCAAAAGTTTGTGATTTTGGGAAAATTGGGTGGCAAAAAAAATGGGGATTGAAAAGGAAAAAAAACAGAAAAAAAGCTTTGGAACTTTGGGAAAAGTTTAAAAACAAAAAAAAGCAAAGGGGAAGGGTTTGGTCCCACTGGGGCGAAAAAAACAAGGGGCAAATGTTTAAAAAATTTTAAAGTTTACCCCCACGGAAATGGATTTTGGAAAATCCAATTTGAGGGGGGAACCCCCATTTTCAGGGTCAAAAAAAATTTAAAAGAAAAACCTGGAGGGGGGAACATGCCCAACCCCTTAAACAAAGGGGTTTAAAAAAGGGAAAAACTTAAAAAAATTCCCAAAGTGTTTTTCTCCAAAACCTTTTTTTTTTGTCCCCCCACGGCCCCCCCCAAACTTTTTGGAATTTTTCAAAAAAAATTCGTACGGGGCCCCCCCCCACCCATGATTGGGAGGGAACCCCACTTTTACCAGTATTTTACCCCACAGTATGTCATTTTTTCAAAAAAAAGGCTTTAATTTAAAAATTTATTTGCCCAAATTTTTATTTCAATGCTTTTACTTTTCACTTTCCATTTGGGAGCCCTTGCCCTTTGGGGACCGGGCTGGCGTTGCAAGATTTTTGTTTTTGATTCGAAGGGGGGGAAAAAAACCAAATTTTTGTTTCAGTTTTCAAAGCCCTTTTAAATTCACAACGTTCGTTGGATTTGTTCAGTCGATTTTTCTTCTTAGCTTTGCAGGGAAAAAAATTCGGTAAAACAAAACCACTTAAATCCAACCATCGACTAAAATTAAGATTGATGGAAAAAACTTTTATTTTTTCCAAAATACTTTCCCTGCCCAAAAAGTTAAGGTCGAGGTTGGGTTTATTTTTTCTTTTTTTCGGCTTTTTTTCTCCTTCAAGGGGATACCCAAAGGCCCCACATTCATGGGGTTTTTTTTCAATTTTTTGAATTTTTTTTTGTTTTTTCTTGGGAAAAAGAAGTTTATTTGGGAAATTCCTCCATTTTTGGCCCACCAAAAAAAATAAATTTTTTTTGGCCATTTGCCCCCAACCCCAAAAAATATTTTTTTGGCCCCCATTTTTTGGGGCCCCCACCGGGTGGGGGCATGCGCCCCCCACCCTTGAGAAACCCCCCCAACCTTGGCCTCTAAAAACCCTTTAACCCCCCCCAGCGGCGTTTTAAGGGGGGAAAAAGGACTGAGGAGGGGGAAAAAAACCATGGGATTTTGTGGGCCTTTTTTTGGGCCCCAAACTCCCCAATAAGGGTTCCAAAAAAAAGTTTACCCCATTCCCCACCCCTTTGGTGGGGGGGGACAAAACAAGGGGAGCCCTTAATTTCTTGGCAAGGTTGTGTTTTTTTTTCTTGTTGTTTCTTAAATGGGTTTCCATGGGCTTACTGGGGGCCCTAGGGGGGCCCAGGGTTAGTTGGGTGGGTCACCATTTTATTTTGTTTTTTGGAGGGGGCTTTTTTACCCCCCCCCAACAAATTTGGAAAACGTTGCACAAAGCAATCAATTGGCGATGTTTTTTGGGCTTTTTCCAAACCCCTTTTGGAAAAAGGTTAAAAAACCTGAATGGTTCAGGGCGGTTGCGGCCAGGGGGGATTTGTTTTTGCCCAGGGTTTGGCCCCAAGGGGGAATGTACCGAGAAGATTTTTTGTTGTGGGCTGGGCCCCAAAGGCTCGTGGGCCCGGGGGGCAACGAGGTTCTTTGGCAAGGGGTTGGTTTTGCAAGTAATGGGCAACGTGGGTAAAGCCAAAAAAAACGCCCTCGACCCAAAACCCGGGCCCTATGCTGTTTGGGGACTCCCCAAAGGGGAATTTTGCTTTGCCCCAACGGTTCCCTTATTGGGTCTGGCCAAGGTTGCAAGGGGGGCCTTTCAGGTCATTTTTTTCGGCCAAACCTTGTTCCCTCTATTCATTGTTTTGCCAGTGAGGGCTGCGGGGAACCATGTTAGAAAGCTTGTTGTTTTAACGTCGGCCGCGATTATTTGGGGGCCGGAGGGATAGATGAAAAAGGTTAGGGCCCGGTGTTTGGGGGGGGTGCGGCCAGGGGGGGCTGTTTTTGCCATGGATTTTGCGTTTCCCAAATGGGAAAACCGTTAGAGGCTTTATTTTTGGACTGTGGGACGGCCAAATTGGGTTTTTTGTTAAAAAGGAAACCAGGGAAAACAACTGCCTGTTGCCCTAGGGCACCAAACAAAAAAAAGGGGAGGGAGGTTTGCCTCTTTTTCCCAAAATCCAAAAAAACCCAAAAATGGTTTGGAAACGTTTTTCCTTCGGTCTTTTTCAGTGAACCATTTGTGGGAAGGATGTTTTTTCAAAAAGAAATCCTGTTTTTTCCGTTCTAAAAACCCAAAACCCCATGGGGGGGGCTTACCTTTGGCTTTGCCAAAAAAAGGAGTTTAAAAATTTAAATTCGGTGCCGAAGGATTTGGTCTTTTTGAAAACCAAAAAGCGGGGGGCATAAAAGCCGGGGGGAACCCAAAAAAAACGGGGAACTTTCCAATATGTCCCACGCAAGGGGGCTTTTTTTGGGCCTTTATATTGGACCCTCTCCAAAACTTTCTTTTTCGCAAAGGGGGGCCCCACCGTTCTTTTCGGTTTGTGGGAAAAAAAACCCCTGCCTCCAGAAAGGGAACCCCAAAATGGGGGGGGCCCAGGGTTTCGAGGGATTTGTGGGGTGGGGTATGCAAGGCAAAGAACTTGGGGAAATGAAGGGGAAAAAAGGGGGAGGGAAGGGGGGGAGGAAAGGGGACATTAAATTCCATTGAATTTGGAAAAAAAATTATCCTTTTTTTCCTTTTTATATTGGGTGGGGGGGGGGGGGGGGGGAAAGAGGGGCTTTGGAAAAAACAAAAACCTTTTTTTAAAACCATTGTTTTATGTTGAACAAACCACCCTTTGGAAAAAAAAAAACTTTTTTTTTTTTTTTCATTTTAAACCAAAAACAATCCAAAAAAGCCCCCTTATTTGGGAAATTTGAGGCTTTGCAAGCCAAACCACTTTTTTTTCCAGGCTTTTGATTTTTTTTCTGGCAAATCCCCCCAAAAATGGATTTTCATTTTTTTCTTTTTCTTTCCCACAGGTTGTTTAGGGGGGCAATTTTTTTTCCTGTGATAATTTTTCCTGACAAAAACTGATTTGGATTTTTGGAGGAAAAAATTTTAGTTTCCCCAAAACAAGGGGGGCATTTAATGGCCAAAGGTCCATTTGCTTTTAAAAAAGGTGGTGGAAATTTTGTGGGGCAGGTTGAATTAATTCAATCCCCCAAACCCAAAAAAAATTCAAAAAAGAGGGGAAAAATGGGGAAGAGTGAAAGAACCAAAAAAAAACTACCCAGGGAAGGGGAAGGAATGAGGGAGGGGGGAAAAGGGGAGAAAAGGGGAAGAGGGGAAAAAAGAGGAAACGACGGAAAGAGGAGTTAAAAAAAAAGCCCCAACTTTGGGGGCCTTGATGTTTTTCAGGAGGGGGACAAGGAAATAACCAATGGGGGGGGGGGGGCACGCTTGGTAGGTGGGGAGGGGGCATTGGTTGCTGTTGGTTGAACCGTACCCAACCCATTTGGGAAGAGGGGAGTTATTGTGGAATTTGTCGATCCAAAAAATGGGGGATTGGAGGGCACAAAAGGGGATTTTCCTGGGAAAATATTTTCCACAGGGAAGGGAAAGGGGGAAAAAGGGCTTCCATTTTGGAGAAAGGTTTTTTATTTTTTGACAGCAGGGTTGAAAAACCCCCCAAAAAGGAACCGGGGGCCCACAGTCAAAAATCTAAAATTTTTTCTTAAATTATGCGCCAAGGAAAGTAAAAAATGGGGGGACAAAACTGTTGAAAAAGTTTTCCAACCATTTAAGATTTTTTAAAATTTTAATAGGGGAATTGAAACCCAGCTTTTTTTCAAAAAAAAACACACGAGGGGAAATTATACGGGTTTGGTTATAATCGGATTTGGAAAAAATAACTTAAAAAATTGGAAGATTTTATTGTGTTTAATATTTCAAATTAATTTTCTTGCTGTGTTTATAACTTCTTTTTCTTCTTATTTTTGCTTTTTTTCTTTTTCTTTCGGCTTTGCCTCCCCGTTTAGGGGGGTTCGCCCACAAGGCGGATCATTTTTTCCAATTTATTGATCCGCGGGTAAATGAATTGGGCTCCCACAGGGGTTTTTTTACGGCCGGGGGATTTGCCCCTTTTTCCTTGACCGCAAAAAAACCCCCCTTTGGGTTCGGCCCCCCTTTTTCCCTTTACGGGGGGAAACCACAGGGGAATTTTTATGTTTACACCTAAATCTTTTCCTTAAAAAAACCGCGGGGGGGCATAACCCCCACCGGGGGGGGCCCCCAGTACAAAACTTTGCGGGTTTTAAACTTTTTTCAAAACCTTTCGGGGCCCGGGGACCCTTTCGGAAGGATGGGGACCAGGGGCTGGGAGGGTTTCAAAAAAACCCCTCCTTGGTGTGTTATTTAAAATTTTCAAAAGGCGGGGCCAAACGGGGCTTTGAACTTCCAGGGGAACCCTTTTTGGAATTTTCCCTAAAAAGGGCCGGGGGGGCTAAACCCTTTGTTAAAGACCCCCCACTTTAAAAGGGGCCAAAAAAACAAACCAGGGGCTTTAATTCCCAATATTTTCTTACCCTGTTTATTTTATATAGCCATTATTAATATAATGATAATATTATATAACATTTATTATTTTAAATATTATAACCATATATTAAATACATTATATATATTATTATATATAAAAAACATTATAATTTAATAAATATAACTATATATAAAACCAAAAAATTTGCAATTTTTCCCCAGAGAAGTCAAAAAAATTTAAAAACCCAAAAAAAACCAAACCCGGGGGGACTGTGTACCCAAATAAAACCCAAATTAAATTAAAACAATTTTGCCAGGGATTTGGTTCTCCTTTTTGGATTAAAATTTAAACCTTGCGGGGCCAATAAACCAAAACAAATTATTATTTTTAAAATGCCAAAATTACCGAAGGAAATTTAAAAATTGTTTTTATTTTGTTAACAACACCCCCCACCCAAACCCCCCACCCCACCCACACCCCCAGCCCCCCAACAACCAACCCCACCCCAACACCCAACCCCCCAAACCAACAAAAACAAACCCCACAAACCCAACCATACAAACCAAAAAAGCACCCCAACCCCCCCCACAACAACCCCCCCCACCCCACAACCAAACCCCAACACCCCCAACCCACAACCACGGGGATTTGGTGGGATGTGTGGTGCGTTAACATATATTAATTTATATTTTATATATTTTATTTATATATTATTATATTATATATATTATATATTTATAATTTTATATAATATTATTTTATATTATATATTTATAAAAAAGGAAAGGTGTGTTGATTAAAAATTTACCCCCAAAAAAGTCATTGGGGGACCAAAAAAAAAGGTTTAAAAAATTTATTGGTTGGTGTGTTAAAAAACATTTATATTTATTATTAGTATATAAAAATATTATAATAATTTATTGTTAATATTTTATATATATAATATTTAAATATTTATTTTAACCATAAAAAATACTAATATATCACATTTTTAAATAAGGAAATTTTACGGGTTTTATATTTATTTGTACCAAATAATACCCATCCCAATACAAATATTATATATATAATATATTATAAATATACTTATTTATATTAATTATATAAATGAATATATTAAATAATTATATTATCAATATTATTAAAACAATTAAAACGTTTTACAACCAAACCCCAACCCCCAAACCCCCACCCCCAACCCCAAACCCAAAAACCCAAATAATTTTGAAAAAACTTTTTTGTTTACAAAAAAAGTTAAAAATTTTTTGGTTGTTTGTTGTATGTTTTGTATATACCAGGTATAATGTTATTTTTGTATTACCAATTATTGTACGGCGAATTTTGCCGGAACAAATTCCGGGGTCTGATTGGAACAGGGCATCCAAACCAAACCATTTTTTTCAGGTTTTTTCCTTCAGGGGACCAAGTTATTTTCCCTTAAATTGGCATGTTTCAAAACCAATTAGGCCCCTATTTCCCCCCCAATTTGTTTTTTTTCTTTACTTGGATTTCCTTTAAATTTTTGGTGATTGCGGTTTGAGGTGGGGAAAAGGGTTTAAAGGGGAATGGGGATTTTTTCCCCCTTTTCTTTCTTATTGGAAAAAGGCTTTTTTTTTCCTTTAACGACCCAGGGGAACAACGGTTTTACAACAAACCCGATTTTTATTTTTCCCACGGAGCTTTTTTCTTTTGAGGGAAGGGGAAAGGGCCCCGCCCCTTTATTTTTTTTTTTCCTCAAGCCCAAAAAAACCATTTTATTTTTTGGGGCCAAAAACTCTGGAAGGAGGTCCGCCCCTCATTTTTTTTTTTTTTCCCTCAGCAAACCAATTCTTTCAACGCGGAAAGCCTTTCCGGGGATTTGGGGGGCCCCAACCTTTTTTTTTCTAAGAGTTGGGGGGGGCCAGGGGGTCGTTTCATGGTTAACCCGTTGTGGCCAAGTTTTGGGGGGGGGCGGGCGGTTGAAGGGCTTGGGGAAGGGGGGGACTTTTGGCGGGCAAACCCGCGGAAGACGGCCTTTTGGGAACAGACGATTTTCCCCCCGGGGGTGCCCTTCCCAAAGGCCATCAAAAAAACTGGCGGGCATTTCCAAGGGGGCTGTTTTTCGCCGGGGGCAAAAAGAGGGTTTTTTTGGGCCACGGGGGGGCCCAAAAGGGCTGGGCCAGGGTTTGCTGGCCGGACGGGGGAGTTTTGGAACAACGGGCCTCCAACCCCCAACAAACCAACCCATTCCCAGGAAACGGTTTTTTCACTTTTCACGGAAACCGGAACGTTACCTTTTGCTGGTTTGAGCGAGGACGATTCCTTTTTCCCCCCCCCCCCCCCCACCCCCAAAAAAACCTTGGAATTGGAAAATCTGTTGGCATACCCCCCTGGGGTCTGTGTGTTTTTAAGCTTATAAGTAAGTCAAAACCCCCCGATTAAGCATTCTGCTCCTTTGCGTTTTTCTTTCCTTTTTTCCTTGGGCTTTTGTTTTTTTTTGGGAATTTTTTTGCCCTTTGGAAAAATTTTTATTCTTTTTTTTATTACCTTTCAGGAAAAATATTTCAAAGGGTATTTTATTTTTATTTTTATTTTATTATTAATCTTAAAAATTTTTCATTTGTCGAATAATTTCAAAAACCCCTTTTTTGGTTTCCGTGTATTTGGGGTTTCTTCCTTTTTTTTTTCCTTTCCCATTTTTTGGTTCTAGCATCCATTTGTCCCCCAAAAACCGAAGGGAAATAGGGGGGGGGGGACTGGGGACGTTTTAATACCCCACCCCAGAAAATTTTTGGGACCCAAAAATAGTCGGGCAACGCAACCAAGGCGGGTTTAATAAAACCGCCCCCCTCGGCTGTTCCTAATTAAAAATTCTTTTAAACAATTTTTTTTTTCAAGGAATTAGGGCCATTGGGGTGGCTCTTTTGCCGAGGTGGCGGGGGGTTGCGGGTTCCCCTTGCTTTTTCAGGTAAAACCCAACGTGGGGAAACCCCACGAGTTTAAAAAACGGGGGCCATAAATTTTAGAACGGTGGAACCAAAACTTGGGGGAAAACTCCGTTTGGTGGGGTTTTTAAAAACTGGGGGGCGTTTTCAATGGTTTCTTTTAAAAAAACAAAACCCACCGTACCCAAAAACAAAAACGTTAAATTGTGGCCGTTTGGGCCCCCCCAAGGGGTTTTTTTTCTGGCTTCTAGCGGAAGGGAAAACCCAAACCGGGGGGGGGATTCAAAAAATTCCCCCCTTTGAGTTCACCCCAAGGGGGCTTGGTTTCTCGGTAACCCCCCCATTGCGGCCGCAAAACCCAAATTTATATAATTATATATATATATAAAACAGGGGTGAGTTTTTTCCAAAAGTTAGCGGGTGGGGCCCGAGGTTTTCTTGTTCCAGTTTTGAATTGTTTTTTGGTTTTTTTGGCGCCAAATTTGTATTATTTTTACAGTGGTTTAACCAAGGAAGGTTTAGGGGGATAAGAATGAAATTGAACCATGTTTTTAAACTAACCCAAAAAATTTTATTCAAGAAAAAAAAAAATTTTTTTTTTAACGGGGAACTGTTAAACCCAAAAGCTGGTTTTACCTTTGCAAATTTTTTTCCCCAATAAAAGTTGGCCCTTTTCCCTTTTGTTTTGATTCGATGCCAAAAAAAACCCAAATTGCAGCCTGGGAGGGGCAGGCCAAGGAAAGGGGGCAAAATTCCAACCCCCCCACCACGTTTCTTTTTTGGCAGGAGTTTTCATAAATCAAATTTTTTCCTCAAAACCTTTGCCAGTTTGGGGATTTGAGGCCTGTTCAAAGAATTTTCCTGAATCGTACGGGGAGGGGGGCTTTTTTTCACGGATTAAAAAACCCCAAAGGGGCGGTCTTCCCATGGAAGGCCCCCCAAAGGAAAAGGAAAAAAAAATTTTCTGGGGGAGGTGTAAAGGGGTTCTGGGGGAGGGCGTTGCGGGGGCGGGCCCCCACCTTCGAACTGCGGAACCGCGGCGGGGGGGGGGGCCCCCGATTTTTCCAACCTTTTTCTGGGCGGGGGAAAAAGGTTTTATCCATTTTCCCAAAAGCTACTGGACGGAAACATAAAAACGTCCCATTAAAAAGAGGGTTTTGGGCGGGCTCCCCCATGTTTTTTCATGCTGGGAAAAAAAAAAATAAAAAACAGTTTCCTGTTCTTGCGTTGACCCCCCCTGCGGCCAAAAAAAGAAAGGTTTTGCAGGGGGCATTTCCAGGGTTAAATTTTCTTGCAAAGTTTTTGGGACAGGGGGAATCCCCTTTTCAAAAGAAAAAAAAAAAGGGTCCAAATAAATTTTTTCCCCCTTAAATGGGAAGGATTTTATGGGGCTGCCCCCCCAAAAACATTGGGAACCTCCAGGAAAATTTACCTTTTTTCCTTTCCTCACTGGTTTGTTCCCCCCAACCCTTCTTCGGTTTATTTTTTTGCAAGGCCCAAGGTTAGGACAACCAAATTTTGTTTTGGGTCCTGTTTTTTAAATTGTGGCCCAATTTAAAAAAAGCTTTTTCCCATTTGGGTGGGGGCGGCAAAAAATTTTCCCGAGTTTAACCTTTTTTCCAAACTCGCCAGGGCAAAATAAACCCCTTTGCCCCAAAAAAAACCCAAAAAATTTTTTCCCTAAAAAATTTTTTAAAAAAATTTTACGGAAAAAAATTGAATAAATCTTGCCATAGACAAATTATTAACCAAAAAACATGGATTCCCAGAAGAAAAAAATCTGAAAAAACAAAAAAAACGAAAAAAAAAACAGAAATGGGCGGCGGGGTACTTTGGGGGGACTCCCACCCATTATAATATATAATAATAATTTATAATAATTATTTTTTAAATTGTGGTTGTTAAATATTGATATAATAAAAAAATATTTTGCAAATTAACCGTAATATCAATTACCAATTAATATATACTTTATTTAAACCAATTTAAATTAAAAAAAAAAAAAAACATTATATAATTATTTTAACATATTTTATATCAACAAAAAATTTATATAATTAACCAATGATAATATTTAAAATATAAGATAAAAGGGATTAGATTTAGGGATATACCAAATAGATTAAATTATAGGAAACTATTTTACATTTATTATTAATTTATTATACTATTATATAATATAATATAATTATTTATTTAATAATTAATTATATATTATTATATAATTATTTTATATATAAAAACATTTTTACCATAAAAAACATTACCCCCAAACACCACACAATTTAAATAAATAAACTTTTTTTTAAAACTTCAATGGGATTTGGTTTCTAAAATATTAAAACCAAGGAAAAAAAAAAAAAACCAAACCCCCAAGGTTTGGCCAAAACCCCAAAAGTACAAAAGGGCTTTGAAAAACCCCTTTTTCAAAAAAAAATTTTGAAGGAAGAAAGACAGAACAATGAAAGTTTGGAAAAAAAAAAACCAAAAAAAAAAACCTTCCATTTGGACAAGTAATTTAAAGTTTAAAACCCCCACCTTAAAAAAAACTGGGAAAGTTCATTTAAAAAAAAATAAAAAAACCCCTCAATGGGGGTAATTTTGAAAGGGAAGGGAGGGGTGACGAGGGGAAACATAATCCACCCAATTTTTTAAAAAACAAAAGGCTTCGGAGTTACTCTTTATTGGGTGATAATTCCCCACCCTCGTGGTTAGTTTTTCCAATTGGGGGAAAAAAATTATTTTTCTTTTTTCAAAAAAAAATGGCTTTTTTCTTTCGAGTAAAAGGCGTGGCGGGGCTTAATATTATGTTACCCAAACCTTTGAAAGTGGTGTCCTGGGCTTTTTCAAAAGTGGAAAAAAAAAAAAAACCAAATTTTTCACAAAAAACTTGGTCCTTCCAAAAAAAAATGGTTAAAAAAACGGGGAATAAAAAATTGGAAAGGCCAGAATGTTGGAAACCATTGGAGGGGCCTCGTTTCTGCCTTTTCTTTGAATACCCCAAAAAAAAAAACCAAATTAACCAAAAACCCAGGATTTTCATTTGGGAACCCAGGGTGGGGGAAAGGGATTTTTTTTTCATTTGTTTTTGGGGAAAACCCCCAAACCCGGAGTTACGGGAGGGGGGAACCCCAATTTTTAAAGGGGAGGGGGGTTTATTTTTTGTTTTTGGGAATTTTGTTAATGGAAAAACAGTTTTTTTTCCCATTTTGTTATTTTTTTTTGGCCCCATGGAAATGGGGGCCCCAAAACCCAAAGGGCCTTGCCCAAGTTGGGATGGGGGCAATTACCGGGGGGGACTGTTTATTTGGGGGGAACAATTTTATAAACACCCGAAGACAAAGGGCAAACGAAAAAAAACCAAAAAAACCCATAAAAGCTCGATCTTAATCGAAACCCAAAACAGTTTTTCTTTCCAGGCGGGATTTGGACCAATCTCCCAAACCAAAAATTCGCGGGGATTTTTTTTTTCTTTTCAAGGGGTTTATTCGGTTTTTTAAAGTTTGCGCCCCCAGTTTAAAAAAGAAAAAGGGGGGGAAAGGATTAGGAACCAATTTAAAAGGGCCAATTTTCAGGGAACCCAAAAAAAAACCCCTTCCTATAAACAAAAAAAGGGAAAAAAGGGGAAATTTACCAAAAAAATTTTGGGGGAACCCACCAATGGAGTGCGGGAATAACCATTTGGGGGTGGGGGTCCAAGGAAACCAGGTTGGTGGGGAGGCGCGGGGGCCAGCCAGGATTAAATCCCCCCCCACCGTTTAAAGGGGGGCGTTTAAATGTTAAAAACCAAAGGGGGGGGCTGGGGATTTTTTCAAAAAAAAAAACAAAAAACAGGTTTCATGTTTAGGTTTTTTCTTCTTGGGGGGGACCCCACTTTCCAGCCATGGACTTTTAACTGGAAAAGGATTTTAAACCAAAATTTCCCCAACCCTGGATTTTTTCCTTTTTTTTTCCCTTTCCCACGCCTTCAGGGGGGGCTGGGAATCTGGAACGGAAAAAACCCCCAACCTTTGGCGGGGGAATTTTTTCCCCAGTTTTTTCAAAAAAAGGCTTCGTCTTCCCAATTTTTTATTTGGGCCCCAACTTTTTCGGGTGGGGAGAAAATTTATGAAACCAGGGATTGTTTTTACCCCACCCCCAAAGCATGAAATGGGAAGTGGGATTTTAAGGAAAGGCCAAAAACTCCTTGGGCGAACAAGTGAAGGGGGCCAAAACCCAAAGGGCCCAGGAAAAACCAAAACCTGAAAAACAGGTGCTTCGTGAAATTTAAAAATTAAGGGCCCAAAAGCGTTTGGGCCCCAAAAAAAGATGGTTTGTTTTTAACCAAAAAAGGCGGGGGAATTTTGTTTGATTCGGCGATTACCCTAATGGTTTGCGATCGGGGCCTTCCCGGTGAAGGGGGGCCCACCGGGTTTGTTTCGGGGGGGGGGGGGGGGGACTGGCAAAGGTTTGTTTTTTTCAAAAAAAAAAAAAATTCCTTTTTCCGCCCGGACCCTTTGGCGAAAAAAAAATCCATAAAAAAAAAAAACTTTCTCGCGGGAAAGCCCACCGGGGGCCCCAAAGGACAGGCCCCCTCAAAAAAACTTTTACCCCCTTTTCCCCAAGGGGCCTTTGAAGCGTTTTTTTTTTCCTTTTTTTTTCCCCCCACGAAAAGAAATTTCGGGGGGGGGGGGGACCAAAAAACAAGTTTATTAAAAAAATAAAAAAAAAAAAAAAAAAAACAAAAAAACAATTGGGAACACCCAAAAATTTTTTGCTTCTCTTTTGTTTTTTTTTTCAATTCGCGGACTTTGCGGACAAGTTTCCGGAAATTACCTCAAAGGGCGCTTTTTTTGTTTTTTTTAAAAAACCCAAGCCAAAAGGCTTCAAAAAAAAAAAAACCCCTGGAGGGTTTTCTAAAAGCGGCCCAAAAAAAAATAACGGAAGGGATGTAAAAATTTTTTCAATTGCTTTTCCTTTCTTTGGGCATTTTCTTCTTTACGTCAACTGAAAATTTCCATTTGTTTTTACCCATTTTTTCTTTTCCTTGATTTCCCCATTTTTATTTCCGGCCCCACCATTTAATCCAAATTTTTTGTAATTTTGGGAAATGGGGGCAATTTTCCATCCCACAAAAAAATTCCTCTGTTTAATTTTTTTCTCGCGTTTTAAAGCGGGGGTTTTCTAATAATTTTTTCCAACCCTCGTTTCCAAACCAAAAAACCCCTTTGCTTTAAGGGTTCAAATTTTTCAAGCTTTCTAGGGCCAAAGGAAAAGGGTGGGGAAAAACCAAAAAATTTTTTTCAGTCCAAAACTTCTCCCCAAATTTTTGTATTCTATAACATTTTTTAACTTTGTCGGAATCCTGGGCAACGGCGGTCCGTTTGGGGAAAACCTCCCATCTTTTCCCCAGGGACAATAAGGGGGGGGGAGAAACCCGGGGTTTGGGGGGGGGAAAAGTCGCCCATCATATGATGTATTTTAAGGGTATTTTTCAGTTGGCACGTCGAAAATTAAAAATATTGTGGCCGGGTTTTTTCTCGCGCGGGTCCTTTTTACCCACCAACCCCCTGGGGCCCAAGGAGGGGTTCTTGGGGGCCCCCTAGGTGGGGGGCTGGTTCCCATTAAAAAAATGGGACTTTTCAAAATTTCCATTGCCCAAAGAAAACATTTTTGGTTTTTACCCTTTTTTTTAAAAAAGCCATTTTTAATTTCCAAAAAATTTTCAAAAAAAAAAAACAAACTCAAAAATTTAAAACTTTTTTTTTGTCCCCAACGCTTTAATTTAAAAAAACCACTTCCCGCTTTTCCCATTTTTACGGCTTAAATTTAAAACCACATTTGTTCTTGGAGAATTAACTACATGAAAAAACAAAAACAAAAAAATTAAATGCCAAAAATTGGACGATCTTGGGGGCATTGTTTTTCCAGGAAAACTGCAGGGGACTTTTTTTTTGGGGGGGGGGGGGGTTGGGAGGGAAGGGGGGGGATTGTGAAACAAAACCCAAAAAGGGTTTAAGCCTTCGTGGGAAGAAAAAACTAAGAAAAAAACATAGGGGCGAAAAAAAGGGGAATTTTTTCAGGATGGGCAAACAAAAAAAAACCCAAAAAAGGAAACAAAAAGGCGGGGAAAAAAGGGAAAGAAAGTGGGGGAGGAAGGGAAAAAAACAAACCAAAAAACAGCAAAGGGGGCTTGGGGCAAGGGAAAAAACAAAAAAATGAAACAAGAAAAAAAAAGCGGGACCCAAAAACAAAAGGGGATGGTTGGGGGGGAGGGAAAATGAGGGAGTTTAGGGGGAGGTTGGCCAAGGGGTTAAATGGAAATAGGGAGATTAGAAGAGTAAACCCTTAATTAAAGAAAGGAAAAAAACTGGCAAAAAACTGGAAAGTGGGGTTTACGCGGGTAGAAAAAGGGTTTTTATGGTTTTGGATTAGGGATTGAATTCTGAGATGAGTGGTGAACAGGCTGTCTTGAAAAGACCTCGGGGGGGGGGGGAAGAAATTTGGGAAGAATTGGGAAAAAAGGAAAGGGAAAATTTTGGTGTAAAGTGGTTTGCCCAAACCCCTTAAAATTAAAAAAAATTAAAAATAAATTCCCAAAAATTGGGAAAAAACCCCCAAAAGGGACCCCACTTTTTTTCATCCTTTTTTTCCGATTGGGAGGGGCAAGGGTCGATTTCCCAGGGTGCTGCATTTAAAGATGATTTTTAAAAATTTTTGATTTTCAAGTTTATTTTTAAAAGGTTTTCTAATTACTTTTTTTCAATTTTGTATTTGTTGATATTTTTTTTTTCACGTTTAATTTAGTCTCCCCCCAACCCCGAAAAAAAAGGGGGATGCGAGGGGGGGGGGACTTAATTTAAACAAAAAAAATTGCCCCCTGTCTGGTGTTTTCCCTGGTGTGTGATGTGCCGCCTTGGTTTATCCTTTCCGTTAAAGGGGGCAAAAAGGTTTCGGAAAAAAAGGTGGGAATGGAAGCCTTTTTTCCCCCCCCAGGCCCTTTCAAAAAGTATCCAACCTTCCGGTTTGTGCATTTCTTTTAATTATTTGAGTTGTTTTTGGGGGGGTTTTGGGTTCCCCGGGGGGGCGGCATTGATTTGCTTATTTTTTTTTTCTCCATTTAAAATTCGGGGTTTTCAAGAAAAGGGGATTTAAGGGTAAAGGGAAAAGGAGGTCCCTCCCTCGGGGGGACTTTCCCAAAAAAAAAGTTATTTTTTCCAAACCCCCCTCGGTGTTTCGGTTTGGGGGAACGGGATTCGTTTGAATTTTTCAGGGGCCTAAGGTTTGTGGGGGAAAAAGGGTTGTTTGTTTGCGCTTTTTCCTCCAGAGTTTTTTTTGTTATGTATGGAGGGGGCTTTTTCTTTTTTCTACCCCGTGGAAATTTTCAAATTCCAACTGGAACCTTAAGAACAACCTTCAAATGCGTATAGTGTTTAAATTTTTGTTCTGTTAGGGAAACCCCAAAAAAACAAAAAAAAAAACAAAAAAAATTAACCCCCAAGGTGATTCGTTTTTCCCCCCCGCCCCCTTTTCCTTTTTTAAAAAATTATTTTTAAAACTTGGGGTCCAAAAAAAAAAAAAAAAAAACCATCCTTAAAAAAATTTTTTCCCCAAAAAAAAAAAAACTTTTTTTCATGTTTACGAACTTCATTTTTGGGGGGCCACCATTTCTTTTTGGAAATTCGGAAGCCAATTTTTCCCCCCCCCATTTGTCTTTATTTGCTTGAGGTTTTATAAAAAACTTTCCCCACCGGTGCCCCCCCCACAGGGGGACCGGAGCTTACCCCCACTTGCTTTTTGGGCCTTTCCTTTTTCCCCCACAATTCCCCCAAAAACTTTTTCCGTTTTTCTGTGCCAACGAAAATTCGGAGCAATTTACTGCCGTTCTGTAAATACAATTTGGTTTCTGGCGGCATTACGTTTGAAGGGTTTAAATAATTAAAACAGGCCGCCAAGCGAAGTTTTAAAATTTTGCCAAGTGGGCAAACCAAAAAACTTTTATATGATGTTAAAAAAACTAAAAAAGGTCTGAAAGGGACGAACAAATTGGGTGTCACGGGGAGCGGGGTATTTGGGACGGATGGTAGGAATTGGTGTCTAGGAAAGGTCCCCAAAGATTTTTGGAGAGGGAAATGTGATTAATTTTTGACCCCCAAAGTTATTTTAAAAATAATTCAAAAACAACCCCCATTTTTTTGGATGTGGATACGGGTGGAAACCAAGGTTTTATTTAGCTTGCCCCAAAAATAAAACATTTTTGTTCGAAAACCCCCATGCGTTTCGTTTTCCCAAAAAAACAAAAACTTTCCCAAAAAAAAAAAATTTGGAAACCTTGCATTTAAACCTTTTTTTTTAAAAAGGGTCATAAAAACAAATTTGTTTTTGTGGGATATTAATAAGGGAAAAAACCCCAGGAATTTTTTTTTACGTGCTTTTTTATAGGGCCTTAATTGGATTTAGGTTGTCGAGGGGGAGGGAGGGTCGGAAAAAAAAAAACCCCGGTTTCGTGAATTTTCCCCACAAAAAACCTTTTGAAAAAAATTGGAACCCTTTTGTTGGGGCCCTTTTTAAAAAAGGGGGGGTTTAAAAAGGTTTTTTTCCAAAAGGGATTTTTTATCTGGACCCATTTTGGTGCAAAGAAAAAAACTTTTTTCCCTTCTGGGGGAAACCATTTTTCCCACGGAACAAATTTATAAACGGGTCCAATTATTTAGGGGGGGCTATATTGGCAATTTTTCGGCCCCAACTTCCGCGGGATTTATTTCCCAAATTTTTCCTTTTGGATTTGGGAAAAAATTTTCAAAAAAAGGACTTAAAAAACCCAAAAAAACTTTTGAAGGGCGGCCCCAATGAGCGAGGGCCCCCAAAGGGGTGGGTTTCGAGAAATAAGCGGGAGGGCAAACAATGGGGTTTTTTCAAGGGGAAACTTTTGGGTTTTTTTGGGGGAAAAAAATGACACCCTCCCAAAAGAATTTATGCATAAAAAAAGTTTTAATTTTTTGGTCAATTATTTGTTTTTTTTTCCTTAAAAGGGCTTCTTTTTTCAAAAGGTTTTTGGCGGTTCGTTATGGTTTTTTTTATGGTCAAAAAAATTCAAAAAACAAATTTTTCTAAAGGTTTTTTTTGAAACCCTTGTTTTGGGGGGGGGAACCTTGCCTTGGACGAAAATGAAATTTTCGGGGGGACAAAACAAAAAAACAGTTTTTTAGGAATTTTTAATTTCATTTTTTTGCTTATTCAGAAAATTTTACCGAAAAGGGGGGAAAACCCCATTTTTTCCCAATTTTTTCCCAGGTCCAAAATTCCTGAGGAGGGGGAAGAATTTAGATTTTTCCAAAATTCCGGAACTACCCCAAAAAAAAGGGGGGCTATGTTTTTGGGTTTTGGTTTGGCGCGGGGGGCCACCCAATGGGGGCCGTAGGCATTTGCCCTTTCAATTTTTTTTCCAAGGAATGAACAAAAAAAACTTAAAGACCCATTTGATTTATCGAAAACAACATATTTTTTTCCCAAAAGTTTTTCAATTTTTTTTTTCAGAATTTCAGAAAAAATCAAAAGGGTTCCCACGGGGAGTTATTGGGCTCTGGGACCCAAGGGGGGGGGGGGAGGACCCAAGGGGACACCCACCCAGACAGGGGAACCAAAGCCGGTTAGGCGGACCCATTTGGGGGTAGTTTTGAACTTACCCCAATAGAAAAAACTTTGGAAAACGCGGGGGGGAAAAATTTGGGGGGGGGGGGGCC
Organism: Eptatretus atami; assembly: GCA_035128595.1. Classification (NCBI taxonomy): domain Eukaryota; kingdom Metazoa; phylum Chordata; class Myxini; order Myxiniformes; family Myxinidae; genus Eptatretus; species Eptatretus atami. Next base: position 22,051,262 of record CM068954.1, read on the forward strand.
CCGTTTTCGAATTTTTGGGGGGGGAAAAATGGACCCCTTTTTGAGGAATTTTTAAGGCAACCCAAAATTTAAAAAAAAAAAATTTTTTTTTTTTCATGGAATTTTCTTAGGGCTTTCAAGGCGTTTAAAATGGCTTTGCAAAAGATCGCTTTTCTTTTCGTGGGGGCAAATTAACCCCCCCAATTTAAAAAAAGGAGGGGTTTTTCGGGGGGGGCCGTTGGGGCTTCGGGCCTCAAAACGGAGTGCGCGTCTTCCCATTAAGGCCAAACGGGAATTTCTTTTCTTTCACACAAAAAAACTTAGACCATTTTACCATGGATAAAAAAACTTTACCAATTAACCAGTTTCATGTTTATAGTCTTGACCTTTCATAGTCTCCTTGAGAAAATAAAAAAAAACCACACCTTTTGCGTTTTTTTTAATTGTTATTTCGGAACCCCCAGGGGTTTTCATTTTTCAAAAAAAAGGGGTTCTATTCTGGTTCTCCCCCCAAACAGTTTTTTTCCATAGGAAAAAATCCGGCTTTGGAAAAAAAATTTTTTGGGACAATTTTATGGCTTGAAAAAAATGTTTTAAACTGCAAAACAAAAGTTCGCTCCATGGCCCGGGGATTTTTATTGGATTTTTTCGGAAAAAAAAAAAAAAAAAAAAAAAAAATAAAATTTTTTTATGATTTTTCAAAAAATTTTCAATAGGTTTTTTTTTTTTTTTTTTTTTTTTTTTTTTTTTTGTCCCGTTTTGTAGCGCAACGGCGTTGTGTCCATAAAGGCAAAAACGGTTCTTTTCATTTGCAACCCCAAAAACCAAACTAGGGTCATGGTTTAATTAAAAACCTTTTTACCAAAACCCAAGGTTTCAAATCGGGAAAATCGGCCATTTTTGTTAGGTAAACCCCGGAAAAAGCCCCAAAAACTGGGGGACCGAAAAAAAGAAGCAGACCCAAAAGGGGGGGGACAAGGGGGGACAAAGAACAAAAAAAAACATTTTTAATTCGGAAAACGGGGAAAAAAAAAAAAACTGTTAAGGGGTAGGGAGTGGGCAAAATTTCAAAAAAAAAAAAAAAAATTATTTTCGGGGGGAACTTTTTGGGTTTCCAAACTTTACCCCAAAAAAACCATTATTCGGAAAGGGGGAAAAAAAATTTTGAAAATAAGGGGTAGGGAGGGAAACTTTAATTTTTCAAAAAAAAAATTTTTATTTTTTTATTTTCAAAAAAATTTTTTTCTGAATTTTAAGGGAATCGAAAAAACTTTTACCCAAACCCAAAAAAAAACAATTTATTCGAAAACGCTTTAAAATTAATTGGATTATTAAGGGTATAAAAAAAAAAAAAAAAAAATTTTTTGAAAAAATTTTTTTTTTTTCGGGGACGAAAGATTCGGGCTTAACCCCAAAACAAAAACCATACCAAAAAACCGGGTAAGGGGGCGGGGGGGACCCATTGGGGTAGGTCGCTTTTTAACCCCCAAATTAAAGGAAAAAACTTGACCGGCCGATTGGGGGGGGGCCCTTCGCATGGGGGCGGAAATTTGAAAACCAAAGATAAGGACAACATAAAATCATGTGATTCCTTAGCTTTTCCAAGGGGGGGTTTATTGCTGGGCCAGGAATTGTTTTTTTCTTTATTAAAATTAACCCCCAACGTTTTTGGAGGGGTTTTTTTTTCGGGGGGGCCGGTTTTTTTTTTTTTTTTGGCCTAGGGCAACGGGAGGGGGTCCAATAGCAACGGTTTCTATTCCCTCCCAACCACCATAAAAAACTTTAGGGACAGGAAACCATTGAAAAAAAAACCTTTTACCAGTTTTACCAGTTTTTCAGTATTTTTTTCTGGAACTTCCCAAATAGTTCTCTTGAAAGATTATTAACGAACTTTCGTTTTTATGTGTAATTCGACCCCAGGGGGTTTCATTTTCCCCAAAAAAAGGGTTCCTTTTATTCCTTTTCTTTTTCCCTCCGAAAAAGGTTTTTCATAGGGGGGGATCGGGGCTGCGAAAAATTTTGAAACCCCCAATTTTTTTTTATTGGGTGGAAAATTTTGTGTACTTGCCCCAAAACAAAAAGTCTGCCTTCGTGGGGCCCGGAATTTTTTTGGAATTTTTTCGAAAGGGAAAAAACATTTAAAAATTTTTTATTGTTTTTTCCAAAATTTTCAAAAAAGGGTTGTTTTCCTGTGCTAGGCCAAACGGTGTTGGTTCCCATTTAAGCAAAAACGGTTTTCTTTTTTCCAATTTTGCAAACCCCCAAAACAAAAAACCTGGGGTATCCAAATGGTATTTGAAACCCTTTTCCAAAAGCCAAAGGTTTTCCATTCGAGATAAAAAAACCGGCCATTGGTTATAAACGGGATAACGTAAAAAGACTAAGGCCACTGGATAACACGCGAAGAAAAAACCAGGGGAGGGGGACAGGGAACAGGACCGAGAACAGGGTGGGGGGGGGGAAACCAGAACAAGGGGCCGGGGTAGGGGCGGGGGGGGAAATACCAGTTTGGTTAGGTCCGGGGAGACACCCAAATAAAAGATAAAAAAACACTTGAAACGCCGAATTTGGGCCCCGTTTCGGGAATCTTGAAAATGACCCTTAAGGGATTTAAAGCCACAATTTAAAAAAATTCCAATGATGTCAGGCTTCAAGGTTAATGCTGCAAGATGTTTTTCCCTTAAAAAAAAAAAATACCCCTCCAACTCAATTTAAGGACGGTTTTTTGTCAAGGGCCGTTTGCCTAGGGGCCAACGGGGAGGGGGGTTTTTCCATATCAACAGGTTTCTTTTTTCTTTCACACTATAACTAAGGGGAACATAACCCCATGGAAACCTTTTACCATAACCAGGGTTTTTGCATGGTTATAAATCTGGGACTCCATTTTAAGGGGGTTCTCTGAGGGGAAATATATGAGACATAAGAAACTTCGGTTTTTATTTGTTGTTTTCGAAACAGGGTTCCATTCCAACTAATTCTATCTTTCACGGGACCAGTTTTCATAGATCCGGCTGGAATTTTGACAATATGGTGAATGTACTGCCCGCAGTCGCTGGTGGCCCGATTTTTGATTTTCGAAAAAATAATTTTTATTGAATTTTTAAGTTTTTCAAAATTTTCAAAGTCCCATTGCTGGGCAACGGTGGAATCCAAAGCAACGGTTCTCATTTACACACAACTAGGTCATGGTGGGAACCTACCAACCAAGTTTCATCGAAATCGCCATTGTATTAATGGAGCACTGGAACGAACAGACAGACAGACAGACAGAC
>CM068954.1:22079447-22092893 GCA_035128595.1 Eptatretus atami
AGGGACAACCATATCGACGGGAATACTGATATAAGGGTAAGACAAATTTCAAAAAGTAAATTTAATTTAAAAAATTTTTGTCAACTGGATCGACTACCCAACAGACAGACAGAACAGACAAGCCGGTAGGCGGAGATGGGTAGTCGAGCCGTGTCATATTCCAAGAATTGATGCACAAACGCAGACGGGGTCACCATAAAGCAAACGGTACGATATTTCTCACAAAACCAATAAACTAGGACTATACACCTTTACATATCAAGACAAAAAGTCCAAGATTAAACAGCATGAACAGATCCTTACAAAAACATGTATATTATACTGATCGCTCTAAAGTAGTTACTCTCAGCGCAAAATTATCAACTAAACCTGTCTGATCTTTAATTTTTACTTACACTCCAGAAGGGGTTTCTATATCAAAAAGTAATTAGTCTTCTCCGAAAAGATTATACTTGCATGAGATACAGCTGAAAACAATTATTAGCACTATAACAACTGTGGGGAATTCCGTGTACTCGAAATCGATAATACTAACACACTTGCCACAACAGTTCGAGCTGCCGTGGCCATGAATTATGTTGATTTTCAGAGATAGATGGAAAAATATCAAGCACCATTTTTTATGATTATTTTCATATCTACAAAAGTTCCCAGTGCTAGGCAAGCAGAAGTTGAGTTGTCCAATATTCGAACAGTTTATATCAATCTGACCTCAACATAACATCATAAGCTTCCTCAATAGTATGAATTTACCCTGAAACCAACACAACGTTATCATCGTAAAATACTGCTCTATCCCTGTCCTATTTAGATAAACATGGATAATCGCACATTAATTAGCAATCAATAAGTATATTATAAGAGTGCTGTAAAAGACAACATTTCTTCAGAAAACAAAAGGAATTTTATTTTTTCGTATCACGTTAAGAATTATGACAATACACCATTAAAAAACCCGCGTCGAAAACATAAAATCGAATCGATGAATAGACTGATTAAGGCAGCCTAAAAAAGTCAAAATTCATATAAATTCAAGATACACTTAAAATAAACCGTGAACATTGTTATTCGACCCTTGTGAGCCGTCGTAAGACACTACCCCTAAAAACCAATCATAAATTCGCGTGGAGTGGGAAGAAGTTGCATGTGTGAAAATACTGATACCCGAGAACCCTATGAGAGGGTAGATAACAAAAATAAAGATCTCCTCCATCGTGCTTTTTCGAACCTAGCGAAACTCGAAAATGCTAGACCAAACAGCGTACGGATTAAAATAACCTGATAGGACGTGTGAGAAAATAAATCGTCAAAAAAGAAATTCTATTCTATTTTTCGTATCTATTGATCCAGATAGCTTAACCCAAACCTACCAGCAAAGACTAGAAACATATTCCGCCACATTCAAGCAAACGACAGGATACTATTGTAGATAAAGTGACATACGGATAAGTGGAGAAACAAACAGAACCTCTCATAATATAGCATTCTTATTTTTTAACATTATCATATTTCCTTATGACACAGGAGACGCACATCACACAAGATACCAACCATACAAGCATTACAACTAAGCGGATAAGAAGGATTATTTGAGTCACTCTTCCCATAAGGTGTGTGCTCGCGGAAGACCAATAATAAGAACTGTACACATTAACCTAAAAGACTTACCATCGAGAACTATAGATAAACGACCTCTTCCATTAGATATAATTATGTCTTTCAACACCAGTAGTGAAATGTCAGATAAACCACAGTACCAAAAGAAGATACTATTTCCTACAATTCCAAAAGCAGATCTTGAAACAATGCCCATGCAGAGCCAGGGTCACTCCTTATCCACTGTAGACGCGTGCCTGAAACGTCCAGGGTTTACCGAGATTTGTGTGACGCAGAATTTAAGGACGAAGCCGCCCATAGAATAGCGCCCTCCAACCACATCAACATAGACATCAGGTGTCGATGTAAATTTTGACATTATGTAGACTATCTTGCACCCAGGTTCTCTGGAAGATTCCGTCTGCTGTGTACACACACACCATTAAAAAAAGTCGAAATAGTATTGACAATTTGCACCGCAGTGACCTCCAGACCGTTGACCATTATTAGAACGCAAAGAATCGTGAAATCTCAAACCGCACTATTCATCACCCATCCACTTAAGAGTCAAGTGGTATAGCGTTATATTATTTTAGGACGATTGCTAGGCTAGTCTTCACGGGTTCAGTCCTGCTATGTCCGGTAAAAATCTGGTAGCATCGCATTAAAAACCATATCGAGGCAAAGAGAATCTGCAATATCTTGACACATGCACTGCTCGATCTCTTGAACCTGAGAAATTGAGCTATTTGTACACGCAAGAGAATCCAATCGAAGCGGAGCGTAGCTCATTCCACCCCTCCTCCACCTCACGTCCTAGACGTGTTGTAAACTTACGACTTAAGTTAGCTTCGTTCCGTCTCCCTCAGAATATATCAAATTTGTTCTTAGAACTGTCTATACCTCACTTTCTGAATCCGTCTGAAAACCGCTTCAGCCTCCGTGGGGTGATATGAACTCCACTGAATTCTTCGACATCTGAAAACTCTTACCAAACAGCAGCGCAACTGAGCACATAAGTCAATGCATCACGTAGGGCCAATCCGTAATAATTATTGTACACTATCATGAAGATAACTTAACAGATGAAAGCCATTCATCGAGTTTAATAGACTATTTTTTGATGTAAGATGACGACTCGACTTAGTAGACCGTTTGACCATTTGACCGAGTTTTAGGACAAAAAGTACGTCAATGCAGCTGTCGCAGTCCATACACCCTCTGCTGAAATCACGTTCAAAGATATTGTGTAATATTGTGAACATCTTTAGTGAAGCTTACTTCCCTCCGCTCGCATCTGTTCGACGCTATTTATACCCTGAACGTCTGCATCATAACGAATTAGAGCACTAAGCCCCCACAAGAAAAATTCACCAAGAACATTCACCCACACAAACAAACACACAAACACACAAAGCACACAAACCAGACCAAGACAACAACAACAACAGACGACGCGAAACCAACAGCTCCACGATGGCTTAAGATTAGTATATTCACTTAAACGGAGATCCATTATAATTCGATAAGTCAATATCAACAACAATTATGTGACACACAAACAAATCGGATCGTGAATTCATATCAATCTACTGTCCAACCAAATATACTTTAATTTGTAATAATCTAAAGTATTTTACGTAAGCACAACTTCTTAAACAAGAGTAGACGGTAGATGAGAAGAGTAGAAAGCAAATACACAATTCCCACCACCATGATAACATGACCCTCCCAGTCCACTCTCGTTCGCCAAGTACATGTTGCTTCCACCCGTCCCCGTCCTTATCTTTGGTCATTTATTCTGTCGTCTGAGGTGTGAGTCACAAGGCATTTATAGTCATGAAAGACTCTGGTAGGGAAGAGATGGAGGCTGAACATGAATGGGGCAAGTTGGGATGCCGACAGTTGGTGAGGAAAAGAAAAAACAATAATGAAGTTGTCGGATCGGAATTCAAGTCGAGGCGCATTGCGATTTGGAAAGTGATCTTACATCGCAAAAGAGGAAGAAGCCCTCACTACCAGTGGTTACTACTGGAGAACCTGTGTCGTGTAGTCCGTGCACGTGAGACTATATGAGGGAGAGCAAGCCATACACAAAGACCGGACCGTACGAGATAGGAGCCGTAGACACAACACAACAAATGCGTAGAATGCAATGATTTACCAAATGAGGTACGTAACCCTTCGGTTGATAAAAGGCTGTGACACATAGCAGGGCGATATTACAGCTCATCGTGGGAGATCTTCAATGATTTTTGTGTAGCCATTTACTATATTCCGACGAGTTGATGAAGAAACCAGGGCCCCAAGGGATCCACGAAGCGAAGTCCGTGCAGACATCCGCTTCCCCACACCAACACAAGGTCGATAGCCCGATATCCCCACTTCTCAGAGCTCACACAGGAATGTAAAGCGACGCTTGTATCGGGTTGCTCACACAAAGCAGTTCCGAGATGTCGGCCAAGCGAAACCAGAATGTCTTTGTGCTCTGTGTCCGAAACAGACACTTACAACCGCATTTGGTACACTCAGATAGATGCCGTCCGACTCATACCTCCTGGCAGGCGCCTAGACATTAAGCGTTGCATGATCCGTGGTGTCTGCCAAAAGTCCAGAATGAAATGACCTCGAATCGTGAAACTCAAAAGTTTGATTTTCACCCTGTACGTTACCGTTTACTCTTATGGTCGACGAAGTGTTCAGGTAGATACAACGTGACACAATAATGTCGGTATATGCGCCTGTCACGAAGCCAAAACGCCACAGTAAGCGTGTGCTCCATGCTCACGTGCTGATACTGTGTCTTCGAAGACCACTCAAAGCTGCGCGGAATCGAGTTTGAATCATCCGTATTCTGATACAAACATTATGTGCACGGGGTACCAAGAGAAGTTCGAGAGATATGAGACGTAATCCATACTGATACTCCATAAGATTGGGACACACTGAATCAGTGTGACTGGCGGACGCCACTGCATCATCTGTCCTGCAAAATGGGCCTGCAAAGTAAACGAAGAACCCCCCTATTTGCCATTAGACGGCCTCGTTCACGCCATCCCCCTGCCGAAAAGATACCAATGCTGCACCGCCGCGCACCCCGCCCCTGTGTTTGCCTCTATAGAAAGGGAGCGGCCACCCGTAGCGGCCCGATTTTCAAGTGTAACAAGACTTCTTACTACCAGGGAGTCGATTTTTGGTACCCGAAAACTTCGTGGGAGGACCAATACGGTCTTCCGGTAAACCAATAGTTGCGTATTAGTGCCCAAGCGCGAAGGGAACGCAGCACCAAGTGCACACATGCTAAGCCACCAACGAAGCGAATGATTTTATGAAATATTTAACGATAGCCCGTGCCAGGTCATCGGTCCCCTGAAGGCTCCGTAAGACAGCGAGCCCTCTTAGAACCAATGTTGCATATCCACTTCCTACATTTTTACAGACGTACCAAAAAAGGCATCATGCCCGAACTCCGCCACGGACCCATCCCTTCGAAGCCTACCAGAAGCGAGGAGGACCACCACCTCACTTTCCCGTTCATCCCATCGACATAGGACGCGGAAATATGAAGGGTCGAGTTACCCAACCTAAAAGCTCTTCGACAAAAGCCGCACATATTTAGCTTCTTTATTCTCGAAGCCCACGCGTGCCGCGCGTCGGCTGCCCCCTGTTTCGAAGTTTGATCCGTTTACGCCTGTTCCTCGGGGGATTGCTTGTCGACGATTATTCAACGAAGAGGTGTAGCCGAAGTATGTAGTGGGGACTATGATAAGTCGGAGGCGGGCGAGAAGCTGTCCAATTATGAGGCCGGCTTGATTTTTATGCACTGGAGTTATGAGGTTGGCTCCCCCTAGGTGGCAGTCATATCACAAGGAACGAAGAAAAGAAAGGACTAACTAGTTTTGACCACCAAGCCAAAGGTCATAATCCTTTCACCTATTCGAAATCTTTAGACAATTCTTTACAACAAAGTACGTGCACAAATTTTTACAAGGGGTAGGTTGTGGGAATCGGAACCGGAAACGTTTGACGCAACGACTTACGTTTGAGACGAGAACCATGTTACCCCATACCACGCTGGATGTATAGTGCAAAGGTCCAACGCATACCTCTTCAACCAAGATCCTTAATTTTCATGGAAAATCACATATGTTTGTGTGGACGGATTATGTAGAAATGTATGAACTCGAGCAAATGTGTTACACACCATGTATGCACCAGAGATAATGAATCTGATGGACTTAGCCGTGTCGAGCGCTTAATTCGTACTTGTTTTTGCAACGACTCAGAGACCTAATCCCTCAGCTAACTCTCCGTGCCCGTCACTTCGCTTACCCACCAGTCCAGTCATGATATACATTCAGCCAGAGTCCAGAGAATATTTTAGCTTTAGAAACATGGTTGATCAAAGTAGAGAAGTATCAAATATAGCACGAGAATGCCATCGATCCCTCGTAACTCTCACATAGAAAAACTAATGGTTGCATATCTACTGCTAGAATAGATCCCGCTCCTTGAGAGGAATCCCCGTGAAAAGCCGAGTAATTCCCCTTTCTCAGCCATATGCTAATTGTTTATGGGATCACACGTGACTTCTGAGGCAACAAGATTACCAAATGCTATAAAGTAATCTGGGATCGTCTACGCGACACGGTAGTAGGGTAGAAAACTTCATCATCTATCTAGCTGTATTAAGCTAGCCCAGCTAGGGCAGATTTTCTGTATTCGCATTCTCGGGGTGGGAAGGCCACTCAAATTGCCCGGCGGAGAACGTCTCCCTCAGCCCAACATGTCCCGATAGCATTCCGATATCACCTAGTCCAGCTTCAGGGAGCCAGATAGCACCTACGCTCTAACGTCATTACACGGGACACGGCCTGTCTGAAACTCAGAAAGGTGAGTGATTATATTTACCGTTAACAGAGGAAATGCCAGTTTCTCCCTCCAGAAAGGCGACCGAACTCTCAATATCGTCTATTCCCCACCTACGTGAATAGCGAAAGGCTCATCCGTAAATGCCAGCCCAGCCTTCGTCGAAAACTAAGTAAATTGAGTCTAGGTCAACACAAGATTGTGTCTCCCACAGAGAGGTCTCTGTACATGGCATCAGACAAAAAACCAAAAAATTTAAAACCCACCAAACCGCGTGCTCACCACCCACCTTTTACCCCCTTTCTAATTATGTACCTAGTTAAACCCCATTGAAGAGAGATTCTTCCCTTTACATCCATACCAATGGAAAATTATACTCCCTATTGTGCCATTAGAAACAATTTGATATTTAATAGAATTATTGCGTATTGCGGTACTGCACAGAGGTGTTTATTGCGAGTGCTAATTCAAAGAAAAGACGTGTCCCTGACTCAGGATAGAATCAGAATATTATTTGTTATATAAACCTCTCCAAACACCAAATGGTCGTGAGAATGATAACTAGTAGACAATTCCGAAAAATTCGTATAAGTCGAACCATCGTATATTGTAGTCCACAAAAATGATAAAAAGCGAGCATAATTACCCCACTCTTGCCAGTATACCTTATTCCACAATGTACCGACACTCTCTCGTCGAACGAAAATATAACTCGGCCGACCATGACTTGTACCCACCACTTCACCACCCAAGATCTGCGGACACCCTCAACCTCCAAAACACAACCTAACTTATTTACATATCTGATCGCCATAGGCGCCCAATCTTGATCCGCACAGGCCCTGATGTTGCTTCGTGGGCTTGGGGAACAGTGCGCTCGACTTGGGATCTTAGAGCCGTCACTGTGTTCGAGCCGCATTGCGTCAGACGGCTCGAACTTACCTACCACGTGAGGTAACTATGCTCAGAACACAGTCAGGTGCAGTCAACACTAATCTCCAAGTCTGGTCAAAACCGGATGGGTGCCCGCCGTGCCACTGGTGTAAGGAGAAGGGGCCAGGGTCTACCTCCCGTACAGTAGGGACACTCCGCAAGTGTTTGCATGGCGGCATTGACGCCCGCATCCCTAACAAAATGATGTTCAGCCCAGCAGCCATAAGAGCTGCGAACCCGGTTCGAAATGCACAAAGAATAAGTGAACCTTGTGCTTTAAATGACCGTAAACCAAAACGGTGCTGGTGACCACTAGCCGTATTCGCCAATACAAGGAAGGGAGAACGATTCTTCATGTAACTTATTCTTCGGTCGCCACATCAGACCTCCTCCTCAACCTCGTCTTGCTTGTTTACCTCCCGACTACATCAAGATCCTCGGCTAGTACTTAACTTTTGTCATTCATGCGTGTCTGTGATTGTATCATTGAATCGCTGCACCCACGTATATTTGCCGTTCTGGCTAGATGAATTACACACCAGAGCAAACTCTGTAAGGCCAGTTACACACTCGGTTGAGTCTTGGTCAACTCCCACCAACGTCGTGCAGTGGCCACCCAAGCCCAATAATGTGCTCAACAAGAACTGTTGATGGCGCTATTGATAATGTCCTCAGTCAGCATAAAAAAGAAAACTGTCCCGGAGATGACACCTGAAGGACTCCTCCACAGGGGAAAGTCCTCCCCAATCCCACCTAGCAGAAGAATCGCATATTCGATTGGCCCCACCGGTTACTCGGGTGGGTGAAAATCGACAAGGTACCAAAAATTATAAAACAAGATTATAGAAGGTCAGTAATATATATGGTAGAGACCTATATGTTTTTCTGATTCTAATAGTTTCTCTTTATTATTTTGGGCCAGAGTAGTCACTTGATTTTCATCCTTACCTACAAGGATGTACAAAATAACATATGTAAAAAAGTGGAAGTTTAAATGATGGTTGTGTCGGTGGTTAAAATATAAATAGACCTGCCTAGTAGCCTTCTTTTGCTTTTGGTCCGTAGAAATGTCAAGTAATTCTCCACTTACTCCCCTAAAAAAAATTGTTGGACTGAGGTATAAAAAAATAAATTGCCTTCCAAATTATGATAGAATACCAGATGCTTCCCAGGCATACATACTATATATTTCCAGATAGCCACGGACATATAGTACTAATTACCGTCCTCGGTGAGCCAGAAAATATCGACCCACAACCAATATTTAATTTGTCGGTAGTGCACCTCTGCAGTTTGACCAGTAGCACATGCATATACTACTCGACCTAATGGTTTATCAGCGCGCGCGCGGGTGGACATGCACGACGCACGGTGTCACTTCCAGTAATCACCTTTGATCAGCCCCTCTGGTGAAGGCCTCATTGTAATTATTCCAACTCTGGCCGAGAGCCAACTTTATGGAAGTGATCTGAAATGCGGAGTTGGTTCCTACGCTTGGGCGGCTTTAACCCAACGCCAGAGAGCAGTTTCCTCGGATGCTTCCTTGACACCTCAAGTGTGTGTCATCCCGCCGCGTCCCAACAGAGTGACTGATGGAGTTGTGTATACCCCCAATGCAGTGATTCATAGTTGATTTAGTGGCGCAAAGCCAACTATGCACCCCCGGCAGCCCAGTCTGCATCTCCACACCTAATTGGTTCGCTGGCAAAGACGGCCCACCACGAATGCCTTTGCTTTTTGACAAATGTTTGAACTCACCTGGCCCGCCTCTACCCAGAGCCCTGCCCAACCACCAATCTGTACCTAGGCCGAATTCGGGAATAAAGCACTCCGGACCCTTACGCAAGCCACAGGCTGACGGTCGAACAAGGCCGCTACATGAGGCAGCCATACAAGAATACTATTAGAGCGATACTAAAGCCACAGACTATCAACGAAGGTTAACTGTAACCACCTTCATAAATGAAAATGTCGTGGATTAGCGACACCAAATCTGTCATGTGAGATGAAGAAGTACCAAGTAGACCGAAGTGTGCTGACGTCTAATAAAGAACGAAATTCATAAATGAATCATCTCTCATCAGAAGCATGCCGAGTCTGCAAGTTATTTTCTCTCACGAGAACTTTCTGAAACGCTCTGGGTTCATTGAATTAGCTCATAATCGAGACCATAGCTAGACGCATTTTTTCTCCAACATCCAACATCAAAACATTCAAATCCCTGGTCCGAAGCAAGGCCACACTGCGAACTTAAAAGCCACGAACCGTCTGCCCAGCCACCACGGCCAACCACCCAATCGCTGCCCTTACCCTCCAGACAGCCTTGGAGCCCGACAACCTGTATGCCACATCTGCGCCAGTGGCTAGAGTGATAGCATAGTCCAGAGAAGATGATTTGCAACAACGACCTCATAAGAAAACTCAAACATATCCTGGCCCTCAATGGTCCAACAACGGTGGTATGGGGTATGAAAAAGAGTTTCCACTGTGGTTCGACGAAACAGTATGATCGCTGCTGGGTTTATCACGGATTCTATTTCATATGAAACAATCTATGGATCATACACTCTATTTTCTGAAAGTTTTGCATCAATTGCAGAAGTTTTTGACAGCTATCTCAACGCCGACTATTCAGCACTCAGCCAGCGCATGCCAGGTCAAAATGGTATCCAGATATTTCATATTCTGCACAATGGTTGCCAGTGTATGTGTCTCTCACTATCAAGTTGCCCATAACGCGACTTGTGCAAAAAATGAACCAGGCAAGCAGGGAGCTCACAGTGTGTTGATCGACTTCTCAACACTTGGATTCGCAGCCAAAGAAGACATGATAAACATCACAATGGCAAGACAATCTCTTTTGGGCTGTACGAAGGACCCACTCAGCCTCCCCAAACTTTCTCTAAGTACTTCCTTACAGGAACGATCCGTTTCGAGTAGAGAATCCACGTCTGAGGAACATTACCACTGGGAGTTCTCATACACGCCCATAACGTCGTTACTAAACACACATGCAGTTAGGCGAACCAAAAATATGTAGATCAAATACTAAATGGATGCCCAAAAATCAAATCCTACCAGATAGACATGTAATTATAGTACGAACAATGATCAAGTTCTCCCGAACTCTCTTCCCTCATGCATTCTCATTCTATTCCATCTTCCCTGCTCCCCAACCGATTGAACCCGTACGCAGCGACTAGTCCAGCCTTCTTCTCATAACTCGTTGGACGACGGAAGCCAATGACGCTACTTTCCACAAAGATGAACCATTTCTGATTGTATCTTCTTGCACGAGACAGAACAAGTAACTACCAACTAGGCCAGTAGCAGTCATCTCATATCTCGAACCTTCAAACGACCTCAACTTCTTAAAGATCTCACGCGAAACACTCTAATGATTCCTCTCATTCAGACTCCCTGACTAAGACCACAAAGAGCGTCGTCAGTCTATAGCTGATTTCCGACCTATCTGGGTATTGCTTCTTGCTCCGACATTGTCCCCTAGTCTCATTGTCTGTATCCTGTTAACTTCTACCGAGGGGATTATCATCCACTTCGTTTAGGTTAGTTTCTTTTCATTCCCGGCCTAAATCCCGATATTTCCTTCACCATCACGCAGAACCAGTTCTGCCTTTTCTTGCCCACCGGACACGTGATCGGCATATCATCGGCACTTTTTGATCTCAACGCGACTCTCTTCCCATCATCCTTTTAAAGTCTCGGTTACATTATATTCAATAGACGACACAATTAAGCCCACCAGCTCCAACAATTCTTGTATTAGTGTACCCAATCTACCTAATCGTTAGTTGGGCGCCACTTTGAGTGAGTCGCTGTGGCTTGCCCATGTTCACATGATTGTGCCGAAAATGGGTAGATACACACATTAATCGTGAAAGAATCTTATATTACCACACAGAGACCGTTGTTTTCTTTGAAAAAGCCTTTAGATGGCTCTCCGCCACCTCACTGTAGCAGCAAAAATACAGACAATAAGACGACATAGCAATACTACTACACATGAAAGAAGCGCTATAACAAGTATTTCCTATTGGGTCCAAATAGAGCAGTGTTAAAAATCCTACCGTATATACTATTTTAATGTTTGAGTAGAGAGCATTTCCAATTAAGAATCCAGAACTTTTAAAAAAACAACACCATCCTGTCACTTCTGATAGGAGTGTGTATTTTAAATTCATGCATGCTGATCTCCTTAATTTTTATAACATTTTGACTCCCATAAGATAACTAGATCTAAACGATCTCGTATAAGACTAAGTAAACCGCTCTTAGATTTTCTCTGATCATATCCATGTAAGTCCAATGTGATTTGTATGATTTTAGCTGCATTTGAGACCTTACTGCCGACCATCATCGAATGTCGCGTCAAACTAATGCAGGGTCTACACATGCACCAGTTGCATTTCTAGTCGTAATACCTGATACCCTCCTTCCGATTATAACCTCAGTTTGTGTCATCCGAGCAAAGTAACATAACTGATTAATGAAGACCTTTTCGACTATTTTCTGGAAACACACAATCATCGGAGACTAGAATCGAACTGAGTGCAAAGAACCTGGTATTCTTTCAACATCACTTTGGTGCCAGCTGGTCTGACAACTTCAGACCTCGAGCTCGTGCAATTACCAATAGTATAGAATGTGTCTTATCACATGCTTGGTGGAGATTCTACTCGCCTTCGAAGTCCGTGTCAATCATTATCCCAGGGTAAGGTACAAGAGCGAAAATAGATTAAAAATCATCCTCCCCAAATAACTAGTGTACACGAACTATTTCACTGTTTTAAGTGCTCATGGTCATAAAAACGGTACTCCACAACAACCTTGGGCACCAGTGATATATGCGCATCAATGTCTTTAACGTAATTGGTCAAGTCGTCATATAATTAGTACTGACATAGCCTTACAGCAACCCTTGGGGCCATTTAAACCTCTTAACCCAATCAAGTATTGTCTGCACCAGACACACAACCGAGTTAGAATGCAAACTTACACCTTGCCTTATTAGATATTCGAACCACTAATATACTATGGATCCTACTCCGGATTTCAACAGCAAGAAATGCGGCCTATCCACCAACTATCCCGAAATGTCCCTTCACACGACATTGAGCTTTCAGATAGAACAACAGAGACACAGTTGGAGATGCAGTCAGTCCTCAATCTATTATGAGATAGAACATTCCAGTTCGGCTATGCGCAACACACGAAGTAAATATATGCTCTCCTCAGTGTTAGTTACTACCACCCAAAACTGACACCGCCGATTTGGTGGGTAAACTTGACACTAACTTCGTCTATGAACACTACAGACTAACCAACTCCCTCTGCAGACATATCTGAGCCTATGGGTAATTCGTTCACCTCGACACCATAGGTTTCCCTCCCAATCAATATCCATTCAAATGAGTTTGGCGTCCGTTCGTAAGGATGGCAATTAAATATCCTACCCAAATATTCTCTCGTCCCTTATCCGATGTGTAGCTCCCGCGAACGTGTGATAAACTGACTCACGAAGTTGTTGAATAATATGTTTGGTACTCTCCTACAAGGAGTTAGCCGAGGATTTGTTATTTGTTCTATCTTTCTGAATTCTAACATCTGGATCTGGGCCAGTGTACTGCTTAGAATACAAAGTAGAATACGGGAGAAAAAACAAGAATATTATTTTGAAAGTTTATGCTGCTACCCTCCAATGAAATTTATGAATTTTACTGGAAAGTGTATTTTTCATATTATTTCTTCCAACTCCGAAGACTTAAGCTTACGTCAATTATTGTATTGAGATAATTAAATTAAGATTTCCGTGTATCTACGTCCTTTAATTTTGATCGACTAGATCGACTACCCAACAAACATATCGACGGGAAAACTGATAATAAGGGTAGCACAAATTTCAAAAAATATTTAAAAAATAAAAAAAAATTTTCAACTGGATCGACTACCCAACAGACACAAAAAATCTCATAGTCCCGTTGCTAGGCAACGGTGGTGTCCATAGCAACGGTTCTCATTTGCACACAA
>CM068954.1:22105959-22121134 GCA_035128595.1 Eptatretus atami
GGCTGAATTGCGTCCAGTTAAACGCCCATGGTTTCAAGCGGTTAGCCTCGGGTATTGAGTAATAACTCGGTAACCGTTGCATAATCATCCTCCGAGCTCTCACATCACAAAAACTTAATGCATTACCCAGCCAAGAAGCTCTCCACAGTGCTTCAGAAATCCTTTCGATAACCATCATGTACATCTATTCTATATACCCCATCGAGCTATAAAGATACAATTATTCCATTCCGATGTTTTTTCTTCCATCGTTTTTCCTGCACGCCTTGATCAAATACCTAAAATGCATTCAGAATCATATTACCTTTTGTGAAACGTCTTCTTCTTCTCTGTGGAGAAAATTTTTCCATCCTAGCGAATAAGTTCAGGTCCCATCAGTTCTCAACACCCTGCCTCATTTGTTACCTTTCTGTTTTTTCCTTTCTTGTTCAATGGAGCAGTCAATGCTTTAGCCAAAGAGATTTTTCACGATAGGAATTTAATCGCTTTATCAGCAAGATTTTTACCATTTTCCATGTTGTTGATAATCACTTTTTGCTAACCAAGGTTGCTTAATAAAAACTCCAACCTATGCAGTATTAACCTTGGAATCTTATGGTTTATTTTACTACTTAACCCCCAAATTCCCAACCTATGTGGGGTCGGAGGAACTTTCGACCCCATCTTTTACGAACTGGCGCCGGCCTGCACGTCCGACTGCAGGTATTTGGGAAAGAATTTGCAATTGCTCAGGATCCGGTGTAACTCACCTGCCTTTCACAAAAGACCGCGGATCTTTCTGTCATCACCAACCACCTATCTCGACAGTAGTGTCCACAGCATGTCTTATTGATGGTATGACACCACAATGATGATACCTGCATCGCGAACAACAAGCATGACAATCTACAGCTGGTTCAGGATTAGGATTTCAACTCACGGGACCATTCAAGGGTGAGGCATACTCTGCCAAAATATATTATATTTATTAATTTTATATATACTTATTATATATTATATTTATTTAATTACGTAAACTCTCATCTTGTATGTATGTTGTTGCATTTACTGCTATGCTATGGTATGATGCTGTACTGTTATTGATTACCCAAAAACAGTCAAAACGGTACCGACTTACGCAAACATTTTGCCACCTTCTCCCTCTTCCCCTGCAAGAGGGCATATCAAGTTTCGTTCAAACTCGGGCAACAATAAAAATCTATTAAAAATCAATTCCTGATTCAGTCAAGGACTCTTCGTTATTGATCTGCACAATCTCAGCGTATTTCGTTGGACTATCCTTTTTTTTTCTGAAATTTATTTGTTTTCATCAATCGCCTTCACAACGGGTTCACGTCTCCACAAAGTGTGTTTACTATTATCTAGATTGTAATAATGTAATATTCATCTATGTATTAATATATATTAATAAGTATCTTCTTCTTCTTTCACTGCTCCTTAGGGCGTTTGCCACTAGGGCATTAGCTAAATATAGATAACAATTGTGCATTTTGTAAGGAAGCACCAAATTCACACGAGGCCTATCATATTATAACAGATTACATTGTCCATCTCATATTTCAGCGCTGTTGAGGCTTGCACCATTTCCACTGCCATAATGGAAAGTGTGTGTGTGGGGACGGGGTGGCGGCCAGTATCCGAGGAATATGCTCTTGTGGTGAGATGAGGTGGTGTAGGTCTTATTGTCATGTGTGCCAAATTTCTTCATAAATGCACACACTTTTATGCTAATTTGCATCACTAACACAGCGATTCATCGTTATATCCGCATGTAATGATTTGCACATTTTCGGAATGCCCTTCCTCTTGCAACCCTGCGTTTTCGATTTTACGCGGTGAGGTGATGGGGACGGGTCGACCGTATTCTAGCCGGGGGCGATTGGACAGCCGGGGGCGTGCGCCGAGGGTACACTGTAAGCTTACTTCGCCACCTCGGTGATAGGTGGTCAGGCTGTAGTCAACTCTCTGGTGTTATTATTTCAATGCGCCGTCCCGCCTTGAACTCAGGACCTTTGATTCAAGCCGCTACCCTAACCATACCCAACACAGCTCGATATATTAATAATTATACTATATATATATATAAACTATATTAATATATATCTATAAGCTGTATAAAATCTATATTATATACTATATATATCTCTAATCTTCTCTATTCCTTTCGCTGCTCCCATAGGGGTCCACAGCGGCTCATCCGTTCATTGATCCCATCACTGTATTTGGAATTACTGGTTATCGACCTGATCCCTTCCTGAACGCAACCCTGTGCTGCCCTTTCACGACTCGGATAAGGCGGGGATTTCGCCTGATTCGCGGCTGTAACCCAGCGCAGGTCCTCCTCAAGCGATCCTCCAACCAAGCCTCCCGAGTATCCGGACTACAGGGCCGCCACTACGCCCGGGCATGATATTTGTTATTATATGCTATAATATGATATTGTATATGATTGTGTTATATATTATATGGCATATGATTTATATAAACGTATAATATCGAAATATTATATTATATATATATATAGTATATATATATATATATATTTATATATTGTACGTATATACCGGGGTGTGGCGTGCGCCTGTACATCGGCCTCTCGGAGCTTGGGTGTGGATTGCTTCGATGACGGGTAAGCTCTGCCACTTGCGGCCGTTGCATAGGGGTGTAGCATCCTGAATCATGTGCGATAACCCAATCTATCCCTGTTCGTAAAGTCGACCAGCGTTGCGTCATGAGGGATTCCGCACCTATGCACTTCAGTATGCAATCATAACGGCTAATCCCTTGTGGCGAGCCCTAAGGGAGAGCCGAAGAAGGAAGAAGAGATACTATATATATATATATATATTATATTATATATTTATAAATTTATATATATACTATTATTATTATATATGAACCACAAGGAAAACCAGAGATGTATGATTAACGTCATTTGAAAGAACTGAAAAAACAAGTTCAGACCTGTGGACCGTGTAATCACTCTATAATTTCTTTCCAGTAAAGAGATTATCATGGCCGATCAATCTACGTAGCCTTTGCCCAGCTTCGTGTTATTTATTTAAGAGCAAGATATCGAAGTGCTAATGTTGGCAAACTGACACACCTGGTTATTCCCTTGTTAATAATCTCCATGCAATTTTACCGATGCTGTGCAAATTCATGTTGTTGGTTATTGCTACATTACATGCTTTTGTGATTCACAGATTATTTTTCTCAACATTAATACGTTCTTTTCTTTGTTGTGTTCACAGCCTATCTTCCAAGCGTATTCGCCTTATATGATCGACGGATTCTCCATTTCTTACTCCCTACTAACTTAATATGATGGAAACACCGGCGAGGCAACCAGCCGATAGACCACCCCGATAGCCGAAGTCACCTTGTGCCTCCCTATTATACCTAGCAGTTGATTTGCCCGTCGTGTACCGATCGAACCTATGATCGCGGTACTCAGAGGCTAAGCCATAATAACCACATCGTGGGGTCCCATAAAACACCAATAGCAAGGTGTTCACCGGCTTGAACCGCTACTTGCACCAACACGAGCCCATATTAACCAAATAGGGCCATTTGTATGCTCACGTCATCTCGTGCAAAATATTATAAACCCTCCTTCATTTTTTAGCTCTCAACTCCTGTATTATGGCTGGAACACGTTAACATGAATGAACCGGGAATAAACCAGGAGTGACATACTGACATACTCTGAGTTCCTACTGTCTTCAGCTTTGACAACACTCTCTGTTTTTTCATCGCAGGCCTTAACTTTATACCATATACATTCAATGTGACACCCTGTATTTCGTTAAAGTAATCATCTGTGAGAAGAACTCCTTATGTTTGCCAACTTTACGCAGGTCAATAACCCTGATCACGATTATAGAACAAGTGACATCCTCTTGGTTCCCTTTTGCTTCTTCATACTATCATTACTATAGTTATATACACAGCTCTGTCCAAAATAAATTAAGGACCACTTGCAAATTACGTTTTCTGGTTACTCTTTATAGGTATGTACTCTTTGAGTTTAAACGACATTTTTGTTTATTATACTACTGACAAATTTCTCCAATTCGATATACACAATATTCTCATTAGATCTTTATTCTGCAGAACACGACAACACTGGTCAAGATAACTAACAAAATTTCATTTTTCAACCTCCAAATCATACAAACGACAATTTCATATTTCTATTTTTAACACAACCATACTAATGTTCTTAACTTAGAAGATCCGATCAATTATTTTGTGGACCTACCCTGATTTTCATCGCAGCTTTCATCGCGTTCTGTGGCATCACTCCACAGTTCTTTCAATGCTTGCGGTCCTTTATCCACTCCTGGCACAAAATTCAAGCAGCCTCAGCTTTTGTATGGCTGGACATCCTATCTTCTTCTCCTCTTGATCAATTCCAGACCGTTTCTCGATGGCGTTCATGCTTTCTGGAGTTTGAGCTTGGCCTTTGCGCCCCTTGTCCATTGGTATTTGGCATTGTTCGGTCTTTCTTCACTGCAATACCTTTACTGCGTGGGTATTGCTATGTCCGCCTGGCAAGAACCTAATCCCAGGTTGCCAACATTGTCAGTGCAAAGAGCAAGTGTTCTATCCAGGACAACTTACTTTGCGTTCATCAGCGGGGAGTCTCTTTCTACAAAGACAAGTCTCGCGAGTTTTATGCCGCCTTTATTTATTGCTGGTTTTACCTCCCCCATTCTCTTAGTCTACCGACTTCGCGTACTACTCCATATTTATCTACGTGTCTGCCGACACTGGTATCTTGTGTCAGTCCTCCCATGTTCCCTTCTTACCCTATAGGCGCCGCGTTTTGCTCTACGACCCAATTGTGTTTGGCCAAAGCTGAAAAATTGGGTACTCATCAAGAAGTTGTTTTCTCCTCCAGTCGTCACGTCCGTAATCTCTTATGCTGTTGCCAAACTTCTCAGCCCTGGTCTTCTTTCCTGCTTCTCTTGATTGATGTTATTTTCGTTTACTCCTTTGCACGCTACTTCAGCCCTTTGCCGTCCGTGGTTGCCGGTTTTCATAGTTTCTGTCTTTCCTGTTCGCTGCTGGTCAAACTTCTGACCCAGCTTGCGCTTTTTCCTATGTGTGTGTAGGTTATCTTTTATTGTACTTCCTACCTCGTTAGAGTGACATTTCAATCGCGCTGGTTTGCGTGTTCGCATCCCATTCAGTATGCATTAGTCTTTTTCTCTTTCTGCATCTTTATTCAGCTTGCTGTTTTGCTCCTCGATGTCTGGATCGTGTTGACCTTTTCTTATGATACTCGCGGTTCTTTGATTTCTTCATAAGTTGGAGGCCAACGGTTTGTCAACGCTTCTCTGTGTCTCCTCTACTGCCGTAAAGCGAATTGAACTTCTGTTTCCTTTACGTCAATACTCCTCTCTCTCTCAATACTCTTGCATATGTGGCTGTATGGTAGATCTGCTTACTTTCATATTTTGATTGTCTCAACCTTACTTGGTTGTGCTTTCTGTTCTTACGTGTACTCTCTTGTTGCATCATCTGCCTTTGCACCGCAGTGCTATTGCTCTGATGACTTATCCCCAGCTATTTGCTACAGGCGGTTAATATACTTTCCTTGTTAAACAGTATTCCGTTCACCGTTTTATCCCTTATTCAATAACTACTCAACTATAGTAGACTGAATTGCTCACCTTCTGCCTGTCTCTGGACTTTTCATAACTCTCGGACTCAATTAGATATGGACTCGCCACTTACTTTATTTCTTTACGAGTATTCTTGATTAGGAACTTTCTTTTCGGAGTCCCGTCTTTTTGATTACTCATCCATTCTCTTCCCGGTTCTTTATGTAGCCTCGTATTCAGTCGTCCCTTTCTATACTTCCCATTTACCCCCCTTTTCCTTCATTAGATGTCCGTATCTATATTATCACCGCCCTCTTTCTTTACACTTATGTAGCGTTTGTGATTGTATTGACTTCTTTCCGTTTCCGGTATATCATGATATTGTGTATACATAAATAACAATATAACGTAAAAAAAGATGCTGCTATCCTAGCTCCAATTCTGTGATCTTACAGTATAGCCCATAGTCTACTGATTCTGAAACTGAATGTTACCGGTTAATGTTACTATCAGACATCACCTTCACATTTCGACGACACAACACCAATAGCACACCACCACCATACAGCCACCGCTAGTTAACTATTATCCGTGGAGTACTTCGAATCCCGTATAACCTCATAGCGGCCTCAGACCAATAAAGTTATTACACATCCAGTACAGCAAGAGTGCCCTAATTCCCATTATTGGTGGACTGACTTTATGAACAATTATCTATCGTGTGGCAATTTTATGCTGTACTTGCTTGAACGCTAAATCTAATACATTTAGCTGCTGCACTATATTGTCGCGTTGTCTAGATAATTCTATCCTTCTTTTGAATGATTTTTGGTGTCAGCGGTGGTGATTTTCAATAAAGTTTTCAATTGCCACTCTCGTAATTTTCCTCGTGACTTTTTCTTCTTGTTACTATCAATTTCCAATAATTAGTTTTTTCACTCAATATGAGGCCAAAATTCATTATCTTCTTGCCATGTTTATCACTTTGTTTACGCTGCTGAGAATGTCCATGTTTGATGGTCACCAATGCGGTCGTACCTCTCCCCATGCTGTTGTCGCTTTCTTGTTTGTGGAAGCTCCCCTGTGTGGTTTATGGGATTGCTCTGGCGATGCCCACGTAGAGCAATATCGTGGTAGTAAGATTTTTTCGTCTCGTGGTCTCTTTTGTTATCACCTGCGTACTGTAGACAAAGGCCGTATCATGAAACGATAGGATGGTCCGTCGCTTATTTTCCATCTCCTATCGATCTTCGATTGCGGGCGTAAAATTATCTACGCCTATTCATTTCCAATTTTGCCTTGTTGGTTGTAGCATTCACTCTCGTGTGTGGTCTCGTCGGTAGGGCACTCATTGGCATTTCATCTGCGCTGTCCGCGGCCTGTTTATAAGATTACTCTTCTGCTTTTCTTTATACTCCTAGCCCTCTTTTAGTTTGGAGCAATTCTTGACTTAAACGTTGTGATCCAATTTAAACTCGCTACAATTTATCTCTTGGCAGTGCGTACCGACCAGCATCGGAATTTTGGAATTTTCCATGTAGTGGTGCACTTATCAGGTGGATCCGCATAGGGTGGCGAACAATATAAACAGCTATCATCTCACGCACAGGGGTGACTGTTCGGCCGCATACGTGCTTATTGTGAAATTGGAACTGTAAGATTACAGTTCTTGTCTACTCGTTATCATTCTTTATCGATACTCAATTTCATGTATTTGTGATTATGTGTCTGATCCACTTTCGTATGGTAATGTTACCAGTAGTGTAGGGATATGGATGCAGCTAACAAACAGGGACGTTTTGAGTTATTACGTTACTTGAACTCTATGACGTTAGTTTTTTGGATCAATTCGAGTCCCGCGTTATCGTGTTTGAAGATTCTTGCACAGATTCGGATAGGTAGTTTTTTGGGTGCGAGATTCATAGCTTGATAATGTGTCGTTGCATAATTTTTCATGCAATCTTTGTATTTGAAGGGTGGTTGGCATGCGTTGAGTTTTCTGTGTCTGTTTTGTTTTTTCTTGTTGTTTTGTTGTTTTATGCTTTTGTTTCTTTGTCTCGTATAGCATGATTCAACAGATAGGATGTATAACATCCTCCTGTTCCCGTTGTTATTACATTTTTTCTTATGAAGGTCAGTTATTTAAATTTCACTTTGTTCTATTTTTTGTTAGTTGTGTGATTCGTGGCTTTAGAGTAGGATCATAGTTTCTGGGTGGCGAGTAACGAGCGAATTTTGTTTAGGACGTGTTAATCGTCGATAATAGATATACAAGCATCCTATTTTGGCCACATTGTTGGGTCTTCCGTTGGGTTTGTAATCAAAAATGCTTGGGCTGTTCGCTTGATCGCGCAGTTTCGTAATCATCCAATGTGTTGAATCATTGAACAAAAAAAAAAACTTCAAAAATTCACAGTACTCGTCGATGTGCTAATTTAGTTTGATTGTGTGAAATTGATGGTGATAGTCTATTTTATTTCTTAACTTTCTTATATTTTGACGTTCCCAAGTCTGCCATTGCAGTTTCTTCCCTTCTACCGCGGTGAAAGGCAGATCACACTCACTCCAGTGAACGCATGTAATTACTGTGCATGCCTTAGGCTTTTCGTTCAAGGCACTGGTGAGTCATGCGAAACTATAGCTCATGGACTGAACCTCATCAGCGAGCCTTGGTCTTGCCATAGGCACTTCACATTCTCGAAGCCTGTCCTTAAAGGGAACTGCAGTACAGATTTATTGCTTTGATAGTAGTCCGTTTCATTGCGTTAAGGTATGATATTGCTTTTACGTCCGGGTTTTCGCATCCCTTCTCGCGGTGTGTGGTACTCAAGAGTATTCGAGTTTTACAGACTGCTTCATACGATATGTGAGGCTGATTCGAGATCCTATGGAGCTTCCACTGTGTGTTGCTTGGAAAATGGCAATCTTTCCTTTTGACCAATTACTTTGCTTTGCTTGCTTGCACACATCATTTTCGCAAGGCAGGAAGTATGACTCTCGTCTTTTGCTTCACTCGAAGAAACGGTGGCTTTCACTTCTGTGTTCTTTTCTGCTTTGCTCTCACTCCTTTTCTAGTTTATCTTGCCCTTGTCAAACGTGTGGCTCGGACTTCAGACGCTCGACTTTTGTACGACATCCAAACACTTTAGCGTTCTCTCTCGTACCGCCTGGCCCATAGATCCACCTTGCGGGATATGTCTCTAGCGAGGTGCCGCTATTGAAATATCCTTGGTAAGTGCGTGGACTGTTTAGGAAAAGGCCGATTGGTAAGTGTACCATTCGATGACTGACTGTCATCTCCCCCTTGTGCTCTGGTCTGTGAATGCTTTGACCGGTCGCGTTCAGAATTTCATCCAGCTGCTATCTACTTCCAATTTGGTTGGTTTTTTTTTTTTCAATTTTTTCAGTATCTGGCTTCGAGTGCCAATCTGCATGAGACGTTGAAATCAGGAACCCTGGCTGAGAACAGAATGCCAGAGATTTGATGCTTGTTCATGAGTTTCACATTTTTCTACTATTCACTACTACTAACAACGTAGAGTCATGTATTATTTATCTGGCACACCTAGCGACTTTTATTCCTGTGGAGCTTATGGTAATCAAGTCAGTTGCATGTAGGCATATGTGAGTTCTGACGGTGTATCAGTCAGTATTCCATTTCTCATGTAACCACTCATTCCATATTCGGCTGTATATCCAATCACACCGATTTGATGAGATTAGGCCAGCAAGCCTTTTCGATATTCTGATGTCTAGGCGAAGGATTATTGGACTCGTGTCGATCCGCTTGTAACCTCCTATTAGTTTCGGGTGTCTGCATTGTATCCTCCTGCCCTTTTGTTTTCGCTGTCTTCCTTCTCTCAAAGCTAGTTTACTGCCCTGCAGTGTGTCGATTTGTCTGGACATTATACATACTCTGTTTTTCCATGATTGTTATCCTAGAAGTTTGTTTGTTCGATGTTATTAATATAATTAATCTTTCTTCATCTTATTGATTTGTCTGGTTTGGGGTGGGTTTTGGTTTTCCTATCCTTTATAGTTGTCTTACGAGGAGCGGGGCCTTGCTATTATTTTTTAATGCGTCAGCGATGTGTCGGGTGGATGTGTCCCCTTTGACGTCTCTGCTTCGCCCTCTAGGTTTTTTCCCTGGTTTAGATCTTTGTTTCTAGGCTTCTTACAACGTTACTTATTAGTTCTACCAGGGCCTGACCCATCAGATATCGATTGAGTTAAACTCTGCCAGAAAAGTGTGTGTGATCAGACTAACTGTTTTTAGGTGGCTCGTCGTCTGCTTGTTCCCAATGTGCCACTCGGATGTGGTATTGCCTACGTCGCTATTTATGCGCTTGGATTCGTTTTGTATATGGGTCTCTCGATACAAGTCCACTCCGCGTGTGCGACTCGCATGGAGGATGCGCGTGTTTTTGCGGATGTGCTGCGGGGTCTCTACACGTTTTCCTTAATCTTTTTTTATTTAGTTTAGATAGTCTCAGGAACCGACTATAAGTTTGTTAATAAGGTTTATGTTAGTTTTAAGTATAATTGACAATTGTTTGGTGACATTTACAAAATTGTGAAATTGCCGGAGATATCAGAATTACCACCGGAAGAATACTTTAATCTACACTAGATGAGCAAACCGGTCCCTTCAAATCGCACTGTTGTGCTGCGTCGCTTATTAGCTTTGTCTGATATCGTTACATAGCATTCTTTTCTTTATATTGCATATGCCGAGCTCTGTTGAGAGGATTCTTCCTGATAACCAGTTTGTTAATCTCTTCTTCTAAGCCTTTGCCATTTCTGTGTGGGCGAGTCATGATTTTTGTATTTATGTCGGTGTGGCTTTTGATGCGTGTCTGCGTGCCATGAAACTTTCAATTATATATAGAACGCACTTGTTTCTATAATTGTTTATCGCTGTTACTGAATGTATTGACTTGTATCCATGGGTGGACGATTGTGCTGTCCGTAGGTTGGAGTTTGAAAGCAACCGTTTGGCTTTGCATGTTATGCGCCCTCCGTGTGCTGTAGAGTTCCTGATCGAGGTTGGCTTCTTTTGAAGGAGTCGCCCGATGACAAAACCTCAATGTGGGGGTGGGTAAGGTTAGGTAAATTATTTTTTTCGAAAGCTTTAAAGCGACATCCGCCCAGTTTGTCGCAGTCTTTCATATTCCTTGAACTAGAATCATTGAATTTTCCTCCTGTCTCATTTGCTTAAGTCCCTACGTCCATTGCCCGCATTGCACAGGCCCATCATCAGTTCTTATTTAACCAACGACGCTTTAATTTTCAGGTAGGAATTCGCCCGGAATTTTGTGGAGGGTCGAGGATTAAGAATTAGGATAGATATCAAGATATCGTTTTGTTGTCTGTCTATGGGTGTACATGGGATACACATTGTGTTTAGACTGCTCAGCCAGAATGTTGTTCGCTTTGTCTTTTATCCCTGCGGATGGCAGGGAGTTCTCCCATTAGTGCATTGTTTTTCTGTCTGCCCGCATAGATTCCACCTCAGGAGATTGTTTCATTGCTGTCAGCGCGAGGGCAGTTGACATGTCGCATAGTAGATGTTGAATGTTTAAGTGCATAATCTGTGCTGATGGGTTGGCTTTGTGTTATAGGAAGAGTGATTTATCCAGCGATAAGTCACTTTTAGGAGATGTCCATTCATCCGTTCCTCATACTGGCGCTGAGTCTATTCTCGATATTGTTGACTCAGCTTGAGCTGTTGGACTGCTCGGCGGTCGCGTTTGTGGTGTCTCCTTTAGCGTTCTGTAGCTCAAAATAATCCCAACTTACTTGTGTGTCTGTATACGTACACTATTGCATTCTCGTTATTTAAAGTCTTTGTCAGAACCCAGTCACTGACTCGCTTGATCATATGCTTTGTAACCCAGAATTAGTACTACGAATAAGAGGTATTCGGGTGCAAGGCCCTCAGTGTAGCGGCTCACTTTGTGTGATGTCTCTCTGGTCGACCTGAGCCGATGGACAAGAAATGGATTGCTATTCGATTAGTAGGCGCTATGCCGACAATTTTGAAATATATTTCAGACTAAGCTTTCTATTCGCTGCAAGCAGCAGTCCTGTACGATTGCTTTGAGTTGTGCAGGAAGGAGTCACATTTTTCTTCTATGTTTATTGTTTTACTTGTGCTGGACTTCTTCTCACAGTTGGGGTTACATGGATACCGATGTACATGATATATAGGTGGTTAAATGTCATAAATGATGCCCTTAAAATTAAAGTCAAACTCACAAAAAGACCTGTGGTTGTCATTGCTTGTTGTGTTAAAAATTCCAATATTCCTTGTACATCTTATATTTACTCTGCCTAGGCAGTGTGGACGGTTGATAATCTGTACAATTCGGTACTATGTGTCAGTTTTTTGTGCTTACTTATAAAGATTCGATATGTTCATAGGCAATTGATGTTAGGTCGATTTTGTTTTTCTATTTGGGTGATTCGATCGAGTCGAAATAAGTAAGTGTGTTTTCTACACTATATAAGATTTTTTGAATCTTGTTTCTTCCCTTATATTATTTTTTCGTTCATGTTCGTGGTATTCGAGGTGCCGACCTTGTCGTAAAAAAAAAATACTTTTTCGAAATTTTGTTTTGAGGAACTGTATTGTAGGCCCTGATGTGTCAGTTAATGTTCTGTCTGTTCTTTTTCCGTGACGTGTGCGGGATCCACACTTGCTCCCGAGCGGTATAGTATGTTCAAATCCGCGGATTCGATGAAACTTGTTTGCGTAGGTTTCATACCATGACCGAATGTTGTTGCAAGATGGAATAACCTTTGGCTATGTGGACACAGGTTGTGTAGCCTTATCAACTGGTGAGCTCTCGAAATTGTGAAAGTGTCACTAACTATTATTATTTTTTCTGTAAAGCATAAATCTTGAGACCGTACGAGAACTTTTCGAGGCATACATCCGCGATAGTGTCAAAAATTTCGCATCCTCTTTCATGATTGGCATTACTTTCGGTAAGAGATTAGACTTTGATTAACCGGGCTGTCTTTGAAAGGACATATTAGGGAAATCGGAGTTGGTGTAGATCTCAGAACTATGTCAGATACGGCTGGTATACAGAAGGCTGGTATGGTTAGGGGCGTTATTATGTACTGTGTCTTCTTAGTTATAGTTTGAAGGAGGAGATCCGAGTGCGACTGGACGCCTCCGTGCTAGCAGATGCCTGAAAACCTTCTAAATGTTGGGGTATTTTACGAAAAAACAATCTCAGCATTAACCCTTAGTTTAGAATCATGATTGTCTGTGCAGTCTACAGTCATTCCCCACGACGCCCTACTCGGCTTCTAGTCTTATTATGGTATCGTACTACCCATGTCCGCGCTACCGTGAGCTAGATCTAGTTTGTGTTCACCGAGGCGAGAAGAGAGATTTCCAATTTGTATTCTAGGCTTAAAAATGTATCTTTGTGATTCCGTCTTGGTGGTGTTGGAGGGTCATCTTTGAGTTGAAAAACATTATTTTTTCTTAAGGATTGTTTTTTTTCTTTGAGAAAAGCTCCGTAGGTCGATATTTTAAGTGGATGCGTTTAGTGAATACAATGCTCTTGATTCGATAAACGGGTGTCGGTCAGTTCATACATGACTAAGTAGTGCATGTGAGCCGTGGCTAGAGAGCGACCACCGGTGCAACCTGAGCAAGTTCTTGAGAAATTGTTTGGGATTCTCATTAGAAGACAATTCTGATTTTCTAAAATCAAAAATCGGGCCACGTGCGTTGCCTTGCATGAATGCTGCGTATTGTCAAGATAGGATTATCCAGCCGTTTGATGACAAGTTGTCGGGAGAAAGCATGATGTCTGATGTGTTATGCCCTGGTCTGAATACAATAAGAAACGAATGTGTTTTTCAGAGACCTATGGAGTTAGTCGGTACAGAAAACTGTGCTTGATGTATATCTTTTTGCTGGTTGCCTGGGGTTGTGGGGGCGGTATGTCCTGTTATGGTGACGAAAGAACCGTTGCCCCCCCCCCACTCCCCTTGCCAGGTTCTGGAGCCGTTAACTCCGAATAAGACCTTAAGGCAGAATGATCAGGTTGTAATGGGTATTTTTCAGTTTTGTCACTTCTTCTGGTCTTTGTCCTTTGGTGTGCCTGTATGCCCATTAAGGTTTATTTCATTAAGGCTCTTCTATCCATATGAAAACTGAGGCAAGTATTTCTCAATTGCAAATGGATTCGTTTATGAAGTGTTTGTGTGTTCCGTGTTCACCCTCTCCCTTTTCTTAAATACACACATGAATTTTGACAAACCAAATTGAGCTAGGTAAAGGTGCAATTAGGCCCTCAATCTGGTTCCATCTGGGGTGATTGGCCGACGTGACCATCATAACAGTATATTTGTCATGGTGAACTGAAACCTCCCGGTGAACATGGATAACTGTAACCTCTCGGTGGACGTGGAGAACTGAAACCTCCTGGTGGACATGGAGAACTGAAACCTCCTGGTGGACATGGAGAACTGAAACCTCCAAGTGGACATGGAGAACTGAAACTTCCTGGTGGACATGGATAATCAAACGGAAGACCAAGAATGACCCCGCAGAAGTAAAGAGCAAAGATGGAGTCATCAGGAGGAACCTGGATAACATTCAGGTTTCAGCTGCAACTGCTAACCCTCAAACCCATCCAGGTGCAGTCAAGTGAGCCTTACAGAAAACTTTCTGCAAGAATTCACTTCTCCTTTGAAAGAGAGATAACAAAAGAGAGAAATAGAGAGTAAAAGAGATGAAAGAGAAGAAAAGCAAGAATTAGAATGAATAAAGAGAATTGTAAAAAAAATTAGAAAGAAGTGTGAAAGGAATAAAGAACAAAGATGTCGGGAAGAACCTTGACAGATAGATTTCAACAGTTACCCCCAGGCTCAAACGTAGAAACATGTACAAGCTACCAGAGATCTATCAGTGGGAAAGCACAGTCCACACAACATCAAGACATGGTACAAACATAATCAAATGGAAGACCAATAAGGAATCTGAAGAAGTGAAGAGCAAAGATGGAGTCTTCAGGAGGAATCTGGATAGGAATCGGATTTCAGACACTACTCCACATCCCTCAAACCAAACCAGGGACAGCCAAGTGAGCCTAACAATAACTGTAACCTCCTGGTGGATATGGAGAACTGAAACCTCCTGGTGGACATGGAGAACTGAAACCTCCTGGTGGACATGGAGAACTGTAACCTCCCAGTGTACATGGAGCACTGAAACCTCCTGGTGGACATGGAGAACTGTAACCTCCCAGTGTACATGGAGCACTGAAATCTCCTGGGGGACATGGAGAACTGTAACATCCTGGTGGACATGCTGAACTAAAACCTCCTGGTGGACAAGGAGAACTGACTGAAAAATCCTGGTGGACATGGAGAACTGAAGCATCCCGGAGGACATGGTGAACTGAAACCTCACAGTGGGCATGGATAAATGTCACCTACCAGTGGACATGGAGAACTGAAACATCCCGGTGGACATGGTGAACTGAAACCTCCTGGTGGACATGATGAACTGTAACCTCCTGATGGATATGGAGAAC
>CM068954.1:22132881-22178330 GCA_035128595.1 Eptatretus atami
GTTAAGGGTTAGGGTTAGGGTTAGGGTTAGGGTTAGGTTAGGGTTAGGGTTGTTAGGTTAGGGTTAGGGTTAGGGTGGGTTAGATGCATACCATGGGTCTCCACAGATTTTACGGCAGTGCTCTACCAGGTTTTAGGGTTAGGCGTTCAGGAGTTACCATCCACCGGGTTAGGGTTAAGGTGTATCCTACATCGGAGTGGGTAGCCCATCCCAGGATTAGGGTTTCACGAGAGTTATGTGAGTGAGGGTCTACGCGAGTAGGAGTTAAGCTTCATGGTACTGGTTTATGGGCTAGTCACGACGTGTTAGGGGTTTAAGCGACTGTGCTTAGCGTGTGTAGTGACAGAGAGTGTTATGGGTTACGCGGCGTAAAGGTGTTAAGGGTTTTGTTAGGGGTGAGGGTGGTGTGGTGTTGAGGGGTGTGATGTTAGGGTCCACATCCCCCCTCCTCCCTCCACGATCCCTCACCATCAAGCATCCTTCACAATACCAAAAACCACCCCGCATCCCCCACCACCCCCACCCCCCCCCCCGAGCACAACTCCCGCCTCCTACTGGGGCAGGGACATCGACATGGCACGACACAGCACTGGCGTTTTCATCTTCATCACTAACACCTCATTGTCGCCATCAGTCGTCTGTATCACTCGCATAAAGTTTCGAAATGATGCGGCCTCCATAATCCCCCGAAAGCGTTTCCATCCTTAATTTGTCTCCGAAAGTTTCTTCAAATCACATGACCATTTCAAACTTACTGAGACCTTCAGTTGACTAATGACGGTGGATTCAGTATCGGAATCCGAGCTTCGACGTGGCACCGTTTTTCGATGTAAGGTGCCATTTGGGATCAAGGTGGGGTTCCAGGTGTGACGTCACTGGAGAAAATTTGAAAATCGACACTCTCGGTCTTTTTCGGACTTTGTGGTTGGCCAAAAAACTTAAAAAAAACATTTTCCCTTCAAATTAGGGGGCCTTCAAAGGGGGCCTTCAGGCGCCCCATCTTTGATGAATAGGAGGGAAACCAACGGGGTAACATTCCCGCTGGTCAGATTGCAGGGAGAGTGTTCAGAGTGGCTGCTGAGGTGTCGTCCACCAGAACGGCGGTCTCCTTGGGTTAACCCTGAGCGGTTCCCCTCAGGTGGGGCCCTGGAATGTCCCTATGCCCTAAAGAGTAGGATAATCACCTGTCCCTCTGTTATCAAAGTCTGAGCTCAAGCGTTGGACATCGGTATTGCCAGCACTCTCTGAGGTTCGGAAGACCGAATTGCGGCGAAGATCTGGTGGGTGGTTACACCTACTTATTGGGTCCTGGTCGCTTGAGGTTACCATTCCCAAGGACGTTGCTGGAGCTGTGTCCAATAAGCTGACTCCAAATGATAATTGAGGTAACACCGGTAAACGAGTGTTCCTTATGAGACTAAAGATTCCGTCATCTCTTGGGTGTCATTTCCCTGGTCTCTGTATACGGCTCCGACTGAGGCGAGTGATCTTCACCGTGAAGGACAACATTCTAACGCCAACGCTCGAGTCTGTGGTTGATAAGTACCCTAGACGAGATAACCCCTCTCATCTTGGGGGATTTTCAATGCATCGTACTGAACTGTGGGATGGTTATGAGAAATGTGTTGGTCCCCATCGTCAGGAACTATGAACCAGAATAGCACTAAGTTCTTTTGACTTTGCAGAAGTCATGGACTTAGGGTGGCCGGTTCATGGTTTCATAAGCGCCCACAGCTCATCGCTCGACTTGGTATTCCAACGCTGGCGGTGTGCAAAGGAGATTTGACCATGTACTGTTGATTGTCGCTGGGAGGATGAATCCAGAAACTGCAGGCGTCTACCGTAAAAGTGCTCAGTCCTCAATATTGACCATCCAAGCTTGTTGTAACAACTCTGAAGTTTGCACCTTAATCCAGGAAGAATCGTGGTCAAGTGTGTCTCCTCATAACTCCAAACCATGAAAACCTAGCAGCCTGAAACTTTACAATGCATACTAAGAACTCCAAGGAAGTGCATTAACTGAAAATTGAGTGTTTGGGTTAAATACAACACACCTTTTGAAGATAATTAAAGGGTTAATTTAATTTATCCTTTATCAAGGCACATCCTGCGTCACCGCTCTCTATGGGGTCTTAAGGCGTATCCTAGGTAACCTTCGCTGGGGTCTGAAAAGCCGCCAAATGTTTTGGCCTGACTCAACCATGCCCTTGACTTTGGAACAAGCCCCAACAATTTATTCACAATAAAGTTTATTTTTTTTCACTTTCCTCACACATTATTATGAATGCCCCTTTCATTCATAGCTATGAAATCACTGTATACATCGCTTTTGTAAGTACTATAGTTTTCAAATTAGGAGCTTGGAAGTGAATTTCATCCATTATATGATACAATTTTCCCACGATCTAAACCTGTACTTTCACGGACGAAGTTAAGGTATTTCATCGAAATATTATTTCGGCTTTCAGGATCAAGATATCGTCCAGACTAAACAAGTGTCAAAATTCCTGGAGTGAGAAATCTGAATAATGTAAAGAAAACACAGTTCTTACCTGTAACTGAGCCGATATACGCTATTTACTTTAAGCAAGCAAAAAAAAAAGAGCTAGGAGACATAAATTACTGTCACACACACACACACACAGCACACACAACACACACACACACACACACACCACACACACACACAACACACACACACACACACACCTCATCCATTTAACTGTGGTAGTAGATAGATGGCACAGAACGAACAGGAAATGATCGGAATACCTCTGAATTTTTGGATAAAGGATGGAATCATTTTTTAAGAGAGTATATATCTGGGGGTGTTATGGGTTCACACTGAAGGTAAAGAGTAGTCTTATGAGAGGGGTTTGGGGTTAGGGATTATTGGTCGTTATTGATGGGGTAGGGGTGTGAGAGTTGAGGACAGGTGTAAGTGGTTAAGGGTTTGGAGGTTGAGGGGTATGAGGGCGATTTGAGGGTTGTAAGGGTTAAGGGAGGGTAGAGGGTTATAGGGGTGAAGAGGAAAGGATATGAAGGTGTGAAGTGGGAGGGTTAGGGTTGAGAGTGGTGAGGTTTTCACCTGGTGATATATGAGCGAGTTAAGGGAGAGTTAGTGGTTACAGTGGGTAAGGGGATTTATGAGGCGGTCTAATAGGTGTGGGGGAAATAGGGCTTTAGGAGTTCAAAAGGTTATGAGAGAAATTAAGCAACTTATGGAGGAATATATGTACCATGTTAATGGAGCTACCGGAACGGAGGTTTGAGGGTAGCCTGTCATAGGGTGTCAGGGGCTTAGGGTTAGGTGCTTAGGGTGTAGGGTTAGGTTATCAGGGGTTAGGGTTATGGGTTGAGAATTGTGTTATGGGAAGTCCGTTTCAAGTGGCGTTTAGTGCTAGGAATATGCGTGCGTTTTAAAGTGGCGAGGAGGTTTAATATTGGGAGCGTAATATGCATGGAGTATATAATGTGAAGAGGTAATGGGTTCTCACTGTGGTTAAAGGTGTTTGATGGGGTTTTAATTTATCACCGAAGGTTTAATCGAGAGTCTGAGGGCTTCTAGCGAAGTTGATGGTGGAATTATGGGTCTAGGGTTAGGGTTAGGCGTTACGTGTTAAGAGGGAGAGTTAGGGAGGTGAGGAGTTTGTATGGGGTTAGTAGGGTTTTGAGGATATTACATAGAGACGATTAAATAGGGTTTAAGCTAGTGTTAGTGTGTTGGAGGAGGAGTTTATTTGGAGGGTTATTGAGAGAGCTTATAGCGCTCTATACTGGTTGAGTCAGAGGGATATCATGCTCAGTAGGTGGACGAGTGTGTTTTAGGGATATAGGAGTTAATGTGAGTGTTTTAGGGTATATTTGGGTGGTTTAGCGCTTATCGGGTTGTAAACACAGGTTAAGGACATCGAGTTACTGGGTGGGTCTTTGAGGTTGTCAGGCGTTACGGTTTGAGGGTGTTAGTAGTGGGCATTAGTGGGTAGTGAGAGTTATATTGGGAGATTTCTAGGTGCGTTTAGTGCAGTTAGGGGTTAGGGAGTTGGGTTAAAGTGCGCTTGTCGGGCAATTGAAAGCGTGCGGGTTAGGGTTAGGTTAGGGAGCATTCAATTAGGCGTTGTAGCAGGGTGTCTAGGCGGTGCTAGGCGTATGGGACGTCTTACGTGGTGGTTTAGTGGGCAGGTATATATTGTGGAATATGTAGTGTCGCTAAGCGATGATTAGACGGTGTCATCTATTCGTCTAGGTGTTACAGGCGTTAGGGGTATGAAAGGGTGGAGGATGCTTGATTATGTCGCTCTCGCTATCTCAGAGACGAATGCTGGCAGAAAGCGGGAACGCCTGTTAACGTCCATGTAGGTTAGGGTTAGGGTTAGGGTTAGGGTTTAGGGTTAGGGTTAGGGTTGGCGCGAGTTAGGGGATATCAAGAGTGGGTTACACGGACGATAGATAATCGACCGTCTCAGGGGTTAGGCGCTATAATGTGTTATGAAGGTTGGATTAGGTTAAGGAGCTGTGTAGGGGTTCAGGGGTTATGGGTTTACGGAGAGCTTCAGGGATGGACTAGGAGTAGTTGCTTGAGTAAGACCGTTAGGAGGAGCCTAGACAGGCTATGAGGGCACAGGAGGTGTATCATGGAGGCCTCATGAGGGTAGGGCCGTTTATAGGCATGGCCTGTTCCAGAGGCGAGTTAGGAGCAGTAGAGGAATATAGTCTTATGGAGTGTAGTGGTGCGACTCAGGAGGGTTAGAAGGAGTTAGGCGAGTTAAGGCGAGTTATGCATTGGTTAGGGTTGGATGAAGTACGGCGGTCTGATGATGCTTGAGCGGTCGGAGGTTGTTAGCCTGTAGGGCGATTCAGGGGTAAAGGGATTGTTACGAGGTGTGTAGTGTGTTAGGCGTTATGACAGCTGTGAGACGTATAGGATTAACGAAGAGATTGGCCGTGAGCCGGGTTAGGGTTGGTTAGGGGTTAAGGGTTAGGTTAGGGTTAGGGGTTAGGGATTAGGTTAGGGTTGCGAGATTTAATGGCGAGGTGAGCGGGTTAAGGGGTTGGGTTAGGGTTAAGGGTTCGAGGGAGTATAATAGGCGAGAGACGCACGGCCTCTAGTAGGGTCCTCAGGGTTTATGGTATGCTGTTAGGGTTAGAGAGAGTACACTTGATGTGTTTGCCAATATTAGGCTTGCCTTACACGCGTTGTGCTAATCTACACAGAGCGAGTTAGAGTGTTTAAGAAGTAGTTTATGGTGGGAGGCTGCGCGTTAATAGAGAAATTGTATATGTGTGTTTTAGGTTATGTCGGGTTGGTCGTTAGATGGGTTATGATAGGTTTAGCTAGAGTGTAGGTAAAATTTATAGTGGATATTATAAGGTGATTCTAGGTAGTGACGGGCTTAATGAGAGAGATGGTATATGGAGTTATCGGTATGCGCGGGTTAGAGGATGTTAGGGTTAGGGTTAGGGATGTAAAGGCTTATTGATGGAGTGTACAAGTGTTAGGCGTTAGTGAGGTTGAATGGGGTATACAGAATATCTTGTCGCTTATGTGGGTATTGATGGTGTTTTGAGGGAGATGTAGGGTTAGGGTTGGGTTAGGGTTAGGGTTTGGGGCAGTTAAGGAGTGAAGAGCGATTATTGGAAGTAGTATATAGGAGGTTATGGAGTGAGGGTGTAGTCTCTATATAAGTGTAGGATATGAGCTGAAAAGAGATATAAGGAGAGTAAGGGCGCGTATGATTGCAGGAGTTCAGGGGTTAGGGCCTTGTTAGCGCAGTTTTGTGAGGAGGAATAGGTAGATTAGGGTTAGGGGATTAAAGGGAAGAGTATATTTAATGTGAGTTATGGATATTATGGAGTTATAGAGGCGAGTTCAGATGCCTCGCTCAGTGTTTCGATGAACTGCATCAAAAAAAAAAAGAAGAAGTAATTTGAAGTAGAGAGTTACGGACAAGTGTATCGTGGTTTAACCCAGGGCATTTTAACGATTCGAAGAAGGCGTAATCCGTAGCTTCGGATGAGATGGAGTCTATAGGGTTAAGGGGTTTTACAGGCGCCATATATCCGGTGCTCAGGAGCGGAGTCTTTTGGAGTCCTGAAATGAATATGTATGTGCAGCAACTAGTTTGAGTGTGGAGATTTAGGGTTGGAAGGCAGCGTGTTATGAGAGACTAATAGCTAATGGCGTTAGTGGAGCTACATTATAAGGCAGTCACTGGATGGTTTAGTTGTAAGGGGTGGAGAGATATTAGCGAGGTGAAGATCCTGTTATAGAGATGGTGAGGGTTGGAGGGTGTTAGGTTTTTAATTGTGTGTTCCTAAATTGATTATGTGGTGCTATTCCGGAGTGTAGGGCTCTTTATGTCTTCCATGTTGAGTAGAGTGTAGGAGTTACGAAGTATGGAGAGAGGGAGATTTATGCAGGAGCGGAGGGAGTTAGATGGGAGTGTAAGAGAATGAATGGAGGTATAATGAGTTTAGGAGTTATGGCTAATAGTGAGACGTTATAAGGAGTTTTGCGCGTTCATACAGGTGTTATCATGTGATTTATTGGTAGGCAGAGGACGAGTAAAGGTGAGTTAGATAACGGTGGTAATTGCCTTCGCATCTTGAAGCGCTTTGCACGTAATGGCGATAGGTTGTATATTAACTGGGTGGGAAGGTCACAATTCAAGATCGCTCTCACTGTGTGAGAACCGGAGTTAAAATGGGTTTGCCATTGTCGACTTGTCCAGTTTTGTGTCCTTATGTCCCTTAAAGCCGTTAGTCGGCGTTGGAATAGGGAGAAACACGTATTGGGAAGTTATGTAATTCATAGTAATTTAGAAAGCTTAATTCGTGCATTTACAATGAGATAAACCGTGTACAAATAATTCGCGTGGTTCAATCAAAAATGGTGCAATCAAGAGTTGAATCAGAGTTGAAGGTTTGCTCAGACACAAGGAAATGTTGCAACACAGCTAAATCTTGAATGGCATGCTTCAAAAATTTTCTCTTTCTTTCTTTTCCACAGTTCATATTCTACCTTGTGAGGTCAGCTGGGAAAAGTATTTGTCCAGAGAAATTTTATGAACCGGCTGCATGGCCTGACGTTCCATTAAGAAAGGTTAGGGCATGATTTTATTTGTTCAAGGGTAGAGCGGAGGTTAGACTCGTCCAAAATCTTCAATGAAGCTAGAGTGGGTGGTTTAACGTCCACCAACAAATGTGGCTGACGGGACAGCACAGCTGCCCGAATAGTCCCAGAGGATAAACACCGTCCCGAGATCAAACAACTGTCCGCGGAAACGTCGGAGATAAACACTGCTCGACCACGTCTTGAGTTCACAAAGCCATCCAAAGACAAGTTCATCCAGGAGGCACAGTTGTGCACAATTGATGTCCTCACCCCTGCCGAAACACCAGGAAATGGCAGTTTTAGCTGGGGCAAGATTCAAACGCAGGCTAAGCAGTCCGAAGCAACGGGACGAGTGTGCATAATATCTAGCATCTCGGTTGTTCATTAAAACGTGAAAATGCCAAACAAAAAAAAAAGCCACAAAAATATGTTCCCATAAGAAAGATAACCACTAAGGTTTCTTTCCAATTTTCAATTAATGCATTAAGTAAAATAAAAAGCATTCAAAATCCAAAATGATGTCAAGATGGTAAATGCCAAAAATGTATGCAAACAGGTAGGGATTAATAACATGGAAATAGCAAGTTTACCCTCCTGACATCCAGTTACGCCACTCATTTCAGGTGGCTCCTCAAAAGAAAAAGAATTGTGGCCGTTAAATCTGGGGTTACGTGGGGTTCCATTTCTAATCGAGTCATTGCAACCTTATCCACCTCAATGCATACGCGTTCAATTTTTTTTTTTCCTATGATTCCAGACTTTTGAAACAACCTGAACATTAGTAAAATCGAATCACTGACCACTGACCCAGTTAAAATCTGAATGTACACTGCTTAAAATACTGACGCACTGAACCATGAGAAGTGGTAATCGTAAAAAGTCACACAACGGCTTAACGAAGGAGCAGTCAGGCAAAAGTACTTCATGTGTCAAGCAACTCTGATTTCTGCCAGCAGACAGCAACGATCGAGGGCTCAATGAGAAGAGGTTGGTCCAAGTTGAGCTATCTCCACTAGCATGCCTGCCATGTATAGTTCATGTAATGCCAAAGCCAGAACTACAAGTTTCTACTAGCAGCAATGAGTGTGCAACTGCTTAAACACACTGAGTCTCTAAACCACAAGTAATTACACTTCAGTGAGAGCTTGACAGAAGGTACTGCTAAAGTAAATTTAGTAATTTATGTAAAATTCAGCTGATAGTTTTTCTTTGAATATCTAGATAGCCACAATATGAAGCTAAACCTTTCAACAGAAAGTGTACATTTTGTTTGCTTTTCTCACGCAATTTAGAAGTCTGTCTGATTTTTGATATCCTCAAGAGTTACAACCTCTCGTTTACCCCTTCTTCATCTAGTCACCCTCGACCAA
Source organism: Eptatretus atami (assembly GCA_035128595.1). Lineage (NCBI taxonomy): Eukaryota > Metazoa > Chordata > Myxini > Myxiniformes > Myxinidae > Eptatretus > Eptatretus atami. Next base: position 22,141,366 of record CM068954.1, read on the forward strand.
AGGAGAGGGGTATTGCATTTGTGTCCATTTGTCTACTTGAAAAATCGAGAGATTTTCAGGTATATCTGTCAATTTGATTTTGTTATTCTCTGCGTCTAATCTGTCTGTCTGTCCTAGTCTAGTTTGTTTTGTGATCTGTTTACATCCTACAGGTAACAATTTTAAACCTGATCTTCACGAAAACCTTCATGCACATGGTAGAGTTTGTCATAAGGAAGATGCCTATTGTTTTGTTTGAAGTAACAGTCAAACAGCCAAAGGTCAACAACTTAGCGTGAGATTTTTGTAAAATCTCATTTTTCAATCCAATTGACTCTTGAATTTGAAGAGATTTTATATTTCAGGTCACTGAATTCAACCGACCAATATTATATTTGGAAGTAACAAACATATGGCCAAAACGTCAAACGATAGGCGAATTTCAAAAATTGTCATTTTTAAATCCGATTCACTGAAATTTTGAAGAGGAGTGCATATTTTGGTCATTGAATTCAAGCCACCAATTATATGAGGTCATAATTATTATTTTTTGGGATTTTGCAATTATACGTGCTCTGCACAACGTCGTTCTTCTTGTCTGTTGGGTCGCCGACAATAGTGACCCTTATTGTTGGGTCGCCAAAAAGGTTGACCCTTATTGTCAGTAATATTTGTCTGTTTGTTGAATGTTTTGTAATCGTTATGTCACATCAGCATAATTGGTAGTAACGTGGGCGGATTTTACCAAAACTCGGTTGGGGTGTAAATCTAGACGCTAGTGCTTTGGAAATGTAGATGGTTGCTAGGGACGCTTGGTTCCCTGCAACAACACGAAACTTAAAAAATCGTGACCAGTTTCACAGACGAAATTAAAAGCTTAGAATATCGGAAAGCCATGGTATCCCACGTAGGGCTTATGAACAATTTGGACCGAATGAAATCTACAGGTGATGCACTAGCGGTGCAGAATAGGTATGGGTCCGCGTTTGTCTGATATATGCCGAATAAGTCTTCAACAGGCCGGCGTAGCGCCCCCCTACAATTAGGGTATGCCGCGAAAATTGGCAGAAAATTGTAAGGCCACCTAGCGACCAGGGTAAGATGCAATCAGATACGAATGAAACTTTGCAGGTTGCAATGGTAACTCAAATGAGTAACACAACTTTTGCCTCAGGACAATATTGACCGATTCTCGCTTAGGATCATAGAAGGATGTCAAGGTCAATTAGTGCAAAAAAAATCGATAATATAAATATGCGAGAGCTTTGGAGTCCTTGCGCCAAATGCTACTACCCTCCTAGGAGTTATGTCGATGGTCATGCAAAAAGATTCACACTAATCGCTGAATACATTGTGCCAGAAAACGATCGAGCCGAGGATTTGCATGATAATTGAGATCTTTGTTCACCCCAAGCACCGCCCTCAAACTTTGGGGATTCCATTTCAAACCGTCAATTTTCGGTAAGGTGAAGTTCCCCTATCTCCGTATATGCACTGCCAATGTTGCTCTATATCTTATAGTTCCATGCTCCGAACGACCCCAATACGCCGCTTACCGTGCATTGTCTCATTGCTGTATTCGCTCTGTACTATCAAATCCGCCTAACAGCTCAACAAATCGGATTAGCACACCGGTACTTCAGAATCTACAAGTGCAGAGCTCGAAAGAAAAAGCTTTTCACTAGTTGGGTCCAAGGTCAAGGTCCTCATGAATCAATCCTAAATGATGTCATTATGAGTCAGATAAAGCTCTGATCAAATTCGAAAGGTGCCATTTACAATTTGAATACAGTCATTAACGATCTACTGAATTGGGGAAGCAACTAACTTTGGAGGTTATATGTAAGGTCAATCCAAGGCACAACTTCAAAATATTAAATTTCATCTGAAAATAATTAAATTTTCATCTGATGACCTGAGCTTGATTAAATTGTCAATTTTAATCTTTAATGAAATGGACAATTTGATGTATCATGGAACTTTGGAAGAGGGGGTGATTTTTGCAAGTATCGTGCTCTCACGACATCTTTTTCTGTTTGTTTGTTTGTTTGTCTGTTTGTTTTTTTTTCCCCGCACAAGAACTTTCATGTTAATTATCCTCCACAACCGCTTAACCGGTTGAGACGAAATGTTCAGCATTGGTTGCGGAATACTCGTGCAGAAATGGTTTTATGAAATTTTGATGTCAAGCTCAGACGTGGTGTGGACAGGCCAGTGTTGGAAAAACGGGAAAAAATTGCACCTCTGTATCTCTCTTCTCTCTCTCCCATCTCATCTCTCTCACTCTCTCTCTCATCATCTCGTCTCTTACTCTCTCATCTCTCTCCTCTCTCTGCTCTCTTCCTATCTCTCTCTCATGCAGCCTGTACGCTGGTTGCATCATTGGTTGGGACTACGGCCGATGCCGGCTGAAATGCAGATCTCCCCTTACCAGTGCACTGGTAGAGAGAGAGAGAGAGAGAGAGAGAGAGAGATACAGAGGTGCAATTTTTTCCCGTTTTTCCAACATGGCTGTCACACCACGTGAGCTATGACATCAAAATTATCAATAAAACATTCTGCACGAGTATTCGCAACAATGCTGAACATTTCGTCTCAACCGGATAAGCGGTTGTGGAGAAAAACATGAAAGTTCTGTGCGGAAAAACAAACAGACAAACAAACAAACAAGAAAAAGATGTCGTGCAGAGCACGATACTTGCAAAATCCACCCCCTCTCCAAAGATTGCCATGGATACATCGAATTGTCCATTTCATTAAGATTAAAATTGACAATCTTAATCAAAGCTCAGGTCAATCAGATGAAAATAATTATTTTTCAGATGAAATTTAATGATTTTAGAAGTTTGACCTTGAGTTGACCTTTGACATATTGACCTCAAAAATAGTTGCTTCCCCAATTCAGTGATGTAATATGCAAATTCTGTTCAAATTTCAAGTCAATCGGATGAAAAATGACCATTTTAGGAATTTGACCTCAAGATGACCTTTGACCTTTGACCTCAAAATCGATAAGCTTCTCAGTTGAGACTATCTAGACAACTTGGTGATGTTTCATGAAGATCGGTTTTAAATTGTGAGCTGTAGGCGATTGATATACAGACAAACAGACAAACAGCCGGTAAGCGGCGATGGGTCGCCGAGCATGGAAACTATAAGATATAGAGCAAAATGGATGTCATATAGCGGATAGGGAATCACCTTACCGAAATGCGGTTTGAAATTGGAAATCCCCAAAGTTTGAGGGGGTGCTGTGGGTGAACAAAGATCTAAATCGAAAATCCGGCTCGATCGTTTGTGCACAATGTATTCCAGACGATTAGTGTGAATTTTCATGACCATCCGACCATAACCCTAGGAGGAGTAGCATTTGGCGCGAAGGCACCTCCAGCTCTCGCATCTTATATTATATTATCGATTTTGCACTAATTGACCTTTGACCCTGACCTAAGCGAAATCGGTCAATATGTCCTAGCAAAGTTGTTATACTCATTGAGTACCATGAACCTGCAAAGTTTCATTCGTATCGATGCACTCACCTGGTCGCTAGGGGGCCTTAATTTTCGCCAATTTTCGCGCATACCCTAATTGTAGGGGGCGCTGCGGGGTAAACTATTCCATATATCACAAAAACCGGAATATATTTGATAGAGCATCACCTGTAGATCATTCGTGCCAAATTTCATAACCCTACGTGGGATAATGGCTTTCGGAATTGATTTCGCGGTAACGTACCGATTTTGAAGGTTTTTCGGTGTGTGCTAGGGAACCAAAGCGTCCCTAGCAACATCACATTTTCCAAAGCACTAGGTCATAAGATGTACCCACCACCCGAGTTGGTCAAAATCCGCCCACGTTTACTACCAATTATGCTGATGACAAACGAACAAACATCCAAACAAACAGACAAAATTACTGACAATAAGGTCACCTATTTTGGCGACCCAACAATAAGGGTCACCTATTTCGGCGACCCAACAGAACAAGAAGACGACGTCTGTGCAGAGCACGATAATGCAAAATCCCAAAAACATAATTTGACCTCATAAATAATTGTTGAATTCAATGACCAAATATGCAACTCCTCTTCAAATTTCAAGTGAATCGGATTAAAAATGACAATTTTTGAAATTCGGCCTATGTTGACGTTTTGGCCAATGTTGACTCAAAAATAATTGGTGGTTGAATTCAGTGACCTGAAATATAAATCCTCTTCAAATTTCAAGTCAATTGGATGAAATTGAGGATTTTACAAAAATCTCACCTAAGTCTGTTGTACCTTTGGCCTGTGTTGACCTGTTGACCTCAACAACAATAGGCATCTTCCTTATGACAAACTCTACCATGTGATGAAGTTTCGTGAAGATCAGTTTAAAATTGTTACCTGTAGGTGATAAACAGACACAAACAAACAGACAGACAGACAGACAGATAGACAGAGAGAATAACAAAATCAACTGACCAATATACCTGAAAAATCTTCGATTTTTCAAGTAACAAATGGACACAAATGCAATACCCTCTCCTTTGGCGAGGGTGACTAGATGAAGAAGGGGGTAAAGAGAGGTGTACTTTGAGGATATCAAAATGCAGACAGACTCTAAATTGCGTCGAGAAAAGCACAACAAATGTACACTCTGTTGAAAGGTTAGCTCATATCTTGTGGCTATCTAGATATCAAAGAAAACTATCCTAATTTTAATAAATTACAAATTACTTTAGCAGTACTCTGCAGCTCTCACTGAGTGTAATTACTTGTGGTTAGAGATCAGGTTTAGCAGTGCACACTCATGCTGCTAGTAGAAAAACATGTAGTCTGGCTTTGGCATTACAAATATACATGGCAGCATGCTAGTTGGAGATAGCTCAAACTTGGACCAACCTCTTTCATTGAGCCTCGACGTTGTGTGGAAAATCAGATTGCTTGACACAGAAGTACTTTGCTGATGCTCCTTCGTTAAGCCGTGTGATGACTATTTTACGATTACCACTCATGGTCAGTCGTCAGATTTTAAGCAGTGTACATTCAGATTTTAAACCTGGTCAGTGGTCAGTGATTCGATTTTACTAATGTTCAGGTTGTTTCAAAAGTCTGGAATCATAGGAAAAAAAAAATTGAACCGCCGATGCCATTGAGGTGGATAAGTTGCAATGGACCGATAGAATGGACCCCACGTAACCCAGATTTAACGGCACAACTTCTTTTCTTTGAGGACACCTGAAATGAGTGGTTTATACTGGATGTCAGGATGGTAACTTGCATATTTCCATGTTATCATCCCTACCTTGTTTGCATACATTTTGGCATTACCATCTTGACATCATTTTGGATTTTTAATGCTTTTTATTTACTTAATGATAATTGAAAATGGAAAGAAACCTAGTGGTTATCTTTCTTATGGAACATATTTTTTGTGGATTTTTTTTTTTGGCATTTTCAGTTTAAATGAACAACAGGATAGCTGAGAGGTATGCACACTCGCCCGTTGCCTCGGAGCTGTCTAGCCTGGTTTTGAATCTTGCCCCAGCTACAAACTGCCATCCTGGTGTTTTACAGGCAGGGTGAGACATCAATGTGCACACTGTGCCTCTGATGAACTTTGTCTTTGGATGGCTTGGATCCAGACGTGTCCGAGCACTGTTTATCTCCGGACGTGTTCGGACAGTGTTTGACTCCGGACGGTGTTTATCTCTGGACATGTCTGGGCAGCTGTGTGTCCCGTCAGCCAACATTTGTTGGTGGACGTAAACCACCCCCCTGTAGCCTTCATGAAGAGTGGACGAGTTACCTCCGCCACCTTGAACAAATTACAAATCCATGCCCTAACCTTCTTAATTGAACGTCAGGCCATGCCAGCCGGTTCATTAAAATTCTTGGACCAAATACTTTTCCCCAGCTGACCTCACAAGGTAAGAATATGACTGTGAAAGAAAGAAAGAAAAATTTTGAGCATGCCATTTCAAGTTTAGCGTTTGCAACTTTCCTTTGCTGAGCAAACCTTCAACTCTGATCAACTCTGATTGCACCATTTTTGATTGAACCACGACGACATTATTTGTACACGGTTATTCATTGTGAATGCACGAATTAAGCTTTCTAAAGTTACTATGAATTACATAAACTCCCATATACGTTGCTTTCTCCCTTTCAAGACTAACGGCTTTAAGGGACATAAGGACACAACTGGACAAGTCGACAATGGACAAACCCATATGGTACAAGGGATTTGAATCTGGCTTCCCAGTATCATGATCGTGAAAGGTTCAGATGGGAAGATTAACAAGTCTACTCAATTTATGTACTGTAAAATATGAACTGAATGGGAAAATTGTATTTGATCATATCTCATCATTTTCAGCTACATCAGTTATGTTGCAATTCTTCAATATTGATCTTATCCCTGAAAAGGCATGAATGACAATATCATTTGGAAAAAAAACAAAACCCATCAATTTAAATTCCCTGTATTCCCCCATTAAAAATCCAGGTGTAATTGTAGATTGCGATGGTTTTGTCTCTAGTGCCTCCATTGACAGTAGTGCTGCACATCATATTCATTTCAGGGATCAAGTCGTCGGGGATATGGGAATGAAACCCTATGATCACTCATCCGAAGCTACGGATTACGGTTCTCGTGTAATGTGGGATAAAGATTCATGTTGTGATGTTATCAAATTACTTCTTCTTTTTTTTTTGATGCAGTTCATCGAAAATGGATGATGCTTCATTAATACAGTTATAATTACTTTCTTTCTTACTTATCAGTAAAAATGAAAGCCCGATTGCAACTACGTCTCTTATCTTTTTCCAATTAACTATAGGTACCTCCTCATTTTATTAATATGATTTACCTCTTAAAAATGCCTTACAAACAAACAAGGCAAGTTTGATCAATCAATACGAAACTTGTCTCAAAAGTTCTATTACCGAGCATAGATATAACTCTTCCATGAGCCTCGATATTATATCGATAATTTTATCTTTAGCTAATACTAATACGACCACGACAACAAATACAATTTCTATGGCAGCCCCAATTATTTATATCCTGTTGTGAGATTGGCCGGAAGGAAGGTTTGGCCCAAGTCTTTCACGAACCGGCTGGCCGGGCTTGATCTTCGACCGCACGTGATTTGGGCAGGAATTTTGTGATTTGTTCAAGGTGCTAACGACAACTCACCTGCTCTTCGTGAACAGAAACACCGACCCTGCAAGACTCAGAGAGGACACTCAAACTCCAATGCCACTGAATCTGGTTCTACCTCAGAGTGGACACTAATCAGTATATTACTGTGCTGACAGGATGGCCTAGGCCCTAGGGCCTAGACACTTGCCTCAAAGCTGTCTAGCTTCGGTTCCTAAGCTATCTAGCCTCGGTTCGAATCCCGACCCAGCTATAAACCCATTGGGAGGGTGATTCATCAATGTGTATGCTGTCCCTCGGATGGACGTTAACAGGCGTCCCGTCTGCCAGCATTCGTTGGTGGACATTAAAGATCCCACTTGTCCTTCGTGAAGAGTAGGTGAGCTATTGCTGGAACTTACAAACTCCTGCCCAAACCAGCAGAGGGTCATCAGCGGCACAGCCATGCCCTCAGCTAATGATGCTCCCCAGCAGTCTTGCGAAGCATATGAACGAAGAATAAGATAATACTCTAACCCCAATGCAACTAAATCTGGTGCCAACTCAGAGTAGTAGATGTCTGGTGCCAACTCAATGTCTGGTGCCAACTCAGAGCGAACACAAATCAACATAATACTCTATCCACAATGCCACTCTGAGCAGTTCACTTGACAGTAGAGTTGAATTCTATCATAAATCTCCCAAATAACTAGTTAATATTTTTGTTTATGTTTAAATACACCAACAATATCCTCCTTTTTGAGGGCTGAAATTAACACCTTTTGAGAGCAGTTGATATTGGGATTAAAAAACAGGACTTAACAGAAAATTATTCAAATTCTCATGATGTCGAAGTTACATGAAACGAGCATTTTCAGAAGATGAGACTTTCCACATCCTGAACGAGCGCAACTATGAAGGTACCCAAATGTTCCTGAGTATCTTACATATTTTAAGTTGTTTTTTTAACTTTGTAGTGCTTTCCCAAATAGGGAGGAATCCTTCCATGTACACATATATAACTGTAATTAAAGGGATCACAATCCCCCTTAACCTCTCCTTTCTCTCCCTCTTCCCTCTTCCACCAATGCCCTCCCCCCACCTTCACCTCTGTCTCTCCCCACATGAAATGCTGAATATTAATTGAGTGCATAACACCAGATTATATTCAAAATTTTCTTTTATCCAAAAATCAGAGGTATTCCGACCATTTCCTGTTCGTTCATGCCCATCTATCTACTACACAGTAAATGGATGAGGTGTTGTGTGTGTGTGTGTGTGTGTGTGTGTGTGTGTGTGTGTGTGTGTGTGTGTGTGTGTGTGTGTGTGGTGTGACAGTATTTGTGTCTCCTCTTTTTTTTTTGCTTGCTTAAAGTAATAAGTATATCGGCTTAGTTACAGTGTAAGACTCGTTATTTCTTTACATATCAGATTTCACTCCAGATTTTGACACTTGTTTAGTTTGGACGATATCTGATCCTGAAAGCCGAAATAATATTTCGATGATATACCTTAATTCGTCCGTGAAGACAGGTAGATCGTGGAAAATTGTATCATATAATGGATGAAATCACTCCAAGCTCCTAATTTGAAAACTATAGTACTTACAAAAGCGATGTATACAGTGATTCATAGCTATGATGAAAGGGCATTCGATAATATGTGTGAGGAAAGTGAAAAAAATAAACTTTATTGTGAATAAATTGTTGGGGCCTGTTCCAAGTCAAGGCATGGTTGAGCAGGCCAAAAAATATGCGGCTTCAGACCCCACGAGGTTACCTAGGATACGCCTTAAGACCCCATAGAGAGCGGTGACCGAGGATGTGCCTGATAAAGGATAAAATTAAATAACCCTGTTAATTATCTTCAAAAGGTGTGTTGTAATTAAACCAAACACCCAATTTTCATCAATGCATTTCCTTGGAGTTTTCTTAGTATGCTTGTAAAGTTTCAGGCTGCTAGGTTTCATGGTTTGGAGTTATGGAGGAGACACACTGACACACTAACACACACACACACACACACACACACACACACACACACACACACTGACATTTATTAGTACTGGTATAGATATACATAAGGTTGTAAAGTGGAAAATTTCAATCACGATCAGATATAAGACCGAGCACAGCACTCGGCAGAGCGCATACCTCTGCCAGACGAAGCAGTTTATATTTTGTATCCCACTGATAAGTCGGATCTGGATCTGGACATGGACCAAAATCGAATCGGCTTGTTCTTGTCACCTGCCCAACTCATCCACCAAGTTTCATCCGAATCCATGCACAACTTTTTGAAATATCATGCTATATATAGTTTTTGGCCCGATCTCTCAATGGTGAAAAATCATTTGAAAAATTCTAGTATCCGGATTCTTAGCCAGATCTTCACCAATATCTAAACGATTAGTTCTTGTCACACACCGAACCTGTCCACCAAATTTCACCCAAATCCGTCCACAACTTTTTGAGATATTCGACTCACAGACAAACAAACAGATAGACAGCCAGCCAGGCAAACAGGAAGATAAACAGGGGTGAAAACGAAACCTCCATCCACCTTCGGAGGTAATTAACAATCTTTAAATTTCGGTTTAGGTGACCTTGAATATTTAACTTAATACGCACATTGTGTATAATTAACTGGCAGATCTTAATTCAATTAACCGGCTCTCATGACATCACCACTTCATTAACACTCCATAATGCATCATCACTCCATTAGCACGACATAATACATCACCAGTCGAGTTGGTTATAGGCTGCACTTATAAATGGAACACGTTTTTCAATCCTGGCAAATCTCACAGTTTCACCGTGCCACTCCAAAAGAGACAGGACAGCCCATACGAGAGGTATGTACATTCACCTCTGAGCTGTCTATAGGTCAGGTCAGGTATGGAAGCATGCGCCGGAGCAGCGCGTCGCTGCATCCACTTTCCGCCGGTACTCCAGGAGCCTCCATCTGGCCATCCCCCAGGCAGATGCCTGGCCCATCCCAATCTCCTTGAGATGCCGATCAACCTGTTGCAACCACGAGGCACGTGGTCGGCCCATTGGCCTCCTCTACTCACGAGACTCCCTCGCTGAGATAATCTGATGAGCAGGATCAGCGTCAGGAAAACGAGCCACATGTCCATACAGCCGCAGCTGACGATCACGGACTATGCAGGTAACAAATCTCATTTGAGTCTCTCTCAGCAACGCTCATTGGACACAAAGACCGACCAGCGATAGCCAAGGATTCTCCGAAGAGACCTGGTACCAAAGGAATTAAGTCTCCGTCTCAGATCCCTGGTCAGAGTCCAAGTCTCACATCCATAGAGCAAGATTGGAAGCAACAAGAACCTGAAGATTCAGACTTTCGTCCTCCCGCACAGGTACCGGCAGCGACACACCCCATTATCCAGTGAATCCATGACTCCCCAGGCTCGACCCAGACGTCTGTTGACCTCTGACTCACAGCCAGCAGAGACATGAATATCACTGCCAAGGTAAGTGAATCTCTCCACGACCTCAAAATCCTCACCACAAACAGGCACAGACAGGACAGCACCATCCAATATGTCATTGAAAGCCTGGATCTTAGTTTTGACCCAGGAAACCCGTAATCTTAGCGGCTCCAACTCCTCATTCAGCACCTCGAGGGCCCCTAAAGGATATCTAAAGTATTCGCAAAGATGATTGCATCATCTGCAAAATCAAGGTCAGAGATCTTGACATTCCCAAACGATGCACTGCAGCTTGATCTCTCCGACATCCTCCCTAGAATCCAGTCCATACAAGTGCTGAAAATGTGGGGGCCAGTACACACCCTGACGAACTCCAGTAACAACTGGAAATAAGTCAGAGATGGTACCACCACATCTCACAGCACTCTCAGTACCAGAGTAGAGTTCAGACATCAGATCGATCAGTTTTGGTGGCACCCCACGAAGACCAGAATCCTCCAGAGGGCATCCCGATTCACTGAACGAACGCTTTACAGAGATCAACATAGCTGCAAGCAGCCCCTGCCGAAACTCTCGTCTGCGTTCAGTGAGGACCCGAAGAGCAAGGATACAGTCAATCGTTGACCTCTTTGGTGTAAAGCCTGACTGCTCTGGATGCTGGTGCTCAAGCAGATGGTGGCGAACCCTATCAATAATTATCCTAGCAAAGACCTTGCCCGGCACTGAGAGCAGCCTCACCCCTCGGTAGTTGTTGCAGTCTTGGCGATCACCCTTCCCTTTCCAGAGAGGGACAACAAGGCCCCTCTTCCAGTCAGTTGGGATGATCCCTGTGTTCCAGGCAGAGCACAGAACTGCTTGCAACGACACGAGTGTAGCATTTCCACCAGCCTTGAGAAGTTCAGGATGGATGCTACAGATTCCTGGAGCTTTACCCCATTTCAACCGGTTCACCGCAGCCCGTGTTTCCACAAGCGAAGGTGGACCACAGTTGATTGGAGGATCAGCAACAGGGATTGTAACACCCCTGATGTCCAACTCGACAGCTGGTGATCAGCCTGGAACAACCGCTCAAAGTAACCGGTCCAGCGGGCCTTCACTTCGGACTCCTCTGTCAAGAGCCTACTACCTTCTGCTCTCACTGCAGTACAACCGAGGATGGGCTTGGATGAACGCAATGCGCGAATTCCCCTGTAAGCAGGATGAGAATCACTTGACCACAGGTGATGCTCTACCCCTCCCAGATTCCTCGCACATAGGCCTCCTTGTCCACCCTTAGCGCTCGTACAGTTTTATGCCTCAGCTCCCGAACAGCTCAGCTCTGCCATTCAGCCTGGCCCTGCGACTCTGGTCAATGGTATCCAGTGTCCCTTGAGGGACAAAATTCTTCTTTGCCCTATGGTGAGTTCCAAGACATCCACTGGCAACATCAAGGACGGTGGTCTCGAAGGCACTCCACAACTCTCAGGATCTCCCAAAGCACCCAGACCCCCCAAATCTCCACTCAGCTTGTTCGCAAACTCCTCAGCTGCCCTCTCATCCTTGAGCTTACCAACATCCAGCCTAGGCTGGGATGGTACCATTCTCCAGGATTTAAGGTGCAGCTTTAGAGTTGCTACAAACAGCTGGTGTCAGTATTGAGGAACTGAGCACTCCGGTAGACACTGCAGTTCTGGATCATCCTCCAGCGACCATCAACAAGGACATGGTCAATCTTACTTTGCCACACCACGCGTTGGAATACCAAGTCCAGCATGAGCTTGTGGGCGCTGAAACCATGAACCAGCCACCGTAAGTCCATGACTTCTTGCAAAGTCAAGGAACTTAGTGCTATTCAGGTTCACAGTTCCTGACCGATGGGACCAACACATGTCACATAACCATCCCTATCAGTTCCAGTCGATGCATTGAAATCCCCCAAGACGAGAGGTGTGATCTCGTCTGGGGCACTGATCAACCACAGACTCGAGCCTGGCGTAGAATGCATCCTTCACGGTGAGATCACTCGCCTCAGTCGGAGCATAAACAGAGACCAGGGAAATGACACCCAAGGAGTGACGAATCCTTAGTCTCATAATACACTCGTTGACCGGTGTTACCTCAATTATCATTGGAGTCAGGTTATTGGACACAGCTCCAGCAACTCCTTGGGAATGGTAACCATCAGAGCGACCAGACCAATAGTGGGTGTAACCACCCACCATGATCTCGCCGCAATTCGGTCTCCAAACCTCAGAGAGTGCTGCAATACCGATGTCCAAACGCTTGAGCTCAGATGATACCAGAGACAGGTGATCATCCTCTCTTAGGGATAGGACATTCCAGGCCCCCACCTGAAGGGACCGCCTCAGGTTAACCCAAGGAGACCGCCGTCTGGTGGACGACACCTCAGCAGCACTCTGACACTCTCCCGCAATCTGACCCGGGAATGTTACCCGTGGTTTCCCTCCTATCATCAAAGATTGGGGGTCCTGAAGGCCCCTTTGAAGCCCCCTAATTTGAAGGGAAAATGTTTTTTAATTTTTGGCCAATCACAAGGTGCCAAAAATGCCCGAGAGTGTCGATTTTCAATTTTCTCCAGTGACGTCACACCTGGAACCCACCTTCATTCAAATAGCGGCTTACATCGGAAAACGTGCACGTCGAGCTCGGATTCCGATACTGAATCCACCGTCATTAGTAACTGAAGGTTCTCAGTAAGTTGAAACTGGTCAGTGGGATTTGAAGAAACTTTCGGAGACAAACTTAGTGATGGAAACGCTTTCGGGGGGATTATGGAGCGCCTATCATTTCGAACCTTAAGCGAGTGATACAGACGATGATGGCGACAATGGAGGTGTTAGTGAAGATGAAAACGCCAGTGCTGTGTTCATGCCATGTCGACGTCCTTCCCCAGTAGAGGGGGAGTTGTGCTCGGGGGGGGGGGAGTATTGTGAAGGATGGTTGATGGGGGGTCGTGGAGGGAGGAGGGGGTGTGGAATCCATCAATACATTGGGACCATACTCTGTACAGAGCGTCAGTGCTGCCAAAGCAGTCTTCTGGGCTATTGGACACAATCCTGGATGGGCTACCACTCCGATGTAGGATACTCGTGGATGTGAGGAGGTGTGGATGGTGATGAGCGATTGGGGGGGTGGAAGGGATTGGGTAGTGGTGGTATCATTAGGGTGATGGTTGATAGGGATTGTGGAGTGGGAGTTGAGGGGGTGGGGGGGGGATCTGAAAGTTGGCGTCCTTGGTCAAATCCTCTTTGGAGGAGTAGATGATGATACATATATACTTTCTCTTCACTGTAAATAGATGGTGGTTCATTTGATTTGTGAAACTTTTTGTTGATAATAGAGGATTATCTTCAGGTGCTCTTATGGTAAATGTTGGGCAATGGCCAAAAAGTGTTTGATTCACCGCTCAAAGTCGTCCATGTATATGTGCTGGGAACTGGGTAGAGATGGTCTTACAGTTTCGAGTGACGGCTGTTTCTTCCGCTTAATCATGGGCATGGCATCCTCACTCAATCGTGGCAGGTAACCACAAGATCTAGCCATCTCTGTTGTTTCATAAAAGTTCTCTGTAACATGTTTCGAGCACAAGAGCGAACATTTTGTAGGCCCGATCTACAATCGGGTATTTCGGACAAACCTCGTCCAATATCTGGTGAACTTTGGGTCTTTCGGCCGTTGGTGTAGCATGAAACCAACTCGGTTTGGATTACTATACAAGCACCAAGGACACATCGACTCGACATATTTGTGGAAAATCGAAAATTATTCGCCGTTTGAGTTAAATCCTACTACGATGTTACCTGTAGACAATACGGATCTGGTGGTCTACTTCCAGGTGTGACATCACAGCTAAGCGTGAAGAAGAAAAATAACTCGACTTTTAATTGCAAAATTACCCACTTTATAAATCGGAAATCGAAAAAAAGATACATCATATCTATTTTGTAGGGTATCACGGTTCAAGGTATAGATTAGCGTCGAGTTGGTCCGAGCGTTTGGGTTCCCCCTATAAAGATCCCACGACGTCTTTCGCAATGTGTATGTGAGTCATCTCCGACACTCTGAACAAATGACATATACTTTCTGTATAACCTATATGGGGCACTGCATCAGTGGCACAGCTGAACTACAGATTGGGCATCCTATATTTTTGCAAGTCATTCCTTAATAAATTGAAACGACTCAGCATGCTAAGGTCTTTGTCCATAGCTCAATGGAGTACTACTCTGCTATATGGGCTGGTAGCACAGTAAATATATACCAGAGAGTTGGTGTCAAAGCCACCCAATGCTCGCCTGTTTATACATTTATCGTTTTTAAAAGACTACTCTAATAATATTTTTTATAAAGCATTGCAGTGAAGTCTGATCCAAATGATTTTAAAGCAATATATGTATTTGTATATTGTAATCAGTAAAAAATAGTGTGGTCGATAAAAACATTAGAAAGGAAAAAACTTTAACGTTGATGTGCTACAAAAAAGTTAAGTTCAAAATAGGTGAAAATTTTTTAAAAATTGAAATTATTTTTTAATTTCAACTTCACTACATCAATAATATACCCCCAAAGAACCCTCCATGCCATATATCAGCATCCTAGTACACATATTAAATGAATGGCAAGCTTCTAAATAACTTACACCAAAAACTTTAACGTTGATGTGCTACAAAATAGTTAAGTTCAAAACAGGTCAAAAATTTAAAACATTTGAAATTATTTTTAATTTCAACTTCACCACATCAATAATATGCCCAAAGGACCTCCATGCCAAATATCAGCATCCTAGTACACATATTAATGAATGGCAAGCTTCTAAATAACTTGCACCAAAAACTTTAACATTTTCACGGTGACGCTCACGCCGGGGTATCGCTATAGCTCTCTGTTCTTCGAACAGGCCAAGCTAAAAATGACCTCGAACAAATTGCAAAAGAAATGCTCATTTTTGCATCGGCCTCAGTACACATCGAATAACAACATACTCAAAATCGGACAAAATCGGCTCATGGGAAATTAGTCCAATTAGCAGAAATCCAATATGGCGGCCAAAGCGATCTTCTGGCCATCTCATCTCCGAAACAACTGACGTTAGACCATAAAAATGTGTGATGAACAGAAAGGAAAGTGATCCCAATCAGTCCACAAAATGTGTCATCAATTGCCAGTGACGTCACCACGACGTCATAATCCAACATGGCCGCTAAATTGGGCCTCGAGCTCATGAAATGGCCAGATATGTCGAAAAGTAGGTTGTATACTCATATTTTACAATTACAATGAAATCATCTGATCGACCTCATTATCTTCATTGATTACAATCTGCGGCGAGTTGGTGCAACTAACCCCTTTACACTCTCCGCATGTGTTTGAAGTCTAGTCAATGCTTCCTGCAACTACACCGCTTGGTATCGCACCCTCCTTTGCATTTACATCGGATCATCCTCAAGAGAGCATCAGGTCCGGGGAGGGGAAAATCCATCGTACGAGGCTCAAATGAACCATCATGAATGTGCATCCCCAGTCCTCAGTGTCCAATCTGTCACCTCTTCCCATCTTCACCTCGACCTGAAGATAGACATGGTAAAAATGGAAGCAAGCGGCGTTTGATGTTGGAGGGAGCATTTGAAGCTAGATGTTGGTATTGCAGTCTGCCACCTCTTCTGCAAATTTTCTGCAGCTCAATAAGTCCAATGTCCCATCCAATCGCCCACCTTAGAGTGACACAATGGCCGTCTCACCAGCCTCTTCAACTTATTTAACCAATGGGCTATCACAACATATGCGTGCTTGCTCTCGGAAAAGGGATTTCTTTTGAATCTTCTTTAATTCCGCCCCTTTTTCTCTTCCAAGCAAGTGCAAAGTTCTGTCGAATCCACACACAGCATGCACAAATGGAAGTAGATGGCATACTTCCGATCCAAGACTATGTCGCAGGACGTCAATGTTCCAGCTATGGTATATTGCTTTCCTATTTTCGAACTTGAAGACGAGTCCTTTCCAATTGTCACGTGCGAGGTAACACCGAAGCATGAATATATCGGTGTCCTTGCCAATCACATACGTTAAACCTTGCAATGCACAATCTACTGCTGTCTGTGCTGTCAAAAGATCAGCATTGCCGATACGCTTGTATGGTCTTTATACCGCTAGCACACAGGGTATCACTAAGTAGATCGATTAAATTTTGCTTGTTGTCTGCATTTGCTCAGAACTGGTCTTTTTTTCATTTTCTGCGGCATTCCCGAAACAAATGCCACCTTCGAACCAACTGCTGCTTCGTATCTTCTCAGATGTGCTGCATCCTTCGTATTGCCCCCTGCAATGCATCCATCGAATACCACAACTGGATTGATGAACCATTTCAGATATTTCATATAGATGTGACAAATATCAATGAAAGTCAAATCTCTCTTCCATGGTAGCCGATGGAGAAGTGATTCTCCATCGAATGTGTGATACTCTGCGTTGTTTAGTAGTGATGGCACTGGTTCTGCTGGACTGATTGAAGGACCTTCGCCAGTTGTGGCCTGTTGACCTCTCTCAGATGTCCCACTTCATTGAAAAGTGCTGTAGGGTGATTGGACAATTCATATTTCAAAATGTCACTGGGGTTCTCCAAATCATGGCAAGCAGTGGTGAGTCCCTGGTATAAAAGCTGTGGATCTACCACAATCAGTTCACCTTCGAGGCGCAATGCGGTCTTGTGCCCCATTATGATTGCCAGGTCCTTCTTTCGGAAGGAGAACTCAAATGCATCTTCCTCAATCATTTTCTGTATTATGGCATTGCCAATGTCGATGGCTTGGTCCACTGTTATGCCGGTAGCTATATTGCGGAGTGATTCACCATACTCGAAGGGACTTTGTGCTTGGAGTCATGACAAAATCGTAAACATATCTTTTTGATCACGTGCCCTCCTCACCACTGACATCTCCACATGCTGTTCACTGGTTGTGTACTGCTGATTGGTCAACCCCTGTATGGCACTATTGACTTCCACACGCACAGGCATAGACAATAACCATACCATGCGTTACTTCTCTTCCATGCTATGTCTGTGAGCAAGCCCACCAATCGTTTTCATGGTCCTCATCAGCGTTTGCTCAATGGTCAGATTTTGAGACAGTCCTGCCTAAAAACGGTCACTTGTGGACAACAAAATGCCCAGGTTCGAACTTTTAGTGTACTTCTGGGTTTTTCTCCCTCAGTTCCTCAATGTCTTGAAAGTAGATATGAACCGACATAACATAGTTGGAATGACCTGTCGCGGCGAGTGGTGCTAGCGAGTCGTGGAACACTGACTTGCACAGTTTTCAATTCGATGTTCATTCTGCTTTCAAGAGCTTTCAAAGTACATCATTGATGAGCATATCCAGAAACCATAAATGCCTCGTCGAGTGATTTCCCATTTGGGCCTTTGTTTTTCCAACGTTTCACGCACCATGTGCACTCCAGCGTCGGAACACCATACTTCATCGGATATCTCTCTGGAGAGTAACCCATCATATAGATCCATTGCCCTCTGAAGATCTGTATGTAATGCATGCCCTGATGCACTGTTAGTGGATTTCTCAGGGCCGACTGGACTTGAGGTACCATCAGTTGACTTTGATCTGATCTGCTCACAGTCTGTTTGACATTCGTCGACATTTTCATCGGTCGTATCAGGACGAGCGGAAGTTTCAGTCCCTGGGAGCGACATGCTGTAAGCTTCTGACGTCACGATAGCGTTCAGAGCTGCATCAACAAGAAAGCGCTCTCGGATCGCCCGGGCAAACGCCTTGCCAGTTAGCGTGTTATTCACTGCGTTTTCAGCACACACAAGTTCCAACACCCCCCTTGAGCCCTGATGAATGCATCAAAAGTCCAGAGCTAGTGAGTAAGCTCATGGTTGCGTGGAAGCCACCAAGGCAGAGTATGATGGTTTTCAGGTCACGTCCTTCTTGCTCATCCATGATGATGGTTTTCGACTTCCACCAAAGTGGCTGGTCGAAAGTTAGCATTAGAGGGTGTATCCTTGCCATCTGCACTCATCAACAATGAAGAACAGGGTTGAAAATATACAACTCATGTCAGTTGGGTGCATGTCTATCATGAGCTGGAGTGCGATGGTTGATTTAACAGGGTGGGAGTCTTTACGTACGGTCTGAATCATGCCAGACCGTGCAGGCCTTTTAGGGCATAGCAGCCACGGGATCGATACCACTTCTCGGATCACTCATGTCTTGAGGCGGTAGCTTGTGTTAGATGAAGGTCGCTTTCGGTTCTGGTGCTGTGTAATAATGAATGTTGATTTCGGCCACGGCGATGCTGTTGTCACTTAATGGCAGGAGTCTCCGTATACGGGTGCACTTTCTGATTTCCGGTGTCACAACAGCGATGAGTCCCATTCCATGGAATGGTCCAATACTGCGATCAACGTTGTCTGCCACATATTTCCAAAAATGACCGGAAACGGGAATATCGTCAGCACGGAAGCACGCAGAACATTTCTCAACGTTGAGCACTTCAGAGTCGGATGAACAAAAACCAAGGCTATTCAACATATCAATCAGAAATCTCGATCCATATTGATGATGCAACTGTCCTGCCAGTCTGAATTGGGTTGGTGTGTGAAGGACTCTCGGCCTTGTTGCCTGGATGATGATTTGACCGATCGATCGATCATTCATTAGATATCTCATGAAAAATTTCATCCAGCAGACAACGGAGTATTTCCAGCAAATACGCTGTATTATTCTCCAATGATCTCAATGCGTCTGGAACAACAAAAATATTCCTGAGACGTCTGCTGACTTTTAATATCACTTTTTAGAAACGCTGCCGCCGCCTTGATGATTCGATGTGTTTCCGCCACCGAATTGTCCATTTTAGGCATCTGACAGAATTTCTGAAGAATTTTTGCTGTCGTGATTCTGAAAGTGACGATGTCAGGTTTACCATTGAGGTTCGACATGACAACATTATCACCCAAATGTTCACCCAGTTTCTTCTTCATATACTTGCCACTGGATGCGTCAGTAGAGATAGCAGACGTAAGTTTAACAAGATCACTCGCAGTCGTCTGCTCATCATCAATCTCTCTCAATTCATCCACAACTTTGAGAAATGCCTACTCTCGTGACGAATTTTCTGGCATACCCAAACGAGGGTGCTTTGCTGGGCTTTGTTGGCACTGATATGGAGAAGGTTCTCAGATCACCTTGACTTTTCAGATGACCTTTCCTGGGACCTTTCCTGGGACCTCAGATGACCTTTCCTGGGAAAGCCACATTTCAAACCTCGCCTCCAAAGCCAGTCGCCGACTGGGAATCCTCCATCGTGCAAAGTCCTTCCTCGGCCCACCTGAGCTCCTGACCAATACAAAGCTTTCGTCCGCAGCTTGATGGAGTACTGCTCTCCCCTCTGGGCTGGTGCTCCTGCCTCCCACCTTTCTCGGCTTCACGCTGTGGAAACCGAGGCATTTCGGATCATTGGCATCTCCCGCAATGAGGCTAGTCTTTGGGCCTCTTCACTCTCTCACCGCAGGCTGGTCGGTGGTCTTTCGTTCTTCTACCATCTCCTCTCCAGCCTCGCCCCCCCCCCTGCTTCTCTGCGATTGTCCCCACCACATTTCGCAGGGGCTCAAGGTCCGCCAACAAACCCCTTCTGGTAAACTACCAAAATCACGAATCACTGCTCACCTTCACTCTTTCATTCCTCTTTTTTCCCCTTTTAATAAACTCCCTCACTCTATTAATCCATTCTTCCCTCCAGGCCTTCAAAACAGCGTTCACACCACCTCTTATCATCCCCATCCAAATCCTCGATCTTTTCTACCCCGATAATCCACTCAAGCCCACCTCCTTCAAATTCCCTGCTTTCTTCCTGAAAGTCCCTGTAATGTCCATCTTGTATTCCCCATGTTCCCACCCCATCCCTCTCTTTTCCACAAATCTCCTATGTCTCTGTTCCCACTGTTTTGTCCTTCCACTCCCTCCCCCTCTGTTCATAGCCCCCCTTGCTGTGCGTGTGTGTTAGCTCTCACACGAGCCTCGACAAGGTACACACACACAAAAAAAGGGATCTGTTTACCCAGTCCGAAATTTACACTCGACCATCGTGATGGATGGTATGTGCCGTGCAACGCCGCATTGAGATGTCGCACGTATATTCAATCCTGCCTCAGACACTTTCGGCCCGCTTATCACGTCTCTCATCACAGAACCGTAGGACTGTCACTTGTAAATCTGAAGCCCTCACGAGAAATAAATACATCGTCATCATGGTGTCGTTCTGTATTCTTCAACGACTCAGTTCCACACAAAAAGCAATGATCTGAGAACCTGAAAACCGGTTCTTGAGAGCGACGCGCGCGTGGTTCAATCGGAGATTCATTGGCCCTTTTTCCTTTTCTGATTGACCTGAATAAATTTCTGATTGCAGTGATATATTTTTCAGTTGCTGGCCTGCACAAACGGTCATGGTTTGCCCGCTGCATGGCGTTGGCATTGTTTACCCCTTGTATGCAAAAAGAGAGCATTTCTGTTGCAATTTGTTTCTCGGTCCGGCAGAAACTCTACCGTAACTTTACTCCTGTGGTTCCCGCATCACATCCCTCCCTCCCTCTCCCTCTCCTGGATTCTGAAAGTTATTGGAATGTCCTGCGACGAGGCCGAATCACAAGGTCTGTTGCTCTCATATCGCAGGCAGGTCTATGGTCTCTCTCATTTTTTTTTTAGTCCTTTGGAGGATCTCTAATATTACTCACGTTGTTGTTCTGCTTCTTCTTGTGGACTTTTTTGTTTCACAGCCTACAGTTTTCATCGAAACTCCTGAAACTTGGCATATATATGTAAAATCCCTGCGCAGACAGTAACTATCTCGATTTTGAAAATTCCTCCTAGAAAAAAAAGTTATGACGTCAAAATATCTCCGCTAATGGAAATCGCCTAAAAAATTATCTCCGAAACTAGGCAAGCTTTTTAATTCTGTTTGCGGGAATCGAACAGGGCATTAGCAGAAATGAATTACGCACATATGATACATCACTATGACGTCAATACAATTTTTATGACGTCATTCCTATTTTTTGACATTTTTTGTTTCACAACCCAGAGTTTTCATCGGATCTTCGTGAAACTTGCCGTGTATATGCAGAAAGCCACGCGCAGGCAGTAACCATCTCCATTTGGAAATTCTTCCGAGAAAAAAAGTTGACGTCATAATATCGCCGCTAATGGAAATCGCCTATACCATTATCTCCGAAACGAGGCAAGCGTTTGAATTTTGTTGCGGGAATCAAGCCGGGCATTAGCACAGATAATTTATCGCAAATCTGATACATCACAATTACGTCATTTTGTTTTATGACGTCATCATTAAGAGGACGAGGATCTTGGCTCATTTGAGCTTGTTTTTTTCATTTCTCTCCTCCGGTCTAGCTCTCTTCCTCTGCATAACTCCTCTTGTCAAACTTCAAAACCAGGCTTGCAACACCTCAACTCCCTTGTTCCTCTTCCCTCCTGTTTTCTCGGAAACTGCCTTCGGGAGGACTTTCATTTGACCCTCTTCCCCACCAGCTCTTCAAACAAGTGGGGCACCGCAGTCTCATACCATCCTCCATTCCCACCTGCGATCCTGTCTACCTCCATCACATTAGCTCCTCCCACAAGCAAACCTTCTAGATTTCTTCTTCCACCTCTCTTCCTCTCACTCTCACACCTTTCCTGTCCGTTCAATCATTCCCCTGCTTGTTGTGTCCCACTGTGGCTTTAGTGTCTTGTATTTGTGCAGAAAAATAATTATATAATACTCCTTTATTTACACTCACTTCACAACCTACACGGTTTCACACCGACTGTGGATCTTTGCACCAACAAGATGACTTTCGATGTTTATTTAATTTTAATTTCTTCATCGTTTAAATATTTATTTTCCCAGAGAACGAAGCAATGAACTCACAGGAGGGACACGCGTGCGGTGCCCAGTCCTGTGTGTCCGAAACGTTTTGTCATCATCGACTGTGTAATGACAGCTAGCATGTTGTTCTCTCGGGAATGCATAAGTATAATATCATGGTGTGTGTGTGTGTGTGTGTGTGTGTGTGTGTGTGTGTGTGTGTGTGTGTGTGTGTGTGTGAAAATAACATGATGATGAAAACAGAAATTTCACGGGACCCACAATTATTTGGTAAATCACGGGACACGAGGACGGGGGGCCAGCAACCACTCCCTCCCCCGCAGGGTTCATGTTGGAATCCCTCCATCCTTTCAGTCCAGTCCAACTTTACTCAAATTTCTCTTTAGTGTAAAATATAACGTTCAAACGAGGTTGGAACACAGCACGCCTGGTGTTGGCTAAATAGTTAGGGGTGGTGGGCTTGGGATCCTCGCGTCCTGAGTTCAAATCCTGCTTTTCGGTTATATTAATCCCAGGTGGGGTTGATTGAGCCCGTCATCCTTCCGAGGTCGGCAAAATGAGTACCACCGTGCTGGGATGATCGAGCCATCCCAGTATCCTGTGTCGGAGTGGCGACCCGTCCAGGATTGTACTCAATAGCCCAGGAAACTGCTTCAGTAGCACCGACTCTCTGCGCAGAGTATGGTTCCGATGGATGGATGGAACACAGCATCACAACGGTGCACGGAAGGGAAGTTCAGCTAGCTGGCTTTGACTCATCACGTGTGCATGCACATGCATGTTTATGTATAGCTTGTTAGTTTTTACGGTCGCATGGCTAGCCGGCTTTGACTCCATTAATGTGTGTTGCACACGTGTTCGTGCATCGCTTGTTATGGCAGAATGGCTAGCCGGCTTTGACTCCATTAATGTGTTTGTGCTCGTGCATAGCTTGTTAGGGCAGCATGGCTAGCCGGCTTTGACTGCATTCACATGTGTGTTGTGCACAGAGACGTGCGTTCCAGCGTTTGAGTGCGGTGCACACACACGAGGATAAACCACGGATCCATTTACACCGATGGGGTCATTAACCGCATGTGGACGTGCGGTCATCGTGGTCACCGGTGGTGCGGGCAGCACGTTCGTGCGTGCCTCTTCAAACAAAGTAAAGCAATCCGATACAAACACACGTCTCTGTGTCCAAGGGTGCAGCGTCGATCTGCGTCGGCGGACAAGATAAACACAGGCTTTTATGAACCAAAGTCAGTCGTGGAGTATACAGTACAAAGAGTGCGCTTGTGCCAAGACGTGCCAACAAGAAGAGCACGTGTGCGTGCGTGCGTGCCTGACCGTCCGTGTACGACCGCAGTCGGACCCGAAACACGAGATCCTTGGCTCCGCTCCCGGTTATTCGGACCCCATTGAACCCCGATCTGGGGAACAGAGTGCGAGTTTGTTTCAAACCACCTCGACGTACACCGTACACCGTACACCGTACACCGTACACGCCGAGCTCGTATTCAGTACGTACTGCATGCATGTACTGGATGCACGACCCGAACGCCGCGCGTTTAATTTGGCAACAAAGCGCGCCCGGGTCGGATTAATCCGGATCATGGCGAGTCTTCGCTGCACACCTGGGATCCGATTTAAAGCGAATCACACACGGACCGTCCGTGCACTGATTAAACGTACCCGGTAACCCCTGCACCTGTGTCACGGATTAGGAACCCGTGAGGGTGAATGTTCCCACCGAACGGCGTGTGCGGGACTCGAACCTGCAACGGCCGAGCCCGTGCGTGTGTCATATTCAATGCACTGCGTTCAATCTATATGTTTTACACATTACACGACTGTACCAGTACGACCAGGTAATACAGAAGAGGTAAGAGGGCGGGGTCAAATGACGTCACAATGCAGCACACGCCATAAAGGGATAAAAGTGAACGTGCGGAAAGGTAGCGAGATGGGGGTGTTGGAGGAAGGAGAACGACTCAGAGTCCAATAGCGGACCTTGTACAGAAAAAGGACCATGAAGACCTTCAAAGACCTCACTCAAAAATACCCTGCGTTATTATTTAATAGGTAGAGTTTCGAAAAGCACCAAAATAGGGCTGAAGGCAGAAGGGCCTGGTGCGCCTGCTGGGGACGGCATGGTGCTAGCGGAGATTATAGTGGAGGTTCGTTCACCAGGAAGAGTGCATAATGGCGGGAATCTGGGATTGCTGTTTTACATGGAGGTTATAGTTAATATTCTCCGTGGTCGTAAAGCGCAGGGTGCATGCGGTTCGGGTGGCGTGCGTCACACCAGGAGCACCGATGGACTTGCTGTGCAAACTCATGTGACTCGTCCTTAAACGGTATTAAACGTGGGTTTTTTTAACGAAGACTTAACTCAGCGGTGTGTGGTTTAACGTGACGCTGCCAGCAAGTACCGGCCGTTTAGGAAGTAAACTTAACGATGGTTTATTAACAGTTAACACCCCAACTAATGACAGTTTGTGATCGAGTTAACTTAACGTCGATTGTTAAACTCGTCGGTTCATTGTCCTTCAAGCGGTCGCGCCGTGTTATACGTTTTTGCGAGTCCAGCGAACACCGTTCACCATTATGGACCGCCCCGATGACCGGACGATCGACAGGCGATCATTCGCGACGATCACATTCCCGTGAAAAAGCCGGTTTGGACATTACGTCGGATTGGTCCAGTCCGCACCACGCGCCGCCAGGGTCACGAAGTTTGCTTTGTCGGTCACCCCCTGTGCAATAAATATCATGTTACCAAACATTCGTCACAATAGCACAGCATTGTGACGACATCGCACGCTTTCACGATTAACTGTTCCACGTGATGATGTCTCGACGTTGTTGTTGCCAATTGTGGTCTTTTAACGTCTCTCAGAACACTCGACCAGACGTAATGCAGGTGTCGTCGTTGCTTTTTGATGGACACGTCACGTGACATTATAGGGCGTGACATTATAGGACAGACTGCGTCTGTCACGCGCATTATACCGAGTCTCATGTTATTATACATCCCGACTGAGCTTATTGCGGGAAGATCTCCGACAACGTCGTTAATGCGTCCTGAAAAGTATGACGTTGTTGGAAACGAATTTCCCATTTAAGTTAACGTAAACAACATTTAATGTGTCCCAAGTCGAAATGTTTAATTAAGTCCAGAAAAAACATATTTTTGTACATTTACATTCATGAACATCCGAATCATAAAATAACACACCTAAACAAACAAAATAAATAAATAAAGTGTAATAAATGAGGGCCGGTCAATAAGTAACCTTAAAAATGGCGATATAAATTCGAGAATGTAATGTGTGTAGTTGTAGACGACATATGTTATATCTATGGGTAAGAGTCATGTTTTGCCTGTTTTAGATCTGGCAACAATGAGCGTATGACGTCATAGAGCAGTTCCAAGATGGCGGCTCCCTTAGAAGCATGCACCAGGGAGGAGCAAAGTTTTGTCATCCGTTTCTTGGGAAGTGAGGGCGTAAATCCCAGTGAAATCCATCTCAAAATTAAAATGCAATATGGTGACACATGTTCATCACTGCAGCAGGTGTGCGACTGGGACAGGAAGTTTAAAGGTGGAGTGTCCAGTGATGTCTTGAATTAGTGACGTAAGAGATTTGCAGGACATTTATCACTCATGGGTGATGTTTAGCGGAAATTCACTCACAAAAAGAAGAGTGTAAGTTCACCGGGGTAGAGGCTTAACAAAGACTAAGACTGCATTGGTAGGGGATGTGTTCTTCTGCCTCTCGTCGCTTTACATCCTCATGCGTACAGTAGATACACTGTACCAAACGCCTAGGATGCTGTTCCGCCGACGCAAGTAGTTCCCAATTCTGCGCGGGATGGAGGAAAGTCGAAAAATGCTGTGTACTGACGGGAACCGATTACGTCATATGGAATCATCACGACGTTGTTTGAAAAGTGTTCCCCTATTGGTTGGCGACATGATAGCGAAACAACGTTGTTAGAAGCGACGTTGGAGGATAACTTCCTCATTTCCTCTGCATGGGTTGTAATAAAAATAGATGAAGCCTGAGGCCTATAAGTCGTGGCCAAAATGGCGGACGTATGATTTGATTTTTTTTGTTTTCAGGTTGGAAATGTGGGTGGAGTCAGGCCAGTGAGCCAAGCTCCACCTTAGATGGACAGAGCTTCAGAGCAACTGGTGGAGAATATTATGGTGGATTATTCTTCTCCGTCTGATGTTATGATACACCCCGTCTGATGTTATTATACACCCCGTGTAGCCTGGTGTTGGCTTCGTGGTTAGGGTGGCGGCTTGGGATCCTAGGGTCCTGAGTTCAAGCCCCATTGGCTGCTGAATGAATACACCAGGGGGTTGACTCAGCCTGTCATCCTTCCGAGGTCGGCAAAATGAGTACCAGTGTGTACTGGTAGAGGGGCACTGCATCAGCGACACAGTCGCGCTTCCAAGAAATGATAGCTACCCCGGCAGTGAAGCTGCCATACGCAAGAAGGAGAAGATGATGCACCCCATCTGATGTTATTGCACACCTCATCTGATGTTATTTCACACCCCGTCTAATACAATTACATCCCACCTCATGTTAATACATCCATCCAATGTTATTATACATCCCATGTAATGTCTTTACAGCCCTTGTAACGTTATTATACATCTCGTATAAATGTATCATCGAATGGTATTACTCCCCGTTTAATATGATGACATCCCGTGTATTTATTACTCTCTGCCTAATGGTATCACATCCTGTTCGGATAAAACTTTTATCTTCGTTACTGCCACACCGTATCGTTAGTCGTTACACAAGGGAAGCTACACACCTGAGGCAGAGACCAAACCTGAACACCAATATAGTTTTGACATATCGGTAACAACACCCATCACGGAATCTGAATGGGATCAAGCTCTACCAAGTACGGCACCCGAAGCGTTCTCAAAGCTTCTCCCATGACGTGAAACAGTGCATCTCTACATGGCGTCGATTTTTTCATCTCAGATTCTTCTGAGTGCAGCATTGCGTTTACCTGTGGAATCGTGTAAAAGTAGTTTTTCCCTTCAGGTTCGTGTGAGGGTTGTGGTTAGTTGTAGAAAAGAGTGTAAAGGTGGTTTATCCTCTCAAGTTCTGAAGTTCATGTGAAGATGGTGTAAAGGTGACAAAATAAACGAGTTTCCAATCGACAGATTATATGAGAAAGACATTTACGTGAATTTATGGGATTTCCCTTTCAAACAACCACCTTCATAAAGGTATGCACAAATACTTTCATACGACACGCACGGCGGTATAGTAACACAAATCCTCCGCAACTCAAGATTCATTTTCTCTTATTGTGAAGAATTTTAATAAAGTACAAATCACAGATTCACGAACAAACTGCATTTTTCCTCCATCGTGTGGGGGGTTTCAAGCCACTCAAAGTAGGTCTCACAAACACGATTATAGCATGTAATCTCTTCACGCATGACTAGAGCACGAAACCTCCCTACATATACATGACTGCAACTAAAACTACCGCAGGGTGGTGCGCGAAAGCTTTGCAGAATTGAGTTCTTTGCATGAAAAGCCGTGCAGGAAGGTAGTGCTGTACAGGGTACGGAAAGATTTATTTTGGTTCTTCCTAACACACGAGTCCTGCACAGTTGGTAAAGTTTGTGCCTGACGGTCCAACATCACCACAGAAGGAGTGGGAGGGGATGAAGTGCCAGGAAGAACGACTTGAATGGCAGGATTTGGAGAAGAGGCAGGGTATGTGTGGAAAGGAGCAGTGGAAGGGGGAATGTGGGGTGGTGTGTGTGCATGTGTGTGTATGCAGTGGAGTGGGGAGAGGAGTGTGGTTGTGAGAGAAGTGCCGGTGGGAGAGAGTGGGTGGGCAGTGCGAGAGCAGTGGGAGGTGGTGGTTGTTGTTTAGAGATAGATGGAGAGGCCCTAATATGACATGAGCTAAAATTACAGTGATTTATAAAAGTACATTGATTGATAAAGGTATGGAGTGATTTATAAAAGTATGCTCATTTATAAAAGTAAGTTCATTGATAAAAGTAGAGAGATTATTAAAAGTAAAGTGATTTATAAAAGTAAGTTGATTGACTAAAGTACGGTAATTTCTAAAAGTACATTCATTGATAAAAGTACGGTGATTTATAAAAAAAATAAGTTGGTTGATAAAAGTAGGCTGATTTATAAAAGCACATTCATTTATAAAAGTACACTGATTTAGAAAAGTTGAGTGATTTTTAAGACTACGGCGATTTATAAAAGTACGGTGATTTATAAAAGTACGGTGATTTTTAAAAGTATGGTGATTTGCAAAAGTACATTCATTTATAAAAGTACAGTGATTTGTAAAAGTACATTCATTATAAAAATACACTGACTTAGAAAAGTATGATGATTTATAAAAGTACGGCGATTTATAAAAGCATGCTCATTTAAAAAGTACGTTGATATATAAAAGCATGCTAATTTTAATTTAGCGTACTTTTATAAATCATAGTACTTTTACAACCATTGCTTTTATAATGACATGCACATTTATCAACATGAAATAGGTTTATAATCATCTGTACTTTTATAAATCACTGTAATTTTATAAATCACTGTCATTTTATAACAGCGTACTTTTATAAATCAGCGTACTTTTATAAATCACCACACTTTTATCAATCAATGGACTTTTATAAATCACCACACTTTTATCAATCAATGGACTTTTATCAATACCTCTACTTTTATAAATCAGCAACTTTTTTCAAAGTAGCGTACTTTTATAAATCGGCGTACTTTAAAAAAACACAAAAAAGTATGCCGATTTATAAAAGTAGAGTGATTGATGAAATTGCGGTGATGTATAAAATTACAGCCATTTATAAAATTGATAAAATTATGGTGATTTATAAAAGTATGCTGAGCTATAAAATTACGGTGATTTATAAAAGTGCGGTGATTTATAAAAGTACGAATGATTATAAACCTATTTGGTGTTGATAAATGTGCATGTCATTATAAAAGCATCGGTTGTAAAAGTACTGTGATTTATAAAAGTACAGGTTATTATAAAAGTACGGATGCTTATATATGTGCGGTGATGAGAAAGGTACGTAACTAACATAAGGTTGATAAAAGTAATTGTATGTTTTTTTTTTCAAGTACAAATGATTGACCAAAGTGCCGTGATTATAAAAGTATCGGTTGTACTAAAAGTACGGTGAATGACAAAAACATGATGAATGTTAATCGTACGATAAATTCTAACACTACAGTGAATGATAAAAGTACGGTGATTGATAAAAGTCAAAATGATTATTATAATAATGCAGGCGATTGATAAAAGTGTAGATGCTTCATGAAAGTATGTGTGAATGTCAAATGTGAGGGTGATTGATAGAAGTGCGGATGATTGATGAAAGTAAGGTGATTATAATGAAAGTATTTTTGATAATTAAAACTGTAAGTGCTTGAAGGATAATCCAGTAAGAATAAAAATTGAGCGGTTAATGAACAGGATAAACACAAACAGTGAAGGATTTCTGTAGGAAGCACTTACCCGTGGTTGGTGCCTTGTGCTTCAATTCACGCGCTCTCCCCTCACTCCTCGACTCGCTCACTAGACTTACTCACTGAACCTCTCCCTGCATGTTTGTGACTCCCGCACCTGATCGCGAGCGCGCGCTGACCCAGGTGCCACGAGAGGGGGTGCGGCATAAACGCCGCTTCAGCCTCTTCTTCCTCCTATCAATCTTGTATTATTATTCCTCTACCTCCTCTGATTCGCTCATTTATATGCACTGGAATTCATGTGTTTGTGAATACCTCGTCATGTTACACCGATTAGTTTTACTTTTGAGTGTTTCCACGACGGATGTGACATCTTCGAGCCAGGGCTGAATACAGGGAGAGAAGCATGATGCATTCTTTTGCTCGGGGAAGAACCATCACTTCTGTTTGTCAGATATTCACTCCAGTCTGTGCGATGAACGTGCCTTTTTACTCAAACGAATAACTTTGTCTTTGTTCTGCGCTCTCGACTCGCACATCTAAACTTGCATCGCTTGTTTGGTATTTCAAACTGAGCATTTTGGTCTCGTGATCCTGAAAACACAGGTTGGAATCCTGTCGACTGCCCAGCATTGTTCATTCCTATATTGTGCAAAAGTGCATTGACATTTCCAAATATCCTTGCTATCTATAAAAAGTGCTTTGATATCTCATAATGTCCTTGTTGTTCATAAAATAGTGCATCATCTCATAATATCCATGATACTCACAAAATAGTCCAATGATATCTCACAATGTCCTTGTTATTCATATAATAGTTAATTGACATCACACAATGTTATTGTTACTTCATATTATAGTTCATTGATATATCATGATGTCTTTATGTGTCAGGTCAGGTCAGATTAGATCTGTGACTTGCTGCAGGTACCATGTAAACCTGCACTAACCTGTTCGATGGACAGGTTAGAGGCGACTAAACCGTCTCCCCCACCAAGTTTCTTGGTGAGGAGGGTGTATGATATGGACACCCAGCAGGATGAAGAACAAAACCTGTCAAAGGGCGGAGAAGCTCCTTATGAGCCAATGGCCATCCATATCTCGTGCCTAAGTGTGTCTGCGGACGTCCTCCTGCAGTTGGGTGACTTTTGAAAAGGAGGTTGGTGGCAGGATTTGCACTCCGGTCACCGTAAAACCCTTCATTCCACAAAACGTTCCAGATGTATAAAAAAAAATCTGAAAACCCACTTCGTGGGAGTTCTCCATGTGCAGCTGGTCTTCAGAGGGGAGCTCACCGGATGAGGGGTTTGGGGCAAATCCATCGGGACCCCCAATCTTTGATGAAAGGAGGGAAACCACGGGGTAAACTTCCTGGGTCAGATTGCGGAAGTGTGTGTCCAGGTGGTGCTGAGGTGTCGTCCACCAGAGGGTGGTCTCCTTGGGTTAACCTGAGCTGGTCCCTTCGGGTGGGTGCCTGGAATGTCCAATCCCTAAGAGAGGATAATCACCTGTCTGTTATCATCTGAGCTCAAGCGTTTGGACATCGGTATTGCAGCACTCTCTGAGGTTCAGAGACTGGATTGTGGTGAGATCATGGCGGGTGGCTACACATACTATTGGTCTGGTGGTTCTTATGGTTACCATGCCCAAGGAGTTGCTGTAGCTGTGTCCAATACGGTGACTCCGATGATAAATGAGGTAACACCGGTCAACGAGTGTATTATGAGATGAAGGATTCATCACTCCTTGGGTGTTGTTTTCCTGGTCTCTGTATCTGCTCTGACTGAGGCGAGTGATCTCACCGTGAAGGATGCATTCTATGCCATGCAGGAGACTGTGGTTGAAATACTCTTCTAGTCTTCTAGTCTTGGGGGATTTAAATGCATCGACTGGAACTGATAGGGATGGTTATGAGACCTCATGGGTCTGGACCTCATGGTGGTCCACATGGTTCTGGAACTATGAACCAGAATATCACTAAGTTCCTTGACTTTGCAAGAAGTCATAGACTTAGGGTGGCTAGCTCATGGTAACAGCACCCACAGGCTCATCGCTGGACTTGGTATTCCAACGCTGGCAGTGTGGCAAAGGAGATTGACCATGTGCTTGTTAATGGTCGCTGGAGGATGAGCCAGAACTACAGGGTCTAACCGAGTGCTTAGTTCCTCAATACTGACCACAGGCTTGTTTTAGCAACTCTGAAGTTGCAGCTTAAATCCAGGAGAATGGTACCATCCCAGCCTCGGCTGGATGTTGATAAGCTCAAGGATGAGAGAGTATCTGAGGAGTTTGTGAACAGGCTGAGTGGAGATTTGGGGGGTCTGGGTGCTTTGGAGGATCCTCAAGAGTTGTGGAGTGCCTTCAGGACCACCGTCCTTGCTGTTGCCAGGAGATGTCTTGGAACTCACCGTCGGGCAAAGAATAATTTTGTCTCCAAAGGGACACTGGATACCATTGACCAGAGTTGCAGAGCTATGATGAATGGCAGAGCTGAGGTGTTCAGGGAGCTGAGGCATGAAATTGTACATGCACAAAGGGTGGACAAGAAGGCCTATGTGTGAGGAATTTGTGAGGAGGTAGAGCATCACCTGTGGTCAAGTGATTCATCCTGCTTCCAGGGGAATTGATGCACTGCGTTCCTCCAAGCCCGTCCATTGGTGTACTGTGGTTATATCAGAGGGTGGTGGGCTCTTGGCAGAGGAGTCCGAAGTGAAGGCCCGCTGGGCTGGTTACTCTGAGCGGCTGTATGAGGCTGATCCAACAGCTGTCGACTTAGATGTCAGGGGTGTTACAATCCCGATTGCTGACCCTCCAATGAACTGTGGTCCACCTTCGTTTGTGGAAACAAACGTTTGTGGTTTGCTGCAGTGAACCAGTTGAAATGGGGTAAAGCTCCTGGGATCTGTGTCATCCATGCTGAACTTCTCGAGGCTGGTGCAAATGCTGCACTCGTGTCATTGCATGCAGTTCTGTACTCTGCCTGGAACAGAGGCATCATCCCAACTGACTGGAAGAGGGTCCTTGTTGTCCCTCTCTGGAAAGGGAAGGGTGATCGCCAAAACTGCAACAACTGCCAAGGGGTGACGCTGCTCTCAGTGCCGGGCAAGGTCTTTACTTGGATAATTATTGACAGAGTTTGCCACCATATGCTTGAGCACCAGCGTCCAGAGCAGTCAGGCTTTACACCAAAGAGTTCAATGATTGACCATATCCATGCTCTTAGGATCCTCACTGAACGGAGACAAGAGTTTTGGCAGGGGCTGCTTGCAGGCAATATTGATCGCTGCAAAGTGTTTGATTCAGTGAATCAGTATGTCCTCTGGAGGATTCTTGTTCTTCGTGGGTTGCCACCAAAACTGATCAATCTGATTTCTGAACTATACTCTGGTACTGAGAGTGCTGTGAGATGTGGTGATACCATCTTTGACTTATTTCCAGTTGTTACTGGAGTTCGGCAGGGGTGTGTACTGGCCCCCACACTTTTCAGCATGTGTGTGGACTGGATTCTGGGTAGGATGTGGGAGAGACGAGGCTGCGGTGCAGCCTTTGGGAATGTCAAGATCTCTGACCTTGATTTCGCAGATGACGCAGTCATCTTTGCGGAAACTCCAAATATCATTTTGGGGGTCCTCGGGGTGCTGAATGAGGAGTCAGAGGCGCTGTAATTACGGGTTTCCTGGGTCCAAACTAAGGTCCAGGCTTTCAATGACATATTGGATGCTGCTAGGTGATCTATACCTGTTTGTAGAGAGGGTGTTGGCATCACAGAAAGATTCACTTACCTTGGCAGTAATATCCATGTCTCTACTGACTGTGAGCCAGAGGTCAACAGACATCTGGGTCAGGCCTGGGGAGTCATGGATTCACTAGATCATGGGGTGTGGTGCTGCGGTTACCTGTGCGGGAGGACGAAAGTCCGAGTATTCATGTCTTGGTGCTTCCAGTCTTGCTCTATGGATGTGAGACTTGGACTCTGACCAGGGATCTGAGACGGAGACTTAATTCCTTTGATATCAGGTCTTCAAGAGATCCTTGGCAATCGCTTTTCGGACTTTGTGTCCGACGAGCGGTTGCTGAGAGAGACTCAAATGAGATTTTGTTACCTACATAGTAAGTGAGCGTCAGCTGCGGCTGTATGGACATGTGGCTCGTTTTCCTGAAGCTGATCCTGCTCACCAGATTCGCTTAGCGAGTGGCCCTCGTAAGTGGAGGCCAATGGGCTGACCACATGGTTCGTGATTGCAGCAGGTTGATCAGCATCTCAAGAGAATGGGAATGGGCCAGGCATCTGCCTGGGGATGGCCAGACGGAGGCCCCTGGATTACCGGCAGAAAGTGGATGCAGCAACTGCTCCGGCACATTTCTCCATACCTGACCTGACCTGATGTCCTTGGTATTCATGTAATAGTTCATTGATATCTCATGATGAACTTGTTATTCATGTAAAAGTGCATTGACATTGCAACGTGTGTGCGAAGTCATGGCAACCCCCCTTTTGTGGTTGTGATTTTTGTCAGTAACGTCATTATATTTATCAATATTGTCACAAAACCCGAGGTTCTTTGATCAATGTCCAGCCAACAGTTGGGTATAGTCCAAACTTGAGTTGTATTCAAAATAATAAAACACAAGTGATACACTAACTACTGGCATGGCACTGTACACAGCACTGCAAATAATTGGATATTCTCCTTACTCTTCACTTTCACCCCACTTTACTGTTTTTTATACTCAGTCCAAGAACATTAACGAAAGCCCCTTCCTCTCGGTACAACTTTTAATTACAAGATGGTTCTTTATCCAGATGCTGCTAGAAATGCACGACTTACAAAATGACGTAGTCTGTCCAAGATTGCTCGCCATACATGTTCAGCAACCCCTAGCAACAAAGTAAATCAGGGTGGCCTGGACATCTTTCATGCCTCCCCGATAAGGATTGTTGAATGAAACAACCAAAAAAACTTTTAAAGAGAACAAAAGTACTTGTAAACATACCTGCAAAAAGGGGTGTGCCTCTGCACAACGAAACAGCTGGACAACTTCCTGATCAACTCGTCCAAAGCGTCGATATTTTGCTCTCCGTACTGTAAAAACTCCCGAAGATGTGGGCCCGTGAAAGGCTGAAGGTTCAGAGATGTCTATTTTCACCAAACCTTCGTGCTTCTTAACACTGATGGGAAGGTCACACCTGGTGCATGTCAATGTTCAGGATAAGTTTAAAATGATGATATTTACTCTGAATCATGTTTGGGAGGGGAAGGGGGGGGGCTGTATGTGGGAGTTGTGTGGGCTGAGTCCTGTTATAAATATACATTTTTTGTTCGGTTCCAGGACCACAAGAAAAGTTTCACTCAATTTTTGAGTCTATTGGTCTCACTATCTGCCATGATCTTTCCTGGGAAAGCCACATTTCCAACCTGCCCTCCAAAGCCAGTCACCTACTGGGAATCCTCCGTCGTGCAAAGGCTGAGTCTTTGGCTCTCATACGAGCCTCGACAAGGTATACAAAAACAAAAACGTTTTCTGTTCTCAAAGATTTGTGCAAGTGCTCTCTTCAGGATTGTCACTGAGCCCTAGTCGGCTTCCAACTGCAGTTCGTTTGAAATCATATTCCCATGGATGGTTTTTAATATCTCTGTGAGGTTCTTTGTCGTCATTCCCATAGCTCTAACTATCACTGGTACAACTTTGGCATTCTTCAGGTTCCAGGATCTCTTCACTTCATTCTTGATGACTTGGTATTTGGTCATTTTCTTGATTTTTGCATTGTTTAGCCCAAAACCACGAGTATTATCACCTCACTTAGCAATGCCATCTTCTCACTTTTTTGAACCTCAGTATGATGTCAGGGCGCAATGCTTTGTTTTCGATGTTCACGCTCGATGGGATCATGAGGTTGTACGTAAGCGGGACTTCCATGTTTTCAGTCCATGCTTTTGATTAATGTTCCCAAAAATTTTATAGACCTGGAATATCGAAGTTTTTGCAGATGTGCCTGTGGCACAGTCCAACATACATATATCTATATACATATACACATATAAATATACATATATACATATAAATACACTTAGCACTTAGATTTTCACTTAGCGCGGGGAGGTTTGGAACATAACCCCCGCGAGAAACGGGGGATTACTGTATATACAATATATATACATATAAATATAATATATACATATATTACATATATCACATATATACATATAAATATATACATATATATACATATATATATATATCTATAATTCCAGCAATCTCTGTGTGTGTGTCTGTCTGTCTGTCTGCGACCGCCGTTTCTCGACGACCGCCGGTCCGATCTGACTGAAACTTGCCAGGAATATTGCCGAGGGCCCCGCGGATGTGCTTTTCAAGGTTTGATATTAATCAGACGGACGGTTCCCAAGTTTCGGCCATTTATCTGTAGACCAATGACAGGACACGGTGCTATGACATCACGAATAAACATCACAATTAATGTTTATTTATTTTTTTATTATTTCATTTGCACGATTGAAACTTGCCAGGAATATTGCCGGACCCGCAGATGTGCCTTTTCGCGGTTTGAGAGAGAGAGAGCTGCACATCACTGGCACTCACCTACGGGCACGCACCTACGGGCCCGGTACTAGTATCTATAATTCCAGCAATCTCGTGTGTGGTGTCTGTCTGTCTGTCTGTGCTGTCTGTATGCGACCGCAGTTTCTCACGACAGCCGGTCCGATCGGATTGAAACTTGCCAGGAATATTGCCGGGGCCCCGCAGATGTGCCTTTTCGAGGTTTGATATCAATCGGAGGAGCGGTTCCCAAGTTACGGCCATTTATCTGTCGGCCAATGACAAGACACGGTGCTATGACATCACGAATGACATCACAATTAATGTTAATTTATTTATTTATTTTTTACTATTTGCTTTGCACGATTGAAACTTGCCAGGAATTTGCCGGGACCGCAGATGTGCCTTTTCGAGGTTTGAGAGAGAGAGGAGCTGCACATACTGGCATACACC
>CM068954.1:22179330-22205713 GCA_035128595.1 Eptatretus atami
AAGAGAGAGATGATCTGGAGAAGATACTGTATGGAGGAGTGGGCCAAATCCCTGCTGCAGTCTGTGCCAAACCTGGTTATAGAACTATAGGAGGTCTGATCTCTGTAATTGCAAACAAAGGTTCTGTACAAATATGTTCTTTTTTCTGAATGTATCAAATACTTATTTCATGCAATAAAATGCATTAAATTATTTAAAAATCATACAATGTGATTTTCAGATTTTTGTTTTAGATTCCGTCTTTCACAGTTGAAGTGTACCTATGATAAAAATACAGCCTCTACGTGCTTTGTAAGTGGAAAACCTGCAAAATGCAGTGTATCCAATACTGTTCTCCCCCACTGTAATATATATACTGTCTGGAAAATTAAAGAGACCATGCAAAATTATCATTTTTCTGGTTTTAACCCTATTTATAGGTATGTGTTTGAGTAAATGAACATTTTTGTTTTTATTCTATAAACTACTGACAAACATTTCTCCCAAATTCCGAAATAAAAAATATTGTCATTTTAGAGCATTTATTTGCAGACAATGAACTGTCAAAATAAACAACAAAGATTCAGTGTTTTCAGACCTCAAATAATACAAACAAAACAATTCATATTCATTTTAAACAAACAATACTAATGTTTTACTAGGAAGGAGTTCAGAAATCAATATTTTGTGGAATAACCCTGATTTTTCATCCAGCTTTCATGCGTCCTTGGCATGCTCTCCACCAGTCTTTCACATTGTGTTGGGTGACTTTAATGCAGCTCCTGGCGCAAAAAATCAAGCAGCTGCGGCTTTGTTTAATAGGCTTTGTGACCATCCATCTTCCTCTTGAAATCACATTCAGAGGTTTTCATGGGTTCAGGTCTGGGAATTGGGCTGGCCTGACAGGGTCTTGATCTGATGGTCCGCTCATCCACACCTTGATGGACGCTGGCTGTGTGCATGGAGCATTGTCCTGCCTGGAAAAACCAATCCTCAGAGTTGGGGACATTATCAGTGCAGAAGGAAGCAAGTTGTTCTCAGGAATCGTACGTGGCTGATCAGGAGTCCTTCAAGACAATCTGCCGGATTCCAGCTTTGCTGAAGGCACGCCCCAAATATCACCGATCCTCACCAATTTTTCACAGTGGGTGCGCGAGACACTGTGAACTTGTAGGCCTCTCCAGGTTCCGTCTACCATTAGGTGACCAGGTGTTGGGCAAAGCCGAAATTGGATCATCAGAGAAGAATGACCATTACTCCAGTCTTCTCGGTCCAATCCTTATGGTCTTTTGCAAAACTCAGCCTGGCTCTTCTTTGCTTCTCATTGATGAAGGGCTTTTTTTTCTGCTTTTGGCACTTCAGTCCTGCCCCTCAGAGCTGTTTTCGAAACCGTCTCGCCATGCACTTCACCCAGCTGCCCTTTTGGCATTCTTTTTGTCGGTCACTTGATGTCATCCTACGGTTGTTGAGTGACATTCGAATGGTTGGCGGTCCATCCCAGTCAGTGGAAAGTCGTTTTCGCCCTCTGCAGTCTGTATGCTTGTTGTCTCCAATTCTGCTGCTTGACCTTGTTTCTTATGAACCGCCGTCTTTGAATTTTAAGGAATGGAAGCAAACGTGACGCTCACTGTGTCCCTCGCCAGTAAAGCCAGAATTGGAACTCTTCTTTTCCTCACTCAAAACTTTTCTTTTTCAACTCTTTGGCATGTGAAGTTATTTTTTTTGTCCAATTACACTTTTGAGGTACTACTAGCACTGTTTTTGCCATCCAGCTGGTCTATTGGCAAGAGGATAGTGATGACCACGCAGTGGTTTTTTTATACTTTTCCTTGCTAAATAGATTCGGTTCAGGTGATCACCTAATCAGTACCTCATTAAGTAGAATGAGGTGTGCCTGTGTTCGAATTCAACAGACACTGGAATGGATGACTGCCATAACATGTAGAGATGCTGATTTAATTTTTTTTTGGAGTCGTCTCTTATTTTTTCCCAGAGCTGTATATATATATATTATATATGTATGGTAGTATGTATGTGGCATGCGTGCGTGCGTGCGTGGTGTGTGTGTGTGTGTGTGTGCGTGTGTGTGTTATAATATATATATATTATATATAATAATATAACTAGCGATAAACCCGTGCACATGCACGGGAATAGCAGTACAACATAGCTGGTAGCAGAACGACAGACCGTAGACGGGGAATGAACAAAAATACGCATTGTGTAAAATGCAAGTGGTACGATGGAACGCCAAGACTCACATGTCGGCATGACCGCTAAGTGCACAAGCAATTTCTAGGGATCGTGTGACGGCGAGCCGAGTTTTTAGTGTGCAAAGCTTCTCTGTTCTATCTCAGTTCCTTCCATAAGCTCAGAACAAGTGTGTATCTACGCTCTGGAGAGCCAGAAACATATCTTTCTATCCAAGTCTGTACTCTCAAACCTCTCTCCCTGCCTCAAAATCCTGGTTGGTGTCTAATTCAAATTTGTTTCTGGTGTATGTTCCCGTCCATCCCCCCTTACTCAATGGCCGCACTGCTGAATCCGACGTGAAAAAGCAGAATGCTAACCGGTGTTTTGGCAGCTTAAATTGTGTTAAAAACCCATCACTTTCTCAATACCCACGCTTACCCAGTCGCACCCCAACTGTCTGTGACTCTGTGTCCTTTTCTTCTGACAAGGTGGAGAGCTTGCCTGTCAAAACCTCGACTCAGATTCTGCAAACGGTCCAGTCGGCATCACCGCCCAGCGTGTCTCAAAGCTGCTCTTCTGCTCTTGCTCACACCTCTCTCGTTCTAATTCACCTCTCATTTGCTCAAGGTCACTGCATCTGCTTGGAAATCTGCAAACCATCAACTGCCCCTGCATAAAAAGGTGCAAAAACAGATCCCTGCAAAATACAGACCATCAGCCTTCTTCCCAATGATACAGCAAGGTTTATGGAATCCAATCATCGCTTCGACATGAAATCTTCCTCTTCCAATGGCTTGAATTTCCGATCAATCAATTTGGATTCAGACCAGGTCACTCTACCTGGATATGCTTGCTTCGCTCTCCCAAAAATTTAATGGAGGGTCCTCAATGGCCCAGACAGGACTCCGAGCCGTATCCTGGATATATCACGTGCTTTTGAAACACAGTTGGCACCCTGCCTACTCACCAACTCTCTTCACATGGTATCCAAGGCCATCTCCACTCATGGCTCGCAGACTTCCTCTCCTGTTGCAGTCAAAAGTGTGGCCCTAAATGGAGTTCTTTCATCCGCCTCTCCTGTCCGGGCTGGAGTTCCTCAAGGTAGCGTTCTGGGCCCTGTTTTTTTTCTGGTTTCATCAATGATCTCTCCGACTATCTGAAAATTCCTCTTTATCTCTTTGCTGATGACTCCACCTCATGCGTACCATCGGTCATCGCCTCAACCGGCAAGCAGCAGCTTTTCGCTCACATGCAGATCTGGGTAAAATCCTAATTGGGTCAACACGTTGGAAACATGTCTTTAATCTGGAATATCCCACACTCTCACTATGTCTCTTTGAAGGAGTTTAGAAAACCCACCCATTCCACTTTCTCAACATCCTCAGGAAGAAGTCCTTTCTTTTCAAGGCTTCTGGTCTGCACTATCTGCCATGACTTTCTGGGAAAGCAATTTCAAACCGTCGCGTCCTCTAAAGTCAGTCGCCGACTGGGAAATTCCGTCGTGGCAAGTCTTTCTCGGCCCTCCTGAGCTCCTGAACCACTTAACATAGCTTTTTGTTCCTAGCCTGATGGAGTACTGCTCTTCCCCTCTGGCTGGTGCTCCTGCCTCCGCACCGTTTCTTCGGCTTCATGCTGTAGAAACAGGGCATTTCGGAGTCATCGGCATCTTCCGCAATGAGGCTGAGTCTTTGGGCCTCTCACTAAATCACGCAGTTTGGTCGGTGTGTCTTTCGTCTTCTACCGTCTCCCTCTCCAGCCTTGGCCACCTGCATCTCTCTGCGTTTGTCCCCACCAATTTCCTCAGGGCGCTCAAGTCAGCGCAACAACCCTTTCTGGTAAAACTAATAA
Source organism: Eptatretus atami (assembly GCA_035128595.1). Classification (NCBI taxonomy): domain Eukaryota; kingdom Metazoa; phylum Chordata; class Myxini; order Myxiniformes; family Myxinidae; genus Eptatretus; species Eptatretus atami. The sequence goes on from CM068954.1 coordinate 22,183,351, forward strand.
CCAGAAAAAAAAAAAAAAAAAATAACGAAAATCACGAATCACTGCTCAACCGTTCACCCTCTTTCATTCCTCTTTTTTCCACCGCCTTGGTAATAAAACTCCCTCACTCTATTTTTCCCATTCTTCCTCCAGGCTTTCAAAACTAGCTGTTTCCGCACACCTCTGTTATGTTTTGGTGGTGTCAACAATGGCTCCCCATCCAAATCCTTGATCTTTTCTACCCCCGATAATCCACCCAAGCCCACTCCTCAAATTCCCTGCTTTCCTTCCTGAAAGTCCCTGTAATGTCCATCTTCTATTCCCCATGTTTCCCCGTCCCATCCTTCCTTCACAGTCTCTAATGTGTCTGTTCCCCTACTGTTTTTGTCCACGCCCCCCACTCCCGCCCCTCTTGTCTCATTGCCCCTTGATGTGCGTTGTGTGTTTGCTCTCACACGAGCCTCGACAAGTAATATCAAAAAAAAAAAGCTTGGTATTATATAGAGATATATGTCTATATATATATATACTGTATATTTTGGTGTGTGGTAATTGTTTATATGTGTATATATAATGATATATATATATTATACATCACCACAACACACCACATATATATATATATATTGATTTTGCTGTGTGTTGTTGTTGGGGTATTTAGTGTTGCGATCTGTAAGCCAATGAGCACACACATACAGGTCCTATGGATCAGTTATATCGGTAAGTACATGTTGCATTAGGTCCGACCCTCGTCATTAATGGGTAATTAAATGTTCCTCATCGCTGTGGAGTTATTTTATATGAAGGTTTTTTTCTTTTATTTTACACCAGGCAACAATCAACGCCGACGACACCGCACTCCTCAGACCTTCACTTTCGCTTCTTCAGCTCGCTCTGGCAGCACGTACCATGGTGGCGAGGAGTTCAAGGGGACGCACGGCGGCCTCGACCAATCAGCTGCATGAGTGAGGTGACCCGGTCGCCGCGTCCAATCAGATCCCGCGACAGGAGGAAAAGGGCTCCGCGTGATTTCACCATGCCCCCGGGCCATCAAGGAGCTTGCCGCCGTTTTTGGCCAGTGGGAGAGATGAAGAGCGATTTGCGCACCAACCTGGCCAGTGAGAGAGACGAAGAGCGATTTGCGCACGCAAAACAGCCAGTGGGGAGAGGGAGGGTCGCGAGGAGGCGCCCCCCCCCCCCCCTCTGAAGAGGGGGTATAATTATAGCGCGGTCTGCGCGTCGGGGTTTTGAGAGTTCTGGCAAGGTAGTAAACATCTGCACGCAGGGCAGTTGACTGTGCGAAAGCGTCTCAGACGGAGTGGTCGGTGCACACGGAGGTCTTCTTCTCCTGTGAGCTTTCGCCTGCGGATTCGTTCGCCTCTGGAGCCCGGTCGTGAGGGTGTCTGGATCGTCTGGATCATGCTGGGGTCCAGTTTCTGCCCGAGGACCTGGTCTTGAAGACCGCACCGAGGCGGACAGGTCTGAGACAGGCCTCAATAAAGACCATTTGGTCGATTATTTTTTGGGTGTGCGTATGTGTGTCCGTCGGCGCCAGTCAGTTAAGTAGTAACGGTATAAGTGCGCTTGCTGTACATACGTGCTTTAATAATCAGTTTAAAACCTGCTCTTGTTTGCTGTCTCTCGTTCCCCAATTATTACTGGTAATAAACGTCCCCATTTGTGAAATGTTTCAGCTCGTTCATGTCTTTTCCCTCCATTGGCTTAGCCTGCCTGCTTGTTGGGAAATTATAGCCAGGCTGTTGCCGTTCGCAACACGGGATATTTGGGACCGACGGACCTCGGCGATAAACCGCTCGGATCGCACGCGGTTTGAGTACGCTAAGCGACTCATTCCGTACGGGTGCCATCGAGGGTGTGGAGACTCGGTAAATCGTTACCTGGTCTCTAGGTATTTTGAAAATTGGCAAATAACCCTGTACCACATGGCAGAAATATTGACGCTTCACGGTCCGATTAAGGGACCCGTACTTTCGGAGTTTTCCGAAAAGGTACGATCTAAATTCTGGGTGATCGGTCGAGCCGACCCTACTGCTCCATCTCGCGGTCATGCTCACTGCGACGCCCAGCCCGCAATAATATATGTATATATATATATATATATATATATATATAATGTATATATATATTATATGTAAATATATATGTATATATATGTATTGTATATATATATATATATATATGTATATATATTTCTTTGTGAATGCATATATATGTAATATATATATATATATATATTATATACATATACATATACATACACACACACACACACACCAAACAAGAAAACCTACACAACAGAGAGCCTTTTGCTGTTTCAAGCCTTTGTTGCTTTTGGGATTCTCATGCATGTGCTACTTGTAAATGTCTATCACTGTGGAGGAAACCAGGCAGTGTTTGAAACAGAAAAGGGCTTAACTTGTGTTGGGGTACTTAATGATAAGTTGTCGCTAGACCTGGGGATAATTGAGCCAATGAGAGCTGATTGGGTGTTCCCTCCAATTGCGGTTGAGAGACGTGATTTAATTGAGCCTTTGACATTTATGTTGACTGCTATCAGTTTGGCGGTAATTAACAGCAGTTTGTTTGAAGGCAGACTAGAATGCAGTGCAATAGTTCGTGTACAACAGCTACACTGAAGCATGAGAGTGGATCAATACAAATGTGAGGCTGCATCTCAGCCAAGTTCCAATGACTGCCCACAGGTACAGGTAGGTTTTGGTCCATCATGCCGTTCTTTCAGGCACATTGGGTGGAGTTTCATCTCCCAACGTGACAATGACCTCAAACATACAGCCAATGTGGTGAAAAACTATCTGGAATGTAAAGCAGCTGATGGAACACTTACAAAGATGCCTTAACCTGCACCAAGTCCTGATATGATTATCATTGAGGTGACATGGATAGTGAGAAAGTCAAGCAGCAACCAAACACCCTCGATGAATTGCAGAAAGTGCTGTACAGCTTTCGGATATTTGGAACAACATTTCCTGGTCATACATTGATAAACTGCAAGGTTGCATGAAAACAATGTCTTGCACAAAATAAAACAAAGGGCTCACATACCAAATACTAATGTATGGTACTGTATAACGTATCAATTTTGTTTTTGTGAATTTTATGTATCGATGCACTGTTATGTATGAAGTACATCTTGCAGTTTCACTTACTCGTTATTTGTGCATATCCTGTGTTTGCTTCCATAATTATTTCCAATAATATATCTTCGACATGTGACACTTGATGGATTGATTGCTTGTGACAGACCTGATGTTATAATTACTTTAACATCACATGTGTCACAATAGAGAATCATGGTCCTATTCATCCATAGTTGGAGTTCCAATAACATAATATCCTAATATTCTAATTGCCCTGATATTTCTCCACTAAATCACGTGCTGAGGTCACATATGGTCATTGATAACAAAATATTTAAACAACGCTTCTTTCAACATTGCCTCCCAAAAGTTTCCAGATAACATGACGTCGTATTTCCATCACTCCTTTCATAATGCGTCTGAACCAAACGCAGCTGAAGGAATTTGTGTCCTCATGGCCTGCGTTGCAGCTCATCAATTTAAGGGGTAAATTTGTTTGAAAGAGATGTTCTTTCTTCTCCACGTCATCCAATCTGCATTCGGCAAAAGCTGAAGACGGATGGAGAGTAAAAACTGTTGGTCACATCGTCTTGGAAGAACTGTTCAAGATTGTTGTTTTTTGTTCAAGAAGTTGTTTTGTTTTGTCCAATTGTTCAAGAAGAGAATGAAGCAGTTTCCCTTGCGAGTTTCGAGGTGACCTCACGCTACCCATGCTCCTCCCTCCCACGACTCCATCACTGGCTCTCTGTCTGCAAGACCTGATGCTCCTTTGGGACACCAAGTTCCTCCAGCCCCGCTCAATAGTAGTCAGTGCTCGGCACCCTCCATGCGAGGCAGCCCCTTGGAGACGCCTCGTTACCGGCAGTGGAACGAGCTCAACTGTTTTGACTCTGCAGCCGTGCCGTGAGCGTGGAGAGTTGGGAGGAACGTCCGACATGCCACAGACACTGCATCAACGGCACGCGATGGTCCCTTGGGGAGCACGCACCAGTTTTGGACCCACTCTGCGGTGCCGCATTGAGAAACATTGGGGAGCACTGTCCCTACCCTACACATTATCCCTCTATTGGGCCAATTATCGAGTTAAAAAAAAACATTTGTAGCTTGATACTATACTTATATGTCATTCTAATACCAACTATCATCGTAATGGTAATAACACTATTGTTGTTGGTTGTTATTCGCTTCAAATTGTGCATCGCTTCCTAAAATCCTGCTTTGAAGATGCATGATTGTGCATTTTCACAATGCTTAAAGCATAATCACTGATGATATATTTGCAGAGAACTCTCATATGAGATTATGACCATTTTCTTTGCTTTGGTGGTTCCTTAGCAGTGATTGTGTCGTAAATCACATTTAATATCAAGAATATCTTTGTGAAAAACTGTTCAGTGCAGTTTTTGGACATGGCGACTAAAGGTCGTCGATCTAAAGGCGACAGAAATAGAGGTCAGGATATTGGTACGATGCGCGGAGACGAAGAATTGGATTCTCGTACAATGGCGCTTCAAGGCTTTACTTGGGACAAGATGAGCACCATGAAGAAATGCAATTATTTAATTTGGCAGATCATTTAAAGGCAAAGAACTGCGTTTGAACAACAAGAGACCTCAAAAACCACCAACAAGTGCACCATAAATGCTCAAAAAGCTTCAAACCGCAATGAATGCCCGTTCTGAAAGTAAAGAAAAACAGAGATTGGGAAATTCCAGGATAATCTAGCGGATGTTAAAACGAGACCGACACCTTTACCCTTACAAGATGCATGTTTCACTAAAGAACTGATAAGCTTGGTGAAGGATGTATGTATAGGATGTAAGGTGGAAGGGTGAGAGGTGGGGTGGAGGAAATTGGGGGCATGGACCATGAATGCAAATTAGTGGTCACATTCAACATGTTGTTCACAACAGACATCTCAATAGAACATCGTTCATGTTTGAGGAATATATTGTTGCTTTTCACATGGCACGCATCGTCGGGCAGCAGGGCAAAACCCCGGGGATGAAGCTCTTTTCAATACGAGCTCAGAGTGCTGATTGGGTTGAGTGAATTCCCGTTTTTTTCAATTGCCAAAAGGGTCTAAATTCGAGCCAAATGACACCACAGATGTGATGTAGCACATCCTTGATTACAAACAAATAATTTATCATCGATGTACAATAACAAAAACGAAATGACAGAAGAAAAAAAACAATCACTAATTTTAGTCCCAATAGGTCAGCAGAGGAAGTTAAAGAACAAGGAGTAATTAATAAAAGTGATGACCTTATTACCGTTTCAGCTGATGCTATTTGCAGGACCACAGTGGCAAATTATGAGCATTTTGTGCAACAGAAGACCTCTGGGGCATCAGCGACATGCAATGGATCCAGTTGGGTAAGCCCTGAGTCCAATCAAGATATACAAACTTCCACAGTGGTTGTAAAAGCTTCGCTTGATATGGGTAAATGATTGTTGAGCGTCCAATGGTAGTCAAGTATTGGAGTGGGAACAGTTGAAAGAGCCCAGAATGCTTTGGCAATCTGTAAGTGGCACAGGTTAAGTGGAACTGTTTAACTGCAGACTCTGAAAGAGATAGAAACATCCCAAATCAAAACCACTACTTTGAGCTCCTTGTATAACCGCTGTGAAAATGTGCCTTCAGCTGCCAGATGAACTAACTTCAAAAGCTAACCGGAGCTGTCCCATGCACCCTCACTCTCTGAATGCGTCAGAATCTTTCAACTGTCACCAGGCACCAGCAGGTCTCTTAAAATGTCTCTACGCATATTTACCATCGCCCTCCCTTAATAGAACCAGCCTAGCAATCAGGTGGGTCAAATCAAGCAACAGATCGTCTGAACCAGCCAGACATCTGCCAGGCCGGAAGTTAGTTTCGGTTGAGGGGAAATCTATAATAATGTACATCAAAATAAAATACCATCTGCTGACCATCTAACACATACCCGGCATGGCTAAACAATGCAATGTTTACATTCATAATGGGAGTATCGTAACAAAAGTGACACACGACATCAACCTGTGACCTGCAGGGCCACATGCGGCCCTATCAGCACACTGCTGCAGCCTGAGTGACATCCTGTTTAAACAAAAAAAATGTTTCAAACAAAGGCAATTGCCGGATCTCCCACTAATATGTCAAACCAGATTTATCTAAACAGTTAATAAAGTTGGACTTAGTTTGCTCATTACCCCACGCACGCAAAGTGAAAAGCGATGTTCAGCAATTGGTTAATGTCTGTCTCTCTTAGTGTTTTTAAGGACGTCATCATGGACATGTACGACGGGCACAAATAACTAATGCAATGTGTTAGATGGGGTGATGTAATAGACAGTGGAGAAAATGGCAGTGTAACCCATCGTTTGTTTCATTTATACACCTTTAAACTTATATTTAAGTTCATTTATATATTTGAACACTGTATAACACAAACTTCGAAGTACCATGCAATATATCGATATATAGCATTAGAGGGCATGACATGTGAGATAGTACAGAATTTGGGGTGAAGAAGAAGCTGGCGTATGGCTCTGTACAGGGTGGTCGCAAGATCTTCTCACCCCTTGTAAAAACGGTGACATTGTGTTTGTGTGCAGAGTGTGAATTTGTTTCCTTTTTTCAGGTTGATTGAACGTAACCATGGGTGATACAAACAATTACACCATTGAACAATGGATTAGTGTCAGTGTCTGGGTTCAAGAACATCTACAAACAGGGAAAACAATGGAAGAGGTACGCGTTGACTTCCAGCAATGGCTCCGCCAAGAAGCTCCCTATAAAAAAAGATTTCTGCCTTGGTAGCATATACTCTTTGCAACAGGCAACATTAAAAGATATACCAAGATCAGGGAGGCCATCAACCAAAGGTCAGCAGTGTAAATTGGTAGAAAAATCTGTTGCCAGTTCACCAAAAAAGTCGACCCCAAACGATCTGCGGAGCATGTTCGACAACGCAAAAGCACATGAAGGTTGACCTGAAATTGCACCCATAATCGCTCGATGCTCATTCAAGAGTTATCAGATAAAAATGCTCCCAGAAAATGTCCTGCAGAACATGGTGCTAAAATATTCTCTGTAATGAAAACAATGGAGCACGAACAGATCTCCTGGACACTTGAAGCTTGTGTCATGTGCTGTAAAATGTGAAATAAAGTAAGAGTCCTGCAAATGTATGTGGTATAACTTGTAGAACCCTTCAGTGTTGTCAGCTAATATGACAAAAGGCAATGTCGCAATTTTTACAAGGGGTGACAAGATATTGTGGCCACCCTGTACCTCTATGGTAATCAAGAATGCCTCCATCTCCTAAACTGCAACTCAACGTCATCTTATTACAGTGTATAAGGTGATGTATAAGACTGCTTCAGTAGTATTAAACCTCTGGAATTATTTTTAACTAGCCGAAACCCCGTCACAGACGGATTCCGTTCCATGAACGAAAAGTGTTTATTCTGCTTCAGAGTTGAAGGTTGACTATTGCCACTATGTGCGATGCACTCTTACAGGTACGAAGTTTCTTTCAGTCCAGGTCACAGTACCGAGAAAAACGTGACGCGACTGCTAGGAGGAGCACAAAATTGGTCCTTCAGTATTGATATATAGATGATCTTTAACACGGTGACTGCCAACTCTTAGAATATACACCACTCCCATTCACAATCCAGGTATGCATGTGAATATACTGTCGGATGCCGTTATTCACGGATATGCCACTTCGCGGACGCCCACATATTTACAGTGAATAAGTGACCTGCTTCAACATTTGCAGCAATGCGATTCGCATATTCATTTTTTTTTTCGTTTTTCGCGTTTTTGTTTTTGTTAATTTTTCGCGCTTTCACAGTATTTTTTCGCATTTTTTTTTGGTTTTTTGCATGCGTATTCACGGGTGTTCATGGGATTTTTGATTTTCCATCATGAATTATGAATCGCCAAGAACCTACCCTCTCCCACCCCCCCCCCCCTTCCCTTTCCCTTTCCATTGAAACAATGCCCACTATTCGCAAATTCGCGCATTTTCCATGAACGTATCCCCATGAATAATGGGATCTGACAGTACTTTATTTTCAAGTTTTACCCTTCTAATAGTAAAAAAGCCCATCAAGAATAATGGGTTGGAATTATTTTATTCGAAATATTCAAGGAGAATGGAAAATATGTTTCATTTCGTACCAAGAAAAAGCGTTATTTAAAACAATACATGAACAAATGTGATCCTATTTTCTTTATCTTCTGGGATGTTTCATTTCGATGGTACAGCCTCGTGAGCTTGCCAAAGTCTGAAGCCTCGGCCCAGTGTCAGGTGTGCTTATATCTTCTTTATTTATTAGACATCCTACCGATGTAAATGAATACTCGTTTTTCTCTGCACACATTGCCCATTATGTGCAGTGAATTTCACCCCCCGTGCCTTGTATTTATTGTTACTTAAGAAAACGCTTCTGTACACCACCCTTGAGGCCCAGTTGCAAGTCACCGTCTACAATTCCAACAGAAAAGACATAATTATTCTTTTATGAAAAATGTTTTTCAATTTTTTTGGTCCTGAAAAATAGAGCATAGTGAACACACAGTCGTGTTAAAAAATTGGCCTTTAAATCCATATTTAAATCGTCCTTGTGAAAGGGGACAGACAAATACACCAATCCAGTGTTTTTTCAAAGCTAGATGAACAAATTAAAGTCAATTTCTTATCCGTTACTGGGGAAACCCCATGTTATGAGAAAACTCGTGGCAGGCAGTGAGACAATATTTTAAATTCCATATATACGAGATAACTGGTAGGACTATTTTTAGCACTGAATTTATGTTTTTATAACGTCATTGCTAATGGTAGATCGTGTGTGGAGTACCAACTCCATGATTTTTATTTTTTGTTACTGTCATTACCCTACAAAATGGCATGTATGAATGCAGATGACGTGGTTAAACTTCTAATGGAGACTGATACTGATCATGATGATCATGATTATTATATAGATTTATGTTCACCGAACTGTCAGCGGATCATCTGTTGCATTAACCGGCACATCAGCATATTTTGCTAACAATAAAATAGCGTAATTTTTTTCTATGAGTAAACTCGTAGTGGCAGAATCTGGTACACCCAACACCAACAGTATACTCATACTCGGCATTCGTGTTGAAATCATTACTATATTAAAATTGAAGTATATACCTAAACACTTTGCTGGGTATCATGTTCTCTGAACTCTCTAATTTAAAATGTGCTTGGTAGACATATGGCAGTGTAGACATGAGAGATATTACCAAATATTGATTTGTATTGCAGAACTGTCAGATAACAGATACCAAACGGTTTTTTAAATGGATATACAGAAAGTAAGTTATACAGGTGTGGCCAACATCATGGAGAGGTGCAAGTGTGGTCCACTATGGTAAATAGGGTGAGAACCACTGAACTATGTAGACATGTGAGAATCCCCATTTTCACAACCATCTTTAACCTTTCCAATCACATTTTCGTTTCTCATAGATTACTGGAAAATATTTGAGTTGAGATTGATCATGATGAGATAATTTAGGGTGCACGTGCAGTATAATGTGATCACATCACTTATTTTTGACAGATGGCGAATTTTACAGGCAACCTTTATGGCAACCCTTTTTTTTTTCTTTTTTTTTTCCAAGTTTATGGTTTCAGAACTATATTCATATTATTGCACAGGCCTGAAGTTAAAAAAGACTGTTGTGACACAAAAATGCTGACCAGCCTTGACGGGATCGACCAGCCTGACGTCATAGGCCGCTGCCGATTATATAACTGCATGATCAAATAATTTAACTTCATCTAATATTTTCCAGGGGAATTAGAAGTGGAGTGAGGATTATTCCTTCGCAGACCTTTAGCAAAATGACAATGACAGAAAAGCAGTGGATAGAGGGCTGAGGAGGTGAATATGGAGGCAAGTGTTGTGTATGTTAATACCTCATGGTATTTCATTGGTAACTGGAAAGCACGTCAAAATGCAAAGCCTGTCCACGTCTGCTTTTTACTCAAACTAAGGCCTATTTCTACTCACTGTGACTTTGCCCTTTGACATTTTGACCCAATTATCAAGCAGTCTTCAACATATTCTCATAATACAGGCTTGTTGAAAATTTAATGACAAAAGCTCAAATGGTAAAAAAAAACTTTCTGGCCTGGACAGACAGTCATTATTATTATGTAACATTATCATTATTATTATGTATCATTATCATTATTTTGATGTACTATTATCATTATCATCCTTATTATGTCCCATGACCATTATCGTTATGTACCATTATTGTTATGTAACATTATCATTATATCCTTATTATGTCCCATTAGCATTATCGTTATGTTCCATTATCATTATGTACCATCATGATTATCATTCTTATTATGTATCATTATCAGCACCATTATCATTATTATGATGTACCATTATCATTATGTACCATTATCATTGTTATCTTTATCATTGTTATCATTCTTATTATGTACCATTATCATTCTTATTATGTACCATTATCATTGTTATCATTCTAATTATGTAGCATTATTATGATGTACCATTATCATCGTTATCATTCGCATTATGTCCCATTATCATGATGTACCATTATAATTATCAGTACCATTATGTACCATAATCATTATCATGATTAGCTCATGTACGATGAAGTTGAGATGAACCATTAAAGCCATAACGATGTCCTTCGGTCCATCCTTCCTTCCATCAACCAGTGGGTCCATTAATATTTTTTCGTTTTTTTCCCTTCTCCTCTGAGGAGGCTTTAAGGACCATTTTGAAACTGGGCATGATAATTCATGACATCGATGCGCAAAAACTAATGGAGCCCTTTTTAATTTATATCCTTGGATGGACAGTGGCAGACGAAGATGGACGTGTCATGAATTTCAGCATTTTTTTGTCTTGATTTTTTTGTTGTTGTTGGTCATCAATCAATCTTTTTAATGTTGTGCATTTTTTAAACCCCAGTTTTCCAGTCTCATTAACTAAACCCTCCCCAAGCCCACCCCTTTACGGGGTTCCAGGTTACTGGATCCCACCCCTGACTCCCTCACCCTCCTCTTTATTATTTGGGGTTTTTTTTATTTCAAAGTTTTTATTTTTGCTCCATTTTTGCTTCTTTGCCAGTTTTCTCTTCCATTTCTGTGATTATCCCCACACTTATCACCACTGTGATCACCACATGGCAAGAAAGTGTTTGAGCTCCAGGGATGGGGTCAAAAGGTCAAATAACAAAAAATGCAATTACAGACGCATTTTAAAACATTTTTAATGAAACTTTGTAAATGTAATCAACATTAGGGGATGCATGAAATATATAATGATTCTTTGGAATTGCACCTCCCCCCACCTCCCACCCGGTTCATGCCCCAGAGGGTGGGGACTTAGGGTCATGGGGGTCAAAACAGAAGATTTTTTTTTTCAAGACATTTTTTTTTATTGGGCCACTCTTGGTGCAACACTTTGGCATCTTTCAACTTTGCATTAGGGGGGAAGCGAGGGGATTTGCAATGGCATACCATCGACTTTGCTCTAGTTGGGAGTTTGCACCCACACACATCCTCTTCACCACCTGTGTCCTCTTCCCCATGTCATATATTCGTCCAAGTCCCTCTACCCTGCTGTTGGTGTGTCCCCCACCCCTGCCCCCTCTCTCTTTCCACTATTCTTTTCGTTCTGTTATATCCTGGTCTGTTCTGTGTCCTCGGCCCTCCAAGAGCCTCAACTCTGTATACAAAAAATAAAAAAGTGGATTTTGAATGGGAATGAGGGGCTGTAATGGGGACGGTGGTTGGAACGTAATTCAGTACAACTTTTGAACATTCCACGTGTTTTAGTGAATTGCATCGTACTACACTTGGACATTTTTATTTTTACTCCCATATGAGGTACATTGTTGAATTTGGACATATAGTGCAACAAGAAAAAAAAAATCACGTTCACCTCGAGTCTCTTGCATGTGCAAATCAAATGTTGTTTTCTCCACGGGCTGGAGAAAATCCCCTGCTACTGTCCGTGTCTAGTGTGTCCCTTAAAATGCCCCCTCTCCCCACTTACACAGCATCCCCCTTGGAGCTCCTAAATCCGCATTTAAAAGAACAAAACAGCGCACCTGTCCCAATTGAATGCACATAAACCCATGTGATTACCGTTTGGCTAGAGAATCCTCTGCACCACGACCTCCTTGTTCTTTCATCCCTCCAAAATACTTCATCAATCCACATCTTACATCACTCGGCTCATCATCCCCGGCTTGAGAATCCTCTGCACTCCGACCTCCTTGTTCTTTCATCCCTCCAAAAACACTTCATCAATCCACATCTTACATCACTCGGCTCATCATCCCCGAAAAAGTGGACCATTTCAGACATTCTCTCCTCAATCGGCCAAAACTCCATTGTACAGGTATGAGGTGTACAATAAGATCCTGATATGACTTTCGCTCTTCTTCAAGATCGATCACCACTTCATGTTTCATCGCAAGTCTATTTGAGTACGTTAAGGTTTCAAAAACAAGTGTGCAGCACTCCGAAAACACATCATTTCGCCTGCTGTCATTTGACAAAGATACAAAAACTGTCTTTTGGTGGCCTACGAGATGCATACAGAGGAAAAGAAAAATCCGAATGGCCAGTTTGGGTCTTAAATTATCTTGGATTGGAACACAAGACACAAAAGATGTGGCTAAATCGGAGGCCGACATTCTATCGGAGGCTGGATCGGAGGCCGACCTTCTATCGGAAGCTGGATCGGAGGCCGACCTTCTATCGGAAGCTGGATCAGAGGCCGACCTTCTATCGGAAGCTGGATCAGAGGCCGACCTTTTATCGGAAGCTGGATTGGAGGCTGGCCTTCTATCGGAAGCTGGATCGGAGGCCGACCTTCTATAGGAAGCTGGATCGGAGGCCGACATTCTATCGGAAGCTGGATTGGAGGCCGACCTTCTTTAGGAAGCTGGATTGGAAACCGACCTTCTATAGGAAGCTGGATCGGAGGCCAACCTTCTATCGTAAGCTGGATTGGAGGCCGACCTTCTATAGGAAGCTGGATCGGAGGCCGACATTCTATCGGAAGCTGGATTGGAGACCGACCTTCTATAGGAAGCTGGATCGGAGGCCGACCTTCTATCGGAAGCTGATTGGAGGCCGACCTTCTATCGAAGCTTGATCGGAGCGGACATTCTTTTGAAAGCTGGATTGGAGGCCGACCTTCTATCGGAAGCTGTATTGGAGGCCGATATTCTATCGAAAGCTGGATTGGAGGCCGACCTGCTATCAAAACTGGATTGGAGGCCGACCTTCTTTTGAAAGCTGGATTGGAGGCCGACCTTCTATCGGAAGCTGGATTGGAGGCCGGCCTTCTATCAGAAGCTGGATTGGAGGCCAGCCTTCTATCGGAAGCTGGATTGGAGGCTGGCCTTCTATTGGAAGCTGGATTGGAGCCGGCCTTCTATCTGAAGCTGATTGGAGGCTGGCCTTCTATCTGACTGAAGCTGGATTGGAGGCCGACCTTTTATCGGAAGCTGGATTGGAGGCCAGCCTTCTATCGGAAACTGGATTGGAGCCGCTCTTACTATCTGAAGCTGGATTGGAGGCCGGCCTTCTATCGGAAGCTGGATTGGAGGCTGGCCTTCTATCTGAAGCTGGATTGGAGGCCGACCTTTTATCGGAAGCAGGATTGGAGGTCGGCCTTCTATTGGAAGCTGGATTGGAGGCCGACCTTTCTTCTGAGGGTCGAATTGCCCTTACTCTTCCTGTACGTTATATGATGAGATCTGCCACACATTCATGCCCCACATAGTACTGCAGCATAGCAAACCAATTGTTCAAATTTGCATAAACCACCAAAATTGCTACACATGTAGAATAATGTATTCCGAACAATTCTGGATATGGAGCCACCCGAGATTGTGCCTTGGTCAGCCATGATCTGAAATATCAGACTACGCTGCTGGACTAACATACTTCCCCAAGAAGGTAATCCTTAGGCCAAATGATGAACCTAGTCTTTGTCTTAATTTCCTTCAACAAGAGTATTCATTTGAATTATGGTCCCTTTTTTTACATATTTCCTGGGACAGACACCTAACGATCCTTGATTCTACCATCAGCAATGTTCTCTCTCAGGAGATGCCAACAAAGAAGTCACTGCACAGAATTTTCTTTCCTTCGTTTCTTAAAATCCTCATACATAAAGACATATGGAATTAAAGCTGTAGATGTAGGGCCAAAAGGGTACACCTGTGGTCTGGAATCAGGTGACCTCCACCACTCCTCTCTCCCTCCCACACTTTCTGATCCTGTGGAAGCTGTAGCCTTCATGGGATTAATTAGGATGTCTTAGCAGACCGGTGAGGAAAAGAGCTTTCTACCTGCTCTTCTCCACATTCAGCTTGGTGATTCCCAACATCAATCTTCTGGTCTTACAATATCTAAAATTAATTTTTATGCAATCTTTCATCGAGTCTTCCAGTGGATATCCAGCAATGATGTTTCACCACTTGCTTTTAAAATGACAACATCGATTGACACGTTGCCATATCTACTGCTCGGTGACAACTCCACATGTCCATTCTCTGAATTCATCTTTTACTCATTGGAAAGCCGTTTTCTCATGAATGTAATAATTCAGCAACTTATCCAAACTCATAAACACTTTGAAGATACCTTTGTCCAAACAAACAAGCAAATCGAGATGAAACAAAACGGCAGCAGTCTGAGAATAAACAAACAAACAAAAAATAACATATAACGAGCAAAAACACATGCAACTAGAAAGGTACACGGGAGAGCGCATACCTCCGCCAGGCTAAACAGTTTACGTTTTGTATCCCACTGATAGGCCGGATCTGGATTCGGACCTGAAACAAAATCAAATTGGCTTGTGATTATCACCCAACCAACTCCGCCACCAAGTTTTGTTATAATCTGTCCATAACTTTTTGAGATATCGTGCTATACAGAAAAGAGGAGGTACAGAAGACTAAGGAAATTCAACAGCATTAATAACTACCTCTTCTTTTTCTTCAATGGCCACAATTATTCCAACGTTCTTATGGGATTGACTGGGGAAAGCTTGGCCCTAGTCTTTCATGAACTGGCTGGCCAGGCCTGGCATTCGAATGAGGTTAGGGCATGAATTTGAAATTTGTTCAAGGTGCCGGCAATAGCTTGCCGACTCCAGACGACGCACACTGTGGGATCTTTAATGTCCACCAACTAATGCCAGCAGACAGGATGCCCAGTTTAACATCCATCCGATGGGTGGCACACACACACATTGATGAATCACCTTACCTGTGAAACACCTGGATGACAGTTTATTGTTGGGTCGGGATTCAAACCCAGGCTAGACAACTTAGAGGCGAGTGTGCAAACCTCTAAAGTCAAAGCCATCCCTTGATAAAGGGGCTGTCACACCTTGACGTTTTAGCCAGCGTATGGCAAGGTCTCAAAATGTATGTAAAACGCTGGCGTACGCTGAACTATTGATGTTTTTTTTAATTTTTGGGCGTATAATAACGTGTTGGATGTATGCAAATGTATAGTAACGTACACAGAACGTTTTAATCACATATAGATAACTTTATACCAACGAATGCTGAGCGTGTTGTCGGCGTTCACAAACTATGCCAACGATAGTCTCATAGGCCTAAGTCACATTTGCTCTACGGCGAGGATACGGCGCCGTACGCCCTCTGAATTGACAGAAACGTGCGGCAGCCGCAGAGTTTCTGCGGTGGCCTCAGGGTGGCCTACGCCGTTTGGCTATATTTTACAGGCCATAGGGTCGCCGTGGAATTATAGCGCGGAGTTATAACTTTTTTTCATTTCTACGTTCGCCGTAGCAATTCGACAAGCCGAAACAAAAGAACTGGTAAAAAAAAAATAAGAACCCACTTGTTACCGTCCATCTGGCCGCACATTCGCCTTAGGCCCCCTGCGGTCCCCTGCGGTCGCCTTGCGGGCCCTTGCGTCTGCCTTGAAAATTCTATGGCCGCCGCAGGAACGCCCTAAGGTCACCGTGCGACATCAAATCAAAGCCGTACGGCCCACGTTTTCGGTCTCCACAATTTATAAATACGCCGTGCGGCTCCCCGAAAAATAAAACATATGTGACTGCTACATTGTGTGACGTGGAAATACTGCGGCCACACTATAATTGCTAGTGGCCGTAGATTTTGTAGACCCCACGGCCACCGTGGCAAATGTGACTTAGGCCTTATGCATAGCGCGGCAGCGTATCGCCGACGATACGCTGGCGTAGGGTATTCATAGGCTGCGGCTCGACGATTCAAATCATAACCGCAATGCAATCGAAGTGTGAAGCCGCTGTCATACCTTGACGTTATAGCCAGCGTATGCCGACGTATGAAAAATTTGCCGAACCAAGCTGGCACACGTTGAATACGTTATGGGTAAGTTTTGTATACGTTAATAGCACGCTGGCATACGTCGTAGTACGCTGGCATACGTCGTCATACGCCGAGTACGTCGAGAAATTTTCAGCATGTTGAAAATTTCTCGACTACTCGACGTATGACACACATTAGCATACGCTGGCATAAGTTGTAGGCACGCTACGCGATCGTTGCACCACGTCGACATATGTTACTTGTACATTACTCATAAGTCGAAACACGTCAATGTAATGGTTAGCGTCAGTGTTCCAGGCTCCCTGGTTTTTTTTTTTTTTCTTCTTCGGTATATCGGTGATGTTGACACTTCGATTTCTAGTGTGGTTATTGTAAAATCGTTGAGCGGCAGCCTATTATTATATTATATTATTTATTTACCGCACTAGAAATCGAAGTGTTAACATCACGTCATACAGAAGAAAAAAACAAAACAAAAAAGGGAGTCTGGAACACTGACGCTAACCATTACATTGACGTGTTTCGACTTATGAGTAACGTACAAGTAACATGTGTCGACGTGCGTCAACGATCGCGTAACGTGCCTACAACACGTTACTCATAGGTTAGAAATAAGTTTCGGGTACGCTAAACATTACCTCGACGTGTTTCGCCTTATGAGTAACTTACAAGTAACGTGTCGACGTGTGGTCAACGATCGCGTAACGTGCCTACAACTTATGGCCAGCATTATGCGGAACGTGTGAGTCATCGCTGGCATACGTCGAAAAATTCAAGCATGGAAAATTTGTCTAACACCTCGGCGTACTACGACGTATGCCAGCGTACAAAGACATATGCCAGCGTACTACGACGTATGCCAGCGTTACTACGACGTATGCCAGCGCTACAAATGAATATGCCAACTCGTACGACGATATCCGCGTACTACGACGTATGCCAGCGGTGCTCTTAACGTATACAAACTTACCCATAACGTATTCGACGTATGCCAGCGTTTTAGCCAAATTTTGCATATGTCAGGCATACATTGGCTAAATCATCAAGGTGTGGACAGGGCCTTTAGATTTGGATTGGGAAAGTTTTTCTTTGCAATCGAACGGAACAGGAAAGAAGGGATTTAGAAAGAACAAAGAATGACTAAAAGAGGGCTTCATTAAAATGAGATGAACCATAAGTGAAGGTTTTTGGGGGTTTTTTTCCAAATCTTCATTTCTTTTCACACTACCTGGTGTTGCCCGGTGCTGCTCTAATCCTGTTGGCATTTTGAAAAATCAATTTTTTTTGGTATTTTTTTTTGTGGGGGCCAAAAACACCTCGCTAAACCCACGAAGGAATGGGTCGGGATCATTTAATATTACCTTTCACAAAGCTACAAAGGCTTAGGCCACAAGAGAGCGATTAAAAAAAAAAATCCCCCAAAATTCCAACTTTTCATTAAAATTTTTTTCAAATTAGTATTATTTTTTGTCTAAAACACTTCTGAACACTTCGAATAAGATCCGTTCTGCCATCTCTGAGAAGAATGGCGACACACACACACACACACACACATCGCTCTCTTCGACGAGCAAATATAACCATGCTTCGCTGACAGGAATATTATGGGGGGGAGAAGAGGAGGGGTGAGGGGAGACAGAGGAGGGTGAGGAAGGAGGAGGGAGGGAGGGAGAGGAGGGAGAGGAGGGAGGGAGGGAGAGAGGAGGGAGAGAGGAGAGGGAGAGGAGAGGGAGGGAAGGGAGAGAGGAGGGGCAAAGAGAGAGAGAGGAGGGAGGAGGGGGAGAGAGAGAGGAGGAGGGGAGAGAGAGACGAGAGAAGAGGGCGGGGGAGAGAGAGAGGAGTGAAGAGGGAGGGGGAGAGAGAAGGAGGAGGGGAGAGGAGAGAGAGGAGGGAGGGAGGTGAGGGAGAGAAGGAAGGGGAAGGGAGAGAAGAGAGAGGAGGAAGGGTGGGGGAGAGAGGAAGGAGGGAGAAAGGACGTAGAGGAGGGAGGGGAGGGAGAAAGGACGAAGAGGAGGGAGGGGATTCTGGCAGATGTGACGCCCAGTTTAACATACATCCGAGAGATGGTACACACATTGATGAATCACCCTTCCTATGAAACACCGGAATGACAGTTTATAGCTGGGTCAGGATTCAAACCCAGGCTCGACAGCTTAGAGTGAGCATGTGTACCTCTCGGATATCCTGCTGTGGTGTGGGGATTAATTGCTTACTGTTTTGTAGTCACTGAAAACATTTTTCAATTCTCTCTTGAACTTATTCTAATCCTCTAATTTATTTTGCTGTTCTAACTCTGGAGATGTCCCCACAGATGACAAAAAAGTGGTACCGCCATGGAAGCTTGCAGAGATGGAAGCTTGAAGAGCACTTGCCAAGTGGGTGAGGAACTCAAGGAAGCACTCCAACGAAACAGTTGAAGAAACTTAAAACAGGCACGCACACACCCCTGCGGAGAGTCTCTTTACAAATCCAAATCTACTCATTGGTAAAACGTCCATGTGTGCTGTCTATGCACTTCTTCATGCTTGCACATGTAGCGACCTTTGCACCCCTCCAGTCGGCTCACTCCAAATTGGATTCATACATGCTACAATCTGGGGAAACCGTTTTAAATTCAACACTAAATCATCAGTACTTAACATCCCCTCGTCCACCCCCCTCCCACCCCACATACGCATTCCTCCAACGTCATCATGGTCCATGCTAACTGTGCATGCGCACTGGTGATATACTCACCCTTTCACTCCCACACGTGCATGGATTCTCACCGGCATGCTCCACTTGACTCACACCCGCACTGCGTGGTACGTCCTGTGTGGCATCGGTGCCACAGCATATCTGCTCCCCATGTGCCATTGCAACTGTTTCAAGGGACAGCCATGTTACATCCACCACAGCGCCAAGCACCATCGGCCCGGGTGTGAGTTCGGTCCGTAAACCCCGTGCACCGCACACACGTAACCAAGCATGTAGGTGTGCACACTCGTGGACAGACCTTTTACAAATTCATATCTACCCTTTTGTACCACATCTGTGTGTGCTGTCTACATACCTCCACCTTGCAGCAACTGCCAAGTGTACCTCCCGATTGGGACACGAACTGCGTGCGTAATACCGCTATCGACTGCAGGGCGCTTGGCAAGTGGCTGAAGCACTCAAGCAAGCACTCTAATGAAATGGTTGATAAGGAACGGCTGGCTTGGAAAGTGTAATGGGACACATTATTGGTAATGGGTAATGGGTAATGGGACACATTCGGAAAAACTGTGGCATAAGGGACACACCCGGAAAAACCAAAACATCACCAATTTCTTAACATTTTCAGACTTCACTCCAGATTTCGAGTTATTAATTCCATGTGATCCAATCCACCAAACTCAAATTTTATTTCTATTATATACCTTAATGAGGCCATGAGAGTAGATCGTGGAAAATCGCACCATATGATGCATAAAATCGCTCCAAGTTCCTAATTTGAAAACTACAGCACTTACAAAAGCGATGTCCATAGGATTCCAAGGTATGTACAATAGATGAGGCATTCGAAGATATGAGCGAGGAAGGTGAAAAAAAGTTTTGTGCTTCATCATTAAGAAACCGATGCGCCCTGTTCCAAGTCATGGCATTGTTGAGCAGGCCAAAAAAACAAAATGGCGAATTAAGACCCCGGCGAGGGAGAGACCGGTGACCAAGGATGCGCCCGATAAAGGATATAATTAAATATGGCTGTTAGTTATCTTCAAAAGGTGTGTTTTAATTAACCCAAACACCCAATTTTCACTCTTGCACTTCCTTGGAGTTTCCTTTGAATGCATGCAAAGTTTCAGGCTGCTAAGTTTCATGGTTTTGGAGTGATGGAGGAGACACACTGACATTTATTATTAGAGAAGATATGTACTGTGCCATGAAAACATGCATGTGCATGTACTCCTTCACATGTGCTGAAAACGTGCATACAGTGCATGTAATCTTCATTCTTTTCTATTCCCATTAAATCTCTCATCGTCCATGGTTTCCCTTATGCCACAGCTCGTTAACACCCTCGATTACTCTTTTCTCGTTTTCTCCCTTTTTCTCCGACTCTTCTGATTCCCGTACGTGTTTTAATACAATAAACTGTTTTGCTACAACGTGAGGCTGAAGGCAAATGGATGCTGAAATATTTTGGAATCAACCATGTCATAGACCATGACATGTTGTTAACCAATGTTAACTACAACACTTACACTAATTTGAATAGATAAATAAACTTACTACAGCCACACAAGTGATGCGTTTAATTATAAGCAACTTTGCCAGGATTTTCTTAATACATCATAAACAAGAAAAAGAGCAATCAGAGATTGTTTTGCCAGGACTGCAATCAGAGATTGTTTTGCCAACCTCGCCAGGACTTGTTTTGTGTGGTGTTTGTGTACTGGTGTGTTACGTAATTAAAAGAGAAATAATTACAACTGCCACTTTATAAATGCTGGCAGTGATGACCGGGTTCCAAGACGTCCCCCTTTGATGCAATCCTGACCGGACACCTGACCCTGACCCGTGAAGTTTTTTTTTTATTATTATTATTCAATTGAATTCAGAATGGGATGAAAACAATTTTAATCAAATCCAATGGAAGACCAAATAGGTACAGTTCTGCAATGGAGTAATAAGAAGGAACCCAAATAAGCAAAAATCAAAGATGAAGTCATCAGGAGGAGCCTGGATAGGATTCACATTTCAGCTGCTACTCCTCTACCCTCAAACCCATCCAGGAACAGCCAAGTGAGCCTTAGTCAAAATAAATAAATAAATAAATAAATAAACCCAAAAAGAACACAGATCAAAAAAATTCAATAATTCTGGCTGCCAGATCATGTGTCCAATCAAGTTGAAATTTAAAACATATACTTCACATCACTGGGAGATCACAATTCTGAAGTTCTACGTCGATTGATAAAGCGGTTCCAGAGAAAACGTGATTTTATATTTTTCTTCAATCCAATATGGCTGCCAAATCATGTGACCAATCAATTATTCCTTAACAACCTGGTACACACATGCCTTGGGGAATATTTGTGTGAGATTACCCCTCGATCTGTCCAGCCATTGTGGAGAAGAATTCTTTTTACATGTTTTTGGGTAAATCCAATATGGCTGAAACCATGTGACCTATGATGTCATATGTGTGAACCTTTTTGTCATGGATAGGCGGTCATATGTGTATATTTTGCCTCAATCTGTTCAGCCACTTCAGAAAAGATGATTTTTGAAGGTTTAAAAAAACAACAATATGGCTGCCAAATCATGTGACCGATGATGTCATCAAATTTTTTTGTGGACCATTTTATCCTTAGATAAAGATTTTCATACTGATCGGATGTAGCGTTCTATATATGCAATGATGACATCATAACGAAGGCATCGATGACGTCCTAAAAATCACACTTATTTCCCATGAGTACTTGCCATGTGCCAAGATTAAATTTTTTAACTTGTGGTTTAAGAGATGCAGAGGTCCAAATCTTTTCAGTTTTTCCAACATGACTGCCACACCACGTGACCTATGACATCATAATTATCATTAAAACATTCTTCATGAATCTATGCACCAATTGTGAAAATATTGTCTCAAGCCGACAAACGGTTGCAGAGAAAAACACGAAAGTTCTGTGCAGACAAACAAACAAACAGACAGACAGACAAGCAATCAAGCAGAAGACGTCGTTCAGAACATGATACTTACAAAATCAATAAAACAAATTTGACCTCAAAAATAATTGGCTAGTTGAATTCAGTGAACTGAAATATAAATCCTCCTCAAATTTCAAGTCAATTGGATGAAAATTGAGGATTTTAGAAATCTTACCTAAGTTGTTGA
>CM068954.1:22216195-22230804 GCA_035128595.1 Eptatretus atami
GTCAAAACTAAGATCCAGGCTTTCAATGACATATTGGATGCTGCTATCCTTTCTGTACCTGTTTGTGGCGAGGATGTTGAGGTCATGGAGAGATTCCCTGACCTTGGCAGTGATATTCATGTCTCTGCTGGCTGTGACCCAGAGGTCAACAGATGTCTGGGTCGGGCCTGGGGAGTCATGGATTCACTGGATCATGCGGTGTGGTGCTGCCGGTACCTGTGCTGGAGGACGAAAGTCCGAGTTTTCAGGTCCTTGGTGCTTCCAGTCTTGCTACCCAGAGGTCAACAGATGTCTGGGTCGGGCCTGGGGAGTCATGGACTCACTGGATCATGCGGTCTGGTGCTGCCAGTACCTGTGCAGGAGGACGAAAGTCCTAGTTTTTAGGTCCTTCGTGCTTCCAGTCTTGCTCTATGGATGTGAGATTTGGACTCTGAGCAGGGATCTGAGATGGACACTTAATTCCTTTGGTACCAGGTCGCTTCGGAGAATCCTTGGCTATCGCTGGTCGGACTTTGTGTCCAATGAGTGGCTGTTGAGAGAGACTCAAATGAGATTTGTTACCTGCACAGTCCGTGAGTGTCAGCTGTGGCTGTATGGACATGTGGCTCCTTTTCCTGACGCTAATCCTGTTCACCAGATTCTCTCAGCGAGTGAGCCTCGTGAGTGGAGGAGGCCAAAGGGGCTGACCATGTGCCTCGTGGTTGCAGCAGGTTGATCAGCATCTCAAGGAGATGGGGATGGGCCAGGCATCTGCCTGGGGGATGGCCAGACGGAGGTCCATGGAGTGAGCCAGAGTGAGCCCATTCCTTCATGGATGGTGGAAAGTGGATGCAGTGACATGCTGCTCTGGCACATGCTCCCATACCTGACCTGACCTGACATTCTGAATTCAGTTGAATAATAATTTTTAAAAACGTCATGGGTCAGGGTCAAGTGTCCAATCAAAGTGTGGTTGCATCAAAGTGGGACGTCTTGTTATCCAGTCATCACTCCCAGCAGTTATAACATGGCAGTTCTAATGTCTCTTATTAAATACATAACACACCAGTACACAGACTCCACACAAAATACACCGCACACTACTACACAAACACCACACAAAACAAGTCCAAGCGAGGGTCTGCAATCTCTGATTGCTCCTTCTAGTTTCACTTGTCAATTACAGGGCAGTCCATTCACTATTCTTTATGTTATCAAAATGGTACAATGTGTTACCTGAGTGGTTTAACTTTACTTTCTCTTTAACGATGATAGTAGGTAGGCCTCCACTCAACCTTGCCTGACACACCATTAACACCCCATTAACCATTGAATACCATCGTCGTGATGAGTGAACTCTTCAATGACTGCCTAAGGACCACTGAAAAGGCAATCCTAGTGATAATTGGGAGTCTGACAAAAGCCCTTGTGGGCAGGTTCACCTGTCTGACCGAAGGTATTAACATTGATGTGTTGAAGCAGCAACTTCCCCATTCCCCCATGGATGTTTTTTTTTTCTTTTGGAAAATCCTGAATTCATAAATATCGATAATAATTCAGCAAAAGGGACAGTGAGGTTTAATCGTTTGTGGGATGTGTGGACAACTCCGACACCTCCACCCTCCTCAGAAATTATTTTCTAAATCTTTTACTCACTGTGATGTGTGGAAGGATTTTACAATGCCACTGTAAATGTCCGTCATGCAAAGATTTCATGATTATGTGAATACCACAATTCATGAAACGAAAAATGAGATACCATGAATGTGCCCAAAATTATAATAATTTTATAACAAAGTTGTTTATTCGATGACTACGAGTTTATTGATGTTAATTTTATCAAAGGGTCCTTATTGCCCCACTTTATACCCTGTATGCAAATTCCTCGATGTGTTAAAAAACAAAAAACACTTTCTGGGTCTTAAAACCTTTTCATCTTGCCAACTTGTATCCCGTTCTCTACCACACATTCCTCATGTATACACCTTTAACCCCTCCCCCAATCCATCCCCTTTAGCAAAAACACACACAACCCTCTCTCCCTAGATATTCCTCCTCATGTACACACCATTAACCTCCATCCCCCTCCACCAAAGCACTTTTGTGGGGACACACTGGTTGAAAGAGTGTGGTGGATGTTTTTATCTCATCATAATGATGATAATGTGATGTTATCACTACCATACTAACTAGAGAGCTCATATAACACCTTACCCCACAAAGTTTTGAGAAAAAGACATGGGAAGGGTCTTTTAAACTCTTGCTTTGCATTTCAGAGCATAATCTATGTTGGCTTTGTTCGTGAAATTTGAATAACAGGCACCATGCGACCATGCGCAGCCGATGGGTCAAACGGAACAGTCCAGAGCTGAACCTTCTGCCAACTCTGCCCTCAGAGAAGATGACGATTTTGACATAAAGATTTTTGAGAAAAAGATGTACAAACAAACAGATCCTTTGGACGAAGTTAGCTCTGCCATTGCATCACTGGGCACCGCCATTTTGTATGAATCTCGCTGTTACTCCGCCCTCGTAATGCACGGCAAATTTGATTGGTCAAGACAGCGTAATATTTTGCCAAACTACTGCTAAACTGAAGTGTTTTGGAAGTGCAAACAAGGTGATTCGTGTTCTACAGTGTTCAAATATCTAATTAAATTGAAATAGAATAAAAGTTTTAAACAAACCAAAACAAACCATTGAATTGGAAGTTTACCGCCGATGAAGGGCCCTCTTTCACACCACCTTATTTAACACATTAAATTAATTATTCATGCCTGTTGTTTGTATCCTTTTATGAAATCTCTAAAAACAGTAAGTTTCCTTTTTGGAATGATTTTCAATTTAGATTGACTGCCAAACACGCTAAAGCAGTTGCTTTACCGCACTTTGCGCATGGGACGGGATTCCGTACAATTTACCAAATTCAGAGCCAGGGTATTGCAAAACTTCAGGTACATGTTCCGTTCCCGATTGGTATTCTACAGTGTTCAAAATATATAAATCAATTTAAATTAAGTAGCTCCTCGATCATAGAAATAGACTGACAGACATAATGAAACAATTGCTTAGCCCCGCTTCGTGCTACATGCATGGGTAACATTGTTCATTATGCCTGGTGTTGGCTTAATGGTTAGGGTGGTGGGCTTGGGATCCAAGGATCCTGATTTAAAATCCCGCTCAGGTGTTGAATTAACACCAGGTGGGGTTGACTGCCTGTCATCCTTCCGAGGTCAGCAAAATGAGTACCAGCTTGCTGGTTGTATGGAGTGGCGTTGGAGTGGCGACCCGTTCAGGATTGTGCCCAATAGCCCAGGAGACTGCTTCAGCAGCACCAATGCTCTGCACGGAGTATGGTCCCAATGGATGGATGGATTGTTCATTATAATGATAGTTCCAGTGCGTGGGTGATCCTTATCGAATGAGCGATTTTCGTGGATCCAGATGGGAATTTATCAACGTGTGAGTTTCCAAGCAGAGAAGTGTTTGATGAAGACCACCATATGGTTGAAACGTTGGACTTTGACAGGTCTTGTGGACCTAAAGGATGTATTGAATGCATGAGATGGTTGTCTGCATGAGTAATCCGATTATAAAAAGCATTTTTCGTTCTTTGTGTGTACATCCATGCACTGTGAATGAATACATATGGAATTTACAGTTTTCCTTAAAATCAATGTCATTCGGTGTTTGCACATCCATCGGCCAGAGCAATTGCAATGCTCATGGGCCAGTCTTTTGACCTCGCTTCTCAACAACAGAAGCTGAGGGGCGACGGGGAGAGCCCCAGAGTTGCCATCGAACAGTTTGACTTTGATCCCTGGACGAACGATGAAAAATTGCTGTTTTGACCACCACATGCCAGCAGGAGGCACTGCATCTCGGAGTACACGCTCTTCACATGGGGACGAAGTTTGCTTGGTCTATCATTTGCATTGAGGTGACGACAAAGATTGCATGATATCTTTCAAAGAGAGTAGGCCATTGTGCGCAGTTAACCCAGCTGAGTTTCTGCTCCATGTATAAGTACTAAATGATGATGATGATGATGATGATGATGATGAGCCTGACAGAATCTACAAGGAGTCGTGGATGTCTTTCCTCTAAAAAATGAAGCTTCATTCCTCGTTATTCCAAAGAAATTCACCCACCGCTCAGAAGATTGTGACACTGGATGGAAATGATGCAAAGGACAAACATCTGCACAGATTTTCGCTCCAAGATGGGGCTAGGTGGAGGGATGTGGGGACAGCAGGGAGGGAACTTTTTGACTGCCATTCTACGAGAACGCTTGATCCATGGAACCGGTCCGCCCAACCCCAAACTCAACCACTTCTCCCTGCCTAACCTTTTTTTGGACATCAGGTGCAGGTGGTATGCCCTGGTCTTTGAATTACATGGCGTTTGTATAAGATGAGAATGATAGATCTGGTATAAGCTGGAGTTTTGTTGCATTGTAAATAGGGGACCTTGCAATTACTGCAACCAAACCACCACAAACTTGATCTACACAAGTTGAAACAAAACCAGCCAGTGGTCAATGTCCGGGGACGTCCAACCGCAAATCCCATCACCCAACGATCAGGAAGTGGCACCAAGATATCGCATCCACTAATTGACCAAGAAATCAATTACCAACTCCCGCCAAAAAATCCATCTTTTATGCTTTTTATTGACGTCCTCGGAGAAATGCGTACAGGACAAGGTGTAGCTGCACATCAGTAGGGACTGCCTCCTGGGTATTATGGTACACGAGCCTCACAGTATGACCATCACGGAACAGGAGGAAGAGGAAAAGAGCCGCAGGAGGAATTTGGAGGGTGGAGGGACTTGTAGTTTGGAATTTCCAGGGATATCACGGGATAGATTTGGTAAAGACAACAAAACGAAGCCAACAAGTATACAAGCATTAGACATGGCTAAGACAATGCACGCAACACGAACGAGTTGTGGGAGCATAAGGTTGACCAGAGGGACAAGAGAGAATTGGACAGAAATTGCGTCCCTCTGCGTTCGGTACTCGCTCGCCGAGAGAAGTAAATAGAGGAGGAGGAGGCGAGGGGAATGAAGGCAACCGTTTAATTTACAGGCGAACGCGCCAGCAATGTTACCCTGGTCGTTAACGCTCGTCGGTGCGTGATGGGAGCGGATCGGCGCATCTGATGTCCCAATTAGTGCATCCCATCCGCTCCAGCAAAATTACTCTGGGTACGTGCAGAGCAACGCGTCACTTTACATAAGTAATAGCTTTCAATTGCACACCAAGTGGGACACTTAAGTGCTTAAACAGCCGGGCTGTCATTAGATATTCCTCATATTATTCCGATATGAGCAGCTACCATTTTTAAAGGTGTCAACTTTGGAAATGCTCCTTCCATGTGCTGAAGCTTCAGGAACAGATTTCGGTGCTCCACCCAAAACGACTTGTGTTGTGCGCACTTTCGGTTCAGGAGAAGCGGTTCCAATTTCTGACCACGTTAATATCCGATTGCAGGGCGCGGTGATGATGCTGGACGTCATCCGACGGGATGAAGGATGACCCCGAGGGAGAACTAGGTCTGATCCTAGCACGAGTCTCGCACGCAGTGCGTTGTGCAGATTCTCTCGCTCTTCCCCAGGAGTATTGTGTCATCGAGTATCGCTCATCTCTCTGTCCGTGTCTCCAGGACGAGTGCGAACAGACTCAGCGATACAATGCACGTCGCTGTCCAAAGCAACTTATTCCATATAAATAAACATTTACAGTGTCTGTGCTGAATTCCTTAAATGTTCTTAATGGGTAAACACTGCGTGGTGCCTCTCGGCAACAAGGACACACCCCGCTGGGCCAGGATTACGCATAAAGACAATAATGTTGTCTAATATTGTGCCAACATTGTGCGACATTATTATAGAGATATGTGCTTCATGTCCACAAACAATTCCATCACTTGTCAAACTATACATTGACATGTTCAACATCATCTTGTTTCATCGAGTTTCTGATCGTCGAGATGGGTCTAGTCTAATGTGGTCTTGGTTAGGTGTACTGCATTGGGCTGCACACTAAACCTCCAGTTTAATATTTGTTCCTCTACCATCATATCCAAGCAATAAATAGTCTAACAAGTTCACTTTGTGGTTTAGTCCAGTTACATTACCACGACATCTCGAATCGTTACTCCATGCAAGTCCCATAGGTCTTCCCATTCATTATTCATCTTCATCGCTGTCCCTCATGCTGATGCCCTGTAGCCCTGCGCTGTTGGACACAGCAGCAGTGGCTTCCTCCACCATTAGGCGCTTCCGCACCGCCTCATACGTCTTGCTGTTCAACGTGCTTTCAAGCACACCCTGTAGTCTGAAATCTCGGAATGTTTTCTATGATGGGATGGGAAAGAATGAGAGAAGATAGAGAGAGAGAGAGAGAGAGAGAGAGAGAGAGAGAGAGGAGAGAGAGAGAGAGAGACAGACAGACAGAGAGACAGAGAGACAGACAGAGAGACAGAGAGACAGAGAGACAGAGAGAGAGAGAGAGAGAGAGAGAGAGAGAGAGAGAGAGAGAGAGAAGAGAGAGGGGGGCCAAGTAATAAAAAAGTAAACACAGAAATAAGAGCAGAACTGTATTCAGGTATAAGTACAGTACATTGATACCTCCACTCATATGTTCCCCTTTTCTCTTGTCTGTGGAACCAACTTTCTCACTCTGCACAATCATATTCTTCCCCTCAGTGCTTCAAGATAGCTGTTCACCACCATCTCAGGTCATCCCCCATGCACACTCATGGTCTTTTTCTACCCTCATTAACCCTCCATAAGCACAACCACTTTCTCCCTTGCCCTACTTTGTCCCACTGCTGTTTCATCAAGCCTGGAATTGGCTTAACAGTTAAGGTGGCTGGCTTAAAGACTTAGGTCTTGAGTTTGAGCCCTGTCACCCGTTGAATTAACACCAGGTGGGTTGACTCAGCCTGGTGGCAGAATGGTGCAGTTGCAAGGAGTTGAAGTGGTGAAGGTGGATGGGTTTAAATACTTGGGATCAACTGTCCAAAGTAAGGGAGAGTGTGGTAGAGAAGTGAAGAAGAGAGTGCAGGCAGGATGGAGTGGGTGGAGAAGAGTTTCAGGAGTGATTTGTGATAGAGGGTATCTGCAAGGGTGAAAGGGAAAGTATACAAGACGGTAGTGAGACCAGCTATGTTGTATGGTTTGGAGGCGGTGGCGCTGACAAAAAGACAGGAAGCGGAGCTGGAGGCGGCAGAGTTAAAGATGCTGCGATTCTCATTGGGAGTGATGAGGATGGACAGGATTAGAAATGAGTGTATTGGAGGGACAGCGCAGGTAGGACGGTTTGGAGACAAAGTGAGAGAGGCGAGATTGAGATGGTTTGGACATGTGCACAGGAGGGATGCGGGGTATATCGGGAGAAGGATGCTGAGGATGGAGCCGCCAGGTAGGAGGAGAAGAGGAAGGCCAAAGAGGAGGTTTATGGATGTTGTGAGGGCGGACATGCAGGTGGTTGGTGTGACAATGGAAGATGTGAAGGACAGAGCGAAATGGAGACGGATGATCAGCTGTGGCGACCCTAATGGGAGCAGCAAAAAAGGAGGAAGAAGAAGAAGGAGGAGGAGGAAGAAGGAGAAGAAGAAGAAGGTGGAAAAAAAAAGCAAAAAGAAGAAAAAGAAGAAGGAGGAAAGAGGAGGAGAAGAAAAATAAGGAGGAAAAGAAGGAGGAAAGAAGGGAAGAAGAAGGGAGAAGAAGGAGGAAGAAGAAGGAGGAAGAAAAGAAGAAGAAGAAAGAAGGAGGGGGAAGAAGGAGGAAGAAGAAGAAGAAGGAGGAGGAAAAGAAGGAGGAAGAAGAAAAAGAAGGAGGAAGAAGAAAAAGAAGGAGGAAGGAAGGAGGAAGAAGAAGGAGGAGGAGGTAAAGAAGAAGAGGAGGACGAAAAGAAAGAAGAAGAAGAAGGAGGAGAAAAGAAGGAGGAGGAAAGAAGAAGAAGGTCAGGTCAGGTATGGGAGCATGTGCCAGAACAGCGCGTCGCTGCGTCCACTTTCCGCCGGTACTCCAGGGCCTCCGTCTGGCCATCCCCAGGCAGATGCCAGGCCCATCCCATCTCCTTGAGATGCTGGTCAACCTGCTGCAACCACGAGGCATGTGGTTGGCCCATTGGCCTCCTCCACTAACGAGACTCCCTCGCTGAGAGAATCTGTGAGCAGGATCAGCGTCAGGAAAACGAGCCACATGTCCATACAGCCGCAACTGACGCTCACGGACCATGCAGGTAACAAATCTCATCCGGGTCTCTCTCAGCAACCGCTCGTTGGACACAAAATCTGACCAGCGATAGCCAAGGATTCTCCGAAGAGACCTGTACCAAAGGAATTAAGTCTCCGTCTCAGATCCTTGGTCAGAGTCCAAGTATCGCATCCATAGAGCAGACTACTGGAAGCACCAAGGACCTGAAGACTCGGACTTTCATCCTCCCGCACAGGTACCGGCAGCACCACACCCCATGATCCAGTGAATCCATGACTCCCCAGGCCCGACCCAGACGTCTATTGACCTCTGACTCACAGCCAGCAGAGACATGAATATCACTGCCAAGGTAAGTGAATCTCCCATGACCTCAACATCCTCCCACAAACAGAAGGAGGAAAGAAGAAGAGAAAAGAAGAGAAGGAGGAAAAGAAGAAGAAGAAGGAGGCGAAAAGAAAGAAGAAGAAGGAGGAGGAAAGAAGAAGGAGGAGGAATATAAGAGGAGGAGAAGAAGAGAAGGAGGAGAAAGAAGAGGAGGAGAAGGAGAAGAAGAAGAGGAGGAAAAGGAGGAGGAGGAGAAGGAGAGGAGAAGGAAAGGAGGAGAAGGAGGAGGAAAGAAGGAGAAGAAGGAGAAGGAGGAGGAGAAAGGAGAAGAAGAAGAAGGAGAAGGAAGAGAGAAGAAGAAGAGGAAGAAGAAGAGGTTGACTCAGCCTGTCATCCTTCCGACGTCAACAAAATGAGTACGAGGATATTGGTAATGGAGGGCACTGCATTAGCAGCACATCTGCACCCAAAGAAAATGATGCAACCAGCAGCCATAGGCTGCATAAGTAGCCAGCTAAATGTTTCATCCTCACTTTCCCCTTCCTTCCCTTGCTGTGTTTGAGATTGTATCCAGCTTATTCACCTCCTGCGTCTTCTTCCCCTTCTCTTTGATCTCTTTCCTCCTCATGTCCATTCTTCCTCCAAGTGTCCCTCTAAACCCTGCTGATGGTGTTTCTCTCCCCCCCCCCCCCCACTCCACTACACTCTTCTTGTCATGTTATGTTCTTTCTGTGTTCTAGCTCTTCATGAGCCCCGACTTTGTATCCAAAGAAACAACCTTTATAGTTGCCTTCCTGCACCGAGTGTGCAATAACAATTTCTTCCTCACCCCAAGAAACTTCACTCCAGAGATAGGAACGATCAATTTTTTTTGCAAATTTGGTGGAACTTGAGATTCTCTGCCCTCAATATGCACCTTCCACTTCTTTATTGCTCCCCCTCCCTCTACCTCCAACCTCCATTTCCTTCTTCTTCCAACACTCCCATACCCTCCTTTTTTCTTCTTTATGGCACTGCCCTCCACCTCCCTCTGGTGCATATCTACACGTAATGGATCCCTGAAGAGTTTCTGCCAAACAGGTCACCAGAAGCTATAGGTGGTGACAAAGAAGTCTTTCCCACGATCCACTTGTAGAGGCCTACATCAGGCCTCACTGGCTATAAGACTTTGCCATACTTGCCTTGTTATGTGAAGAAAGCCGTTATAGAAAAAAAAAACAATGAAGCCTCTTTCCACAATACGTCCACACACCTTCACAATGCGGATAAGACTCTTTAACTGGGAGACGTGAAGTTGCAGCTCCATGCGGTCAGACAGCCAGGAGCACAGAAGATTCATGCAGCCCGTGTACCAACCCTGTATAATGGGCATAGGGTCATGGATGCTACAGCACTGACACCTTGTCACAAAGTTTATGATGGAACACCTACATGTGTTTTGGTGAAGATCACCGCACACTCACGGAGAGATCAACTACAAAGGTGCATTTTTATTGATGCATGTGCACCGTTCTTGGATGAGGTTATTATTATTTATTTTTTATTTATTTTTGAAACGAACAAGCACTGACAACAAATATCAGTACCCACTTATACCATGAAAACGAGTTTGCATCTCAGACTCGAGGTTTGCCCTGTTTCTGAATATAGGTTCATGAAAATATTTTTTTTAATCTGCAGAGTATGTCCACTTAGGGGGCAACTTCTGCACCAATGCTTGCTTGGTGAATGACACTTGTGAGAGTTTGGTCATCACATCACATTTGGAGGAGTAATATCTTATTATGATGAAAGTGAGCAGCATACCAAAAGAAGAGATGAAAACGATTTGGGATGCTCCATCCACAATGAAAACAATTAACTGTTCTGCAATGCTTTACAAAAATAATCAAATGCCAACACAAGAAGCAAATTAAAATGTTTTGCAACAATAGTACAAATTTTACCAGAAAAATAGTTCTAAATCGAAATTAATAATTAAATAAGAGTACTTTGAAGATCCGGTGTTGGTATACTGTGACAGAGAGATAACATGGGCAGTAAATGATCATGTTCATGCATGAATCGTAATTAACACATGCACATACATGATTGTGATTGTACACATATAGTATTACACACATATTCAGATGTTATTATAAACATTATACATAAAATTATTATACATATTATATTCACACATATTATACATGACATACTACACACATTCACATATTATACATTATATAAACACATATTAACATGACATACTACACACATTATATACACACATTTATACACATTATATAACACATATTATACCATTATATAACCCATATTATACATATTATATAACACACATATTATACACATTATATAAACAACTATTATACACATTATTATAAACACATTATAAT
The DNA here is from genome assembly GCA_035128595.1 of Eptatretus atami. NCBI lineage: Eukaryota > Metazoa > Chordata > Myxini > Myxiniformes > Myxinidae > Eptatretus > Eptatretus atami. The sequence goes on from CM068954.1 coordinate 22,227,124, forward strand.
AACATTATATAAACACATTATTATACACATTATATAACACATATTATACACATTATATAAACCATATTATCACACATATTAACACATATTATACACTATATAAAAACATATTAATCATATATTAAACACATATTAAATACACATTATATAAACACATATTAACATTATATAAACCATATTATACATATATATAAACACATATTATACACAATATAAACACATATTATACACATTATATAAACACAAGCTGTGAATTTTCATGACCATCTGCACATAACCCTAGGGGAGTAGCATTTGGCATGAAGGCACCTCCAGCTCTCACATATTATCGATTTTTGCCCTTTGACCCCTGACCTAAGCAATATCGGTCAATATGTCCTGAGGCAAAGTTGTAGTACTCATTGCGTGCTATGAACCTGCAAAGTTTCATTCGGATCGATGCACTCACCTGGTCGCTAGGGGCCTTCAATTTTCGGGCATACCCATTTGTAGGGGGCGCTGCGGGTAAACTATTCCATATATCACAAAACCGGAATATATTTGGTAGAGCATCACCTGTAGATGATGCATGCCAAATTTCATACCCTACGTGGGATAATGGCTTTCGGAATTGATTTCGCGTGAACGGTACCGATTTTGAAGGTTTTTCGGCTGTTGCTAGGGAACCAAAGCGTCCCTAGCAACCATCACAATTTCCAAAGCACTAGGTCATAAGATGTATCTACCACCCGAGTTTGGTCAAAATCGGCCCATGTTTACTACCAATTATGCTGATGACAAACGAACAAACATCCAAACAAACATCCAAACAAACAGACAGAATTACTGACAATAAGGGTCACCTATTTCGGCGACCCATACTACATATATATATATATATATATATATATATATATATATATATATATATATATATATATATATATATACATATATATTATATACACATTATGTCAACACATATATACACATTATGTAAACACATATTATACAACTTGTACACATTATATAAACACATATTATACATCTTATACACATGATGTAAACATATTTATACACATTATGTAAACACATATTATACAACTTATACACATTATATAAACACATATCATACCAATTATGTAAACACATATTATACACTTAACACATTATATAAACACATTATACACTTACACACATTATGTAAACACATATTATACACATTATGTAAACATATTATACAACTTATACACATTATATAAACACATATTATACATCTTATACACATTATGTAAACACATATTATACAACTTATGCACATTATATAAACACATTATAGTTATTATACATAATATATACACACATATTATACATATTGTATACATATATTATATACACACATATTATACATATTATACACATTATTATATAAGACATATTATACACATTATATACAGACATATTATAGTTATTATACATATTATACATATTATTCACACACATATTATACACATTATATACACACATATTATAGTTATTATACATATTGTATACACACATATTATATGCACACATGTTATATGCACAGATATTATAGTTATGAAACATATTATATTCACATATTGATATGTGACATACACATTACACATATTATACATTATTTTCTACACAGACATTACACAAGTGCACGCGCACACACACACACACACATACACACACACACACAACACACACACACACACACACACACACACACACACACACACACACACACACACACACACACACACCTGTGGCTAGTTACATTTTGGCTGTGAGTGAACTGACACTTGCAAATCTGACATGTGAAAAAAATCGCACCACCACTTATTATTTTTCCCTTGATATTCATCATAGAATGAGGCACTTGTATTGAATAACATGCATTACAAATTGATTAAAGCAACCCCCCTCACCCTCACCCCAACTCTCCTCTACCCCTCCTCCCCATTCTACTCTTCCCCTCCCTCCCCTTTTCTCTCCTTCTCTCTCGCCCGCATCACCACCCGACCAGAAACGGCTATTAAAATGCGTTTTGCATTTTAAAACGTCAATATTTGTCCGATTTCTTCCCGTTTTTTGCAACTGAGTCTTCAACAATCTTAGCGACTATAAAAAAAATGAAATTAGAGATTGATTTAGGGTTAAGGTAAAGCCGTGAGCCTGATAAAAGTGTTCTATGAAACTCACACCTATACGGAGTGCGGAGTGTAGAAATATGGCGGCGGCCATCGTATTAGAAATTGTGGTTGGAGTCAGGCAAATTGTCCAACCAATTGGTGGAAGTCACACGCATGTCCGGATGGACGCACGCACAGCTCGTTTTTAATTGGGAGCCAATCTCCAAAAGAGGTCGAGAAATCACTTCCGTTTACTTTCTCTCCCGGCAAAGGTTTGACTATTTTATATGATAAGGCCTATCACCACAGTTTATCACCTGGGTGGCAGTACAGAAATTTAGGTGGGCACAAGGTAGCTACAGCTCGACAAAGAACATATGTTAATATGCATCAATGGCTAAACTGAAGAAATAAGAATGGGGGTAGGGTTACGTCTTTCCATTTAGTGGGGCAACTTAGCTAAATATAGCATAACAATTGTGCATTTTGTGAGGAAAGCACCAAATTTTGCACACTAGTAGCCTATCATATTATGAACAGATTTGGATATTGGGCCATCTCAAATTCAGCCGCTGATGGCTGTGGCAGCCATTTTCCACTGCCATCAAAAATTTTGAGATTGCCCAATATGCAAATCTGTTCATAATATGATAGGCTACTAGTGTGCCAAATTTGGTGCTTTCCTCACAAAATGCACAATTGTTTTGCTAAGTTGCCCCACTAATTGTAACTTTATGAGTTTTAACAGGAGAAATACAAATGACCCCTCAAAACATTTCTCGGAGATTCATCTTCTTAATGTATCTAAGCATAATGACCTTTGACCTTCAGCAAACATCACATAAAGGTCACCATGTGCAAACTCAGTGTCTCAACGGTGATAAATAGAAAATGTTCGTTTTTTTCACTTAAAAAGAAAACATTCGTCCTCCATTTGTAAGTGTATTTGTAAATAATATTTTATATTTCAAAATTACGTGATGTGTTTTCTACTATTTATTGCATATTTGTGCTAATTATACATGGACCTGTGTATTTATTTTGGGGTTGAAATAACGGTAATCTTGTTAAAAAACTATGAGCATATAATATTTTCTTTGTTTTTTCAGGTATGACTGTCCTGACGAACAACTAACCCAAGTCGATGCATGAAGAGCAATACATAGTCTCCCCCTGATGCAGCATTAGACATTGCTTCAGAAGTGCTTCGATAGACTAACCACACACCTAACGACCCAGCAGATGTAGTCTAACCAGTAGTGCTTTGCTTCATAGTATAGACCGTAGTGTACAGCTACAGATTACAGATTCAAAATGGACAGCAGTAGAAGCAGGAGTCCAGGTATAAAACTTGGACTAAAGGAAAGCAGAATATCAAGTAACCTCAACAAATGTATAAAATGTCAGAGACATAAAGGGACACAAGCTGCAAACGGCATCTCAATATTCCATTTCAAAGTTCATTAAAGCTTCACGTTTGAGACATGATGAAGTCTCATAGTGAATCGAGCGTGAAGTAAATCAGAACTTGCTGACTGTTGGT
>CM068954.1:22238956-22250490 GCA_035128595.1 Eptatretus atami
ATGATCAAATAAAAACACTTATACAGTTCTACTTAAAGACGGGCCCAACACACTCAGACACACACACACATGATGCTTTATTGAAGACCCCCGCGTCAAGACCCCCGTATTGTTCTTTTCTTGAATTTATCTCCGATGCAATGGCAGCCGGAGAAGGAGAGACGAGCTGGGGGTTACAGTTCGGCGGGATATCTGCACGCTGGAGGTAGGGGGTGCTCCGTGGTGCAGCACCTGTCAATGGTGGTCCGGCCCGTGGGCTCGTGCCCGTGGAGGAACCCGCGTGGAGCAGACGGAGTCCCCGGGCAGAGATCAGGGTCGCGGATGGGACCGTCACTTCTCCCGTGGAACGCGGAGACGGTGCGCAACCGACTTGTATTCCTGGCAGTGGCGGTGATTGGACGGGTGACGAAGTTTCCTCTCACTCCTGTTGGATCCACACAGCTCTCGCACTTCTCCTCCTCTTTCTTTCAGATGCGCCCTCTCTTAAATACCCATGAAAGGAACAAAAGAGCGCTTCGTACGGGGCGGACCTCCATGAAGCACACCCACTGTCGCCTTGATGGAAGGGTTCCACGGCATGCCGTTCCTGGGCGGGGTTTCGTGAAGCACACGTACCGTCCGCTCGATTGGACAGGGGTCCATGATGCCCTTCCTGGCAGGTTTGGGTTGGGCGAGCGAAGTGCTCGCGTCAGTAGCAGCTGGATTGGTCCACTGGATGTGGCGATTGGAGGATATGTGGTTTGAAGATATAACCTCCCTAATCCGTCGAATGCACACCTTTGATTTCTCCACTAGACAAAAGGAAGGGACCTGTCTCACATGTATCTTTAACAGAATAACTGACTCTTGGGACATCTGTATGTTGAATGTCTTATGGTTTTCCAAGATCCGTAGCAATATGTATATATATAATATAATATATAATATATATATATATAATATATATATAATATATATGTCTGTATGTGTGTGTGTGTATATGTATATGTATATATATATATTATATTATATATATATATATATTATATATATAATTTACACACCAACAAACACATCAGCAGACATATATATATATATATATATATATATTATATATATATACATATGGATGCATGTGTGTATATATACTGTTATATATAGGATATATAGACTATATAGATAGAGAGAGAGAGAGAGAGAGAGAGAGAGAGAGAGAGAGAGAGAGAGAGAGAGAGAGAGAGAGAGAGAAGAGAGGAGAGAGAAGAGAGAGAGAGAGAGGAGCTTTGCTTAAATAACAAATGACATGGTGTTATATTACGATTGTCCGATAAAATTTATTATCATGGAATAAAGCATTATCTGAAATATCTGTGAAACACTCCTGTTTAAAATAAAAGACAAAGCTCGTGCATTTTTCAGCCTGCTGCCGCACTGCTGAGAGACAGGAAGGTCAGCAATCCCCCTTCACTTGAGCAAATACTTTGCACCTCTAGAGAATGCAAAACTGAAAGAGAAATAAAGCAGGTTAGTGATCCAGCACAACAAGGCAAATGTTCCTCATGCAATGTTCATTCATCCCACTTGTACGTTGCAACAGTTCAGGATCAGTGTTTGTATGCACAGACTCGTGAAAATGCAAAATTTGGCGTCCACAGCACGAGCCAATGAGCCATGTGTTTTATCTTCTTTCAAAATTTATCTCAATGCATGGAATGCATAAATCGACAAATATTTTTTTATTTTGTATTTGGGATAATTTTATGTTTCGCAAAATTTAGATAATGTTAGTCAAACTCCAAGCCAGAGCACCGATTCAGATGGATGACATTATTCAGCAACACAACAGATCAGAAATGCACATTTTCACGATGTGTTTGTTGAAGTTACTCTGCTTTAGTTATTCTTGTCGTCAATTGAAGGATGGGTGACTAGAGATCCAGTGGAAACACTGATAGTTCCCTGTCCTCAACAGGAAGACGAAGAATATGTCAGCCTTGATGTAATAATAATATATAAACAGTAGATGGTACATTCAAAAGACCACCCCCATGCCAAATAACTAAATAACAAATCCCACCAGTGCACGACTTCACAAGGGTGTCTTCGGCGCCGGTGATGCTGCTTTCAGCACATGGAGATGGAAGTGGGGGGGGGGGGGAGCAGTGTACAATAATTGATTTAATTATTGCACAATTAATATAAATAAATAATATCGTAAATAATTGATTTCTCAATCAATTGCTGAATAGCATACCTAAGCTACCACTGTTTCATCCAAATCTGTAATCTTTTTGAAAATTAAGTAATTCATCAAAAAATGAATAATTAATCGATTATTGAAGTAATCAATAATCAAAACCTTTATAGCCAAATCCAAATATCGGCTTCTGAGCTCAAAAGGTGCCTGAGATATTGTAAGATGAGAAAGAAAACAAATAAGTAATTAATAAATCGTGAACATAAAGTAATTCATCCCAAAAAAAACTGTAGTGTTTTTGCCAAAGCACATTTCACTTTGTCCCCAAATTTCAGCTTAAGATCAAAGGATGGCTGAGATTATCGCTCGGCAAACAAACAAACAAGAAGAAGACGTCGTGCAGAGCATATACTTGCAAAATCCATAAACACATTTGACCCAAAAATAATTGGGTTGTTGAATTTAGTGACACTTGATGCAAATCTCTTTCAAATTTCAAGTCAATGAGATGAAAATTGAGGATTTTATAAATCCCTCTTCGTTGTTGACCTTTGTCTATGTTGACTTTTGACCTCAAAACAATAGGCTTCTTCCTTATGCCAAACCCTACATGTGTGAAGTTTCGTGAAATCGGGTATAAAATTGTGACTGAAGCGACAAACAGACAGACAGACAAACAAACAGACAGAATAACACAAATGGACTAACCAATATACTTGAAAAATTCTTCGATTTTGCAGTAACAAACAAGAAAAACGGAGTGAAAAACTGAGTACTCCCTTTCTTCGGCGCTCGGCGATGATGTTCTGGCTGGGATATGGAATTTGGAAGGAGGTGTACAACTATTGTTCATTACGTATGATCCACCGAGTCCTATTTTGCCTTATTTGGTTTGTGTTCTTTTTTTTTTTGTTTGTTGTTTCGTGTTGCTTTTAGTTTTGTAATGATCATTTTCACAAATTGATGGTTTTGCCCAGACGTGGCATATCATCTTTGTTCAAACTATGGTGTTCAAGCCATGTCCTCCCACACTGCAAGTTTCTAACACTGGTAAAGTTGCTGCCACCTAACAACTGCCTTGAAATAACTACATTCACCCGTTGTGAAAATGATTTTTTTACCTCTGCCCCCGAAGGTGGACGTAGGTTATGTTTTCACCCCTGTCTGTTTGTCTCTCTGTCTGTCTGTCATCAGGATAACTCAAAAAGTTATGGACGAATTTGTACGAAACTCGGTGGACAGGTTTGGTGTGTGTTCAAGTTTGTGACGATTGGATTGGATCCGGTTGGGATATTTTTTTAATTTTCAGTGATTCTTCACGCATTGAGAGATAGGGCCAAAAACGATATATAGCATGATATCTCAAAAAGTTATGGACGGATTCGGATGAAGTTGGTGCATGAGTTAGGTAGGTGACAAGACAAGCCGATTAGATTTTAGTTAAAGGTCCACAGAATCGGAAAATCGTGTTTGGTTTAATGAATAGATATGGCTTCACTTAACACTTATGTCATTGTTCTTTTTCTGAATAAATATCTTGAAGGAAAATTTTAATGTTGTTTGATGCCCTTTATAATTGTTTGCCCCCCCCCCAAAAATGCTCGATTGGCCACCCCTCACATGACATCATTCGACCTCGGCTATAATCTTCTTCTTTTTGTGTATGGCAGCCTTAGCTGCCAGGGTAGCTCTCATCTCTGGAAGTGCGACTGTGTCCGCTGATGCAGTGCCTCAACCAGTACACACTGGGTACTCATTTGCCAACTCGAAAGGATGACAGGCTGAGTCAACCCCCTGGTGTATAAATTCAGCAGCCAAGGGGCTTGAAATTAGAACCCTAGGATCCCAAGCCACACCCTACCACTATCAACACCAGGCTTGGCGTCAATAATAGTACAGTCAGTCTGACAGCACCTTTTACATAATGATTTTGACTATGGTCATAATCTGGGGATTCCTGATCAGAAATTTCATCAAATTCACTTCCTGATGTCTGAAGCGAGTTGTGCGGCCATTATCCATTGCGTGCTGACATTCTTTCCCTCAATTATGCTTTTTTTGTCCGACAGGCTTGCCTTTTTAATTGTAGCACCAAAAGTTATTATAATTAATGCACGTTCAATCCTTTCTTTATTACTTAAAATCCATATAATGACATCAAAAAAAATATTTATTTTTGCTGATTCAGTGGACCTTTTAAGGTCAAGATGCATGTCCGGCCATATCAGCGAGATACAAAAATAAACTGTTCAGCGAGGTGGAGGAATGCGCTCTAACGCAAACGTTTAGATTTTTGCCATGTTTCTTTAGCATATCAACATGTCATCACCTAGACGACAAGTCTGAGAGTTTTGGTATAGTTGTGTGCACTCATATATGCTGGAGAACCTGTCGGGTTGTATCAAGAAGGTGCACATGGACTGCCTCGACTCTCAACAGATGCGATTTCCAGGGTGCATCAAATCAGGAATGCTCCTCAAGAGTGATTTAGACATGTTACATCTCACCACTGTTCAGTGTTTATCACTACCAATAAGTAACTGATTCCAAAAATTCAAAAGAATACATCTAAGTGATTCCCCATTTCATTAGATGACGCCATTCGCAGCTCCTTGGCTGGAATTGCAGTCGAGGATCTTACATGACATCATGCGGGAATCTCGTGTATTCAAAGTAAAAGCAAGCAGAGAGTGAATACTGATATAAGAAGACAATCCGTTGGGCATTCTATAATTAGCCTGACTTGGCCCATTTCTCTGCCCGACTGGGCTGACCAGGCATGCTGAGAATTTTTGTCCAGTCAAGGACAGGAAAGTCATATAACCATAAACCCTTTCTGTTTTCATAGCCGCATGAAAATACTCAGCACTCCCAGACTTGCTGTTTTTGAAATCACACAAAAAAAGAGGAATTTAACAGCAATTCGATGAAATCTCGGTAAGGCCGTGAAAAAGAAAATTTTGCCGGGATTCTATTGTAGCGTAAATGCATCATGTATGGGCAGGATTCTTTGCAAAATATCACGTGGATCGAATCATATTGCATTTGCAACCCAAATTTTGGCTTGTTGGAGGTCATCCATTATGATATAAACATCAAGTTTCCAAGGTATCTCAAACCAACTGCATCAAGGTGCAATGAGGATGAACTCACCATGCTATGTTTGAGGAGGAATATCTGAAAACTAACAATGAAAAGGGATTAATATTAAAAGAGCAGATTTGAACTTTAGCACACTACCGAAAGGACAGATAATCTAATATAGCGCATCGCAGCGACTGAATGCGAAATTGAACACAAACAATGAATAAAAGGGTCCACCCAGCAGCAGCATGGTCAACTCACCTCTTTAAATAATTCACTCATCTGTTGCAGACTTTTCAAAAAGGGAAATAAAAAAGTAAGGAGTCATAATACCAGTCTTCAGTTTGAAGCGAACTGTTGGGGGGGGGGTATGGGGGCTGATAAGTTCAAATAACACTTTCAATCAAGTCATGTTGCAAGCTTTGGGCTGTATTGTTAGAATTTCCAGGAGCTTTGGAGCAATCCAAATAGCCTGATCGGATATGGAACGTTGCAGCTTTGTTTCGAGGCAGTGTACTGTTCCAGAGCTTAGATTATTTGCGCCATTTAAATGTTATGGAGAATCCCGGTGAAGAATTCCTATTCCCAGTGGAACGTGAAAAACAGGAGAATTCCAGGGAGAGGTATAGAGTGGCAGGTATGCATTCTGGTGAGCCCAGTCGGAACACTGCAGTGGAAAATGGACGCAACTTAAAGTAGAAAGCTGACATCATGGCCAGGGCACTAACAGGATTAATAAAGGTTTTAGAAACGTTTCTAATATTTAATATCAACTTCAGTGATCAACACACGACAGGGCTGGATGTTTTACAAATAGAGCTTGACTTTTAAAGGAATGTCTGGCAGGAATAAAGTAGCAAACCACAAGAAAAGACAGAGAAAAGTAACAAGAATATTATTTGTTAGAATACATTTCAGAAATGATAAGAAAATTAAGAGGATAGGTTTGTTGGAAGGAATGGAAGGATGGAGAGATATAGCGGCGATGAGAGGTGGAGGTGGAGAGAATGGCAGGACTTGAAAAATGAGAAGTCAGATTGAGAGGAAAGAAGGAAACAGCTGTGGCAGACAGGAAAGAGGAATAAAAAGGAAAGGGTGTGAAGGAAGTCAGAGACAAGATGGAAGTGAGGAAAAGATGGAGTGAAGAATTGAGGGAGAGAGAGGGCAGGAAGGAGACAGGCCACGGCTAGGAAGTGCACATGGAGAGGTCCCTCGATCGAACCCTCACACCTCCCGAACGCCAAACTCTGCCTCCAAGCATTAGCCGTGGGATGCCAGCCAAGCCCTTTAACATCTGGAAATAATACGAGTGGCTTAAGAATCGGAAAGTGCCCAATATGTTGGGCAAGAACACTGAGGTGGGTGTATCAGTGTGCTCGACATGCTAATTAAAGCTCATTCCGTGTCATTTCAGCCAGGGGTTGCGGTGACCCCCTCAGATTTTTCTGAAAAAATTATCAAGCTACCTTAACATATATGAGGAAGGTTTTCCAGTTATACGCTCAAATTCCAAGTGAGTTGTCCGAGATTATGGCCTACAACACCGTAGCGGAGGTTCAATTCTGGCGCAGTCGCGAGTTGCGAATTTGTATCTGAAGGCTTTTTGGGAGGGCTCTAAATTCCACGAGTTTTACAAACAGAGTTCTAAAATTCAAACAATGGTGCCTATTAGTGAGGCTTTCAGAATCTGACATCAAAAAATGTTCTACTTAAAATAAATTTTAAGATAAGTACTCTCAAACTAGTTATTTGTAACATTGGTAAAAGAAATTGAGTTTTTCAAATTGCTGCCAACACTCAAGTTTATTAATCATGAAGATTCTTGGTTGTCCATTTTACATAATCTAGTGACTGGATCATTTACACACAAGGAACACTGAAACCTTTGGAGCAAAATCTTGGGTGCTATAAGGTGTTGACTTTGCTCGCAGACTCAAACGACACTGACAATTACTCCGGTTTACCGCTCACCCAAGTGTTCACCATGTTTGACAGTTAAACAGCTCTTTTAAATTTTGTCAACTAAAGACAGCATACATAGGCAAACTGATGGTAGAAATTCAGAGTTGTTTCTCAATGACTTGTATTTTTAAACGATTTTTAAACAGGCCTACTATTTAAAAAAAACATGTTCGATGAAAGATGTAGAATAAAAGCAGTAGGGTGTGCTTTTGAAGTGGAAGAACATGCAAACATTCATAAGTTGGCACCAACAATGATCCAAATTGTTGTGTTTTTTGGTCAGTACAAAGTATGTGGTTACTTTAATTTGGCTCACATTTTTTAAAAGGATATTTAGTTATAGGCCGCGCCAATGGTCAACTACAAATTAAGACTAATCGTGATCATCAAAATCACCATTATAAGATATTAATTTGCATTCTAATTGTTATAATACTCTTAGTGGTACATTGTACGAAAGTTCACAATCCATGGTAAATGTAGGTCAATATCTGATTCAACTCTTTTTTTTTCATAATTTCATATCAAATGTTTGGACAAAATGTACTTGATCCATGTTAAAAGTGAACAGTGATTCGTTTATAATTGCCATGAGGATTATAAATACAAAGTGTAAGCAATGAGCATTGGCAGTTACTAAGGGCTGTGTATGTTAAAGCCTAAATCAGATAGAGTTGTGCTTCATGCATAACTTTGGAAATGATTTTGCGTACACCTTCTTAAGCTTTACTAACTGATTTATATATTGTTAGATTCCACTTCAGTCAATACTTCCTTAAATATTTATATTTTTCTATATGTTTGTTAGTAAAAATTTTATTAAAAAAAACGTAGCTTTTGGGACTGACAGAATCAGTTAGAAATTATGCATTAAAAAAAAAATTCGTTTAAATAGAAGGGATTGAGAACAATCTTGAATGTTCTACCGTTTGCTATGTATGCGTTCTTTAAGTGACAAAATTTAAAAGCGATGTGTAACTGTCAAATGGTGAACACTTGGGGTAAAACCGGGGTAAATTTAGTGTCGTTGAGTCTGGAGCAAAGTTCAGACACCATAGCACCCAACGATTTTTGTTTCAAAGGTTCAGTTTTCTTGGTAATGATCCAGTTATAATCATGTAAATAGGCACAAAATTCTTCATGACGAATAAACTGAACCTGTTGGCAGCAATTTTTAAAAAACTAATTTTTGACTTCATGTTCAAATCACTACTTTTTGAGAGCACTTATCTTAAAAAGTATTTTAAGTAGAAATTTTTGATGTCAGATTCTGAAAGCCTCACCAATAGGCACCATTTTGTGGAATTTTAGAACCTGTTTGTAAAACTCTGGAATTTTGAGCCTCCTAAACTGCTTCAGAATCAATCACTCGGGACTGCCAGAATTGAAAACACCCTGAGGGTGTTTTGTAGGGCCATTCTCGACACTACTTGGAAATTTTGAGCTATAACTTGCAAACTTCCTCATTATGTTAAGGTAGCTTTGAAAACTTTTCAGGAAACTGAGGGGTCACTCGCAGAATTTTCTTTTCTTTGGCTGATTGAATGGAATGACCCTATATCCCCCTTTTTTAAAGACTTCACCCTCTTCCTGGATAGCACCAATAGCAAATTTGTTTGTTTTTTTTTTTTTTCCTTTTTCCATCCACATGACCAAAACACTGTTAAAACTCCCGTGTTTGACGTTTTCTATCCTGAAATTATCAAGAAAATAACATTCGCTTAAACACTGGGCGAAACATTATTCCAGAGGAAGAATTGCCTGTAATTAGTTATCGCTAACCTATTTTGTCGTTAACATTGACATTCGGGAACAAAACCGACCTGAAGCCGCACAATTTCAGATTGGGGCTGTTCAAGACAATCCATCTCAAAGCAATTGAAACCAAGCATGGGAATATGCTCATGCAGCATGGCCATAAACATTATGCATTTATACTTCTGAGGGGAGAAAGGAAGGCGAAAGTGAAGCAACAGGAAAGCACATCGTGAGCCACGATACAAAGAGGTGCATAAGTCTGTGGTCCAGATAAAGGCAAATGCCTTAGCCAGACTGAGGCATAGGGAAAGGGGGGCCAGTTTGAAAATTCAGCAAAGAATGATCCGTGTGCTTGAGGTTGATGCCAGAAGTGGTGAAGCATTGCTGAGAGACTGTCTCAGACGGGAATCAGGACGGACACAGGACGGAACGACAGTGAATGGCTCAAGTTAAAGGCCAAAGACAGCAAATCACAAGAAGGAACAAAGACTGATGTGCATTAAAGAACTAAGGGCCTGAAAATTTCGAAAGATAAAGATTTATCGAATTGGTCCACTTTGATCAAACTGTTTTGTTGTTTAACTCTAAAAAAGAGGACAACAACTGTCAGAAAAAGTGATGAAATAAGCACACCAATTAGGCCAAGTATATAAATTAGCCCATGCAATGTTACTACATCATAAAGTTGTTAGCTTGGAGAGCAAGAATCCAAATGAGATCTCGGCGCAAAGTAGTCAGTGCAGCAAAATTGCATCATTTGAGTGACACACAGGATGTAGAGACAAGCAACAATGACACACCGAAGCCCTGCCGAATCGTGCTGTTCCCATGTCGGATGCTAGAGAATCAGATAACGACGTAGTCGTGGCAAAGAGGAAGGTCGTGGCAAAGAAGGGACGGCCATGGAAACAGCACTCCTTTTGCTCACGAATAGAAAAAAAACTTACGTCAAAGAGCTCTCCTATGTACATTTACTCGGTGACTGCTCACGTAGCACGTCGCTGATTGGCCGTACGAAGGTGATGTGGCATCCGCCACAATCGAGGCCTGGCTTAAATATTAGCCAATGGCGCGGAAGCCCCGTGTTCGTTGTGATGACATGACAGTTGATGGCACAGGCGATCCGAGTCTAAAGTCACGGCGTCGTTCACGCGATTGTTGTTGTGAATGTTATGGTGAAAGGGGTCATATTTATCCGTAAAATTTATTCAGAGATGCCATATCAGTTATAAAACAACAATGGGATGACATAAACAAGAGCAAATTTATATCATGCAATCATCCGTAATGGCAACACTTGATTGTTGGAAGTTCAGCGTGTGGTTTTCAAAGTATTGCATGACTCACTCAGGCTGGCAAGATTGCCTAAACTCATAGAATATGCACACTCCCTCGAGCTGTCTATCTGGATTTGGTCTCGACCGCAGCTACCAATGTCCATGCCTCGTGTTTTCAATCACGGCAAGGCGCGAGGCCATCAATGTGTGTGTCGTCCCCGGATGGATTTAACTGGGCGTCCCGTCTTCCAGCATGACTTGGTGGACTGAAAGATACGTGGTGCCCTTCGTAGAGTAGGCGACTACGAGCACCATGAAAAAATTAACAATTGTTGCTTAGAAAGGTGTAGTGGGCAATTGCATTAGTGGCACAGCCACACCTCTCAGCGCAATGAATACTTCTTGCAGCCAAGCCTGTTGCTGCATATGAAAGAAGATGACATCGCCATTTGTTATCAATTGCTAGGTACATTGGTAGATGGATTTCTGGGGTAATTTGTTGATTAGTTGTTTTTCAATGACACAAATGATAACCCACCCTCATATTTATAACAATGCCCATATCAATTTTTTAGACTAGTTTTTTTTTCTAGAAGTGGGGAGTGAATTAGGCATTGGGAATGCGAAACAGCAATTTGACACAGTTTGGGTCATCCGTTAGGTCTAAGTTCAAATGACAATCAAAAATATGTTCTCCTGAAGTACGTAACATCATAAGCAATCTATCTTAAACTGGGGACCAACTGTTACATACAGGAATCTGCCGTTTAAACTACTCGAGGAAAATCACAAGCATTTGTACCTGCATGACAATCCAGGCAGATTAAAAACTAAACCGCCAACCAAGAGCATTTTATTATAAGACGTGAAGAGAGCAGAGAGAAGCTGTTTTTAGACTTAGCGGAGACATCGACGTATCTTTGAAGCTGCTTTCACCTGCAAAGGCACAGAAAACAGACCGAGTCATGTCCGTACCGATCTGCAGAGACTGTGCAAACCCCAAACTTTCCGAGCATCCCAACTAAGACCTTGGCCCTTTTGGAACTGCCCAGACCTTCCTGTTACTACTTTCACACATGACCAGTGTGTGGTGTGTGTGTGTGTGTGTGTGTGTGTGTGTGTGTCGGTGTGTGGTGTGACTGGCGAGGAGGTATGAAGATGCATTCCATGAATCAATGATTTCCAGCATTAATGATCGAGGTTCATTTCCGCGCCGGATTTGCAATGGTTATCTGGAAATGGACACTTTTTCATGGATTTTGGGGGATTGATGATGT
>CM068954.1:22267275-22283996 GCA_035128595.1 Eptatretus atami
ATGGCCCACTTAGTCAATTTTGGGGAAAATCATGTAAATTCCTTCAAAAATGTTCTTCTCCAGACCCACCAGTTAGAATGCTACCAAATTTGGGTTAGAACATTAGGACAGAGTCCTGACGTTAAATTGTGGAGGTCATTACCGATCACTGGTTGACCGAAGTGTGGCAAAATGGCCCACTTAGTCAATTTTGGGGAAAATCATGTAAATTCCTTCAAAAATGTTCTTCTCCAGACCTACCAGTCAGAATGCTACCAAATTTGGGTTACAACATTAGGACAGGGTCCTGACGTTAAATTGTGGAGGTCATACCAATCACGTGACCGTAAGTGTGTGAAAATGGCCACTTAGTCAATTTTTGGGGAAATCGTGTAAATTCCTTCAAAAATCTTCTTCTCCAGACCCACCAATAAGAATGCTCCCAAATTTGGGTTACAACATTAGGACAGGGTCGTGATGTTAAACTGCTGGGGTCATGCCAATCACGTGACAGGAAGTGTGTCAAAATGGCGGACTTAGTACATTTTGGGGAAAACTGCGTAAATTCCTTCAAAATTCTTCCTCTCCAGACCCACCAGTCAGAATGCTACCTCGGATCCTGAGTTCAAATCCTGCTTGTCTGTTGAATTAATACCAGGTGGGGTTGACTGTCTATCATCCTTCTGAGGTCGGCAAAATAAGTGCCAGCTTGCTGGTATCCTGTGTCGGAGCGGTGACCCATCCAGGATTGTACCCAATAGCCAAGGAGACTGCTAAGGCAGCACCAACGCTCTGCACAGAGTATGGTCCCAATGGATGGATTCATGTACCATGCTCCGTACAGAGTGCCAGTTCTGCCATTCGAAGCACTTTATAGGCTAGGGTTACAATCCTGAATGGGTGGCCACTTCAGCACAGATAACTAATCATAATTTTATTATAATATAATAGAACATTATAATAAAATTACCAGCAGTTTGTGTCAGTTTGTTTCAAATCAGACTCTGTCCTGGCAGGCGATTGTTTTTGAGGTTGGCACGGAATTTTACGATAGGTTCACACTCAACGTGTCTCGATCCCCCAGCGGCTCTTGCGAAACCCGAATGTGTGGAGTCACTGCCAAAAGAGCGTTATCCAGGAACGTACCTTCGCAACCAGCAGCGAAATCATCTCTTTTAGTGCATCTTCTATGAGTTTCTCAAACTTCTCTTGTTGCTGTGGGAAGGAAAGGTGTATTTGGCTGAGGATTAAAATAACCAATTGTATACTCTAAAGTAGTCCTGCATTAGAGAGGGAGTAAACTGCATCAGGAATTGAATAACATGTTTAAGTGAATGAGTTCTGATTGGAAAGAACTGAATACACCATCTGAAGGGAATAGATACAACAATGTAAAGACATGGATATGCTGACAAAGGGAATGAGTGCTGATTGTTGAATGTCGAGAAATGGATAAGCTGCCTAAGGGAATGTGTACTTAATAGAAAGAACTTCTTCTTCATTCATATACAGCACAAGGCTGCGGGGTAGCATCTTTGGCTGAGGGCGGGGCTGCGCCTCTGATGCAATGCCCTCTGCTGGTTAGGGCAGGAATTTGGAATTTGGCCACGGTGCCGGCGATAGCTCGCCTACTCTTTGCGAAGGACACCATGGGATCTTTAACATCCACCAACGAACGCTGCCAGGCATGACGCCTGCTTAATGGCCATCTGAGGGACAGCACACACATTGATGAATCACTCTGCCTGTGAAACACTGCGATGACAGTTTATAGCAAAGTTGGGATTCAAACCTAGGCTAGACAGCTGAGAAGTGAGTGTGCGTACCTCAAAGCCATCCTGTGAGCCTATATAAAGAACTGAGTAGGCTATTTAAGGGAATGGATACTTAATGTAAAGAACGACATAAGAATTCTGAGGGAATGGATGCTTACTGTCGAGAAATGGGTAAGTTGTTTAAAAAAATGGTGGCTGAGTGTAAGTAAAGGGATAAGCTGCCGAAGGAAACAGGTAAAATATCTAAATGAGTGAATAAGCTGCATTCAATTGGTTCAAGTCTTCCACCAGGAGCACATGCAGGCTGGTAAAAGGAATGATAAGCTTTAGCGATGACAAGGTACAAGTTACGTTAAGACTTTTACACAGCATAAAGGATATGAAAGAGAACCTTGGTGAGTGTATCTGATTCTTCTCCTATGCAAAGTGAGTTATAACAAGCCATTGCAACTCATTTTGTAGAAAAGGTAAGTTAGGAACAGGAAATGACCTCTTTTCCACGGTCCTGTCTGCAGAGCTTGATCGCCTGTGCCTTGGCCTCCACAAGTACGTTGAACATGGTACAGACATAGGGTGACACACGGAAATCCGTGGACCGTGTTGTCTTCGATAGCCTGGACTCGAACGAAGTTCGTGTTCTGCAGGGGAAGCAACAGTGAAGAACATTCAACTTCTCATCTATAAACAATGGTCCTGACACATCAATGGGAGACAAGAATGACATAGCCATTTATTGATAAGCTGCCCATGTCTTCTGCAGGACTCCAGCCGATTCTGGAGCAATCATGAGGCTGGCAAATTATGTCTCACTAAGGATTAGCTTCTTATATATTTGAATAAACCCATCAGAACTCACATGAATATATGACAAAGAGCTGATACTCTAGGTCCCCCAACCTTTGGGTGGTTTGAGGAATAGATATGTGTAATATGAAAGCTAAATCTTGAATGGTTTTTGTAAAATTGCGTATACAAGCTAAGTTACCGAGATGGCTGATATGGCAATACAATTCAGCCCATCACAGCTGTGATCTAATCAGTTTAAGGTAATGTCATGAGGAATAGATATCTGCATTTTAAAAGCTAAATATTCTTCAGTTTTTGAAATATCACATACACAAGCCAAGTTACCCAAACTGTTTCCATGGCAACGTAATTCAGCCAATTACCATATTTAGGCGGGATAATATGATTCAGTTATTTGTATGCAGCCTATGGCTGCTTGGCTGTATAATTCTCTGGGGGCACACTTGTGTCACTGATGCAATGCCCCATGTTACCAGTAAGCTGGTAGTCATTTTGCCAACCTCAGAAGGATGACAGGCTGAGTCAATGCACCTGATGATAATTCAACGAGATAAAAGACTTGAACTTAAGACCCTAACATCTTCAGCCAGCCACCTTAACCGTAAAGCCTCAGATTCTGCAACTGGTCCAGACACCATCAGCTTACGTGTCTGAAAAACCTGCTCCTCTGCTCTTGCTCACCCTCTGTCTGTTCCATTCACCCTCTTATTTGCTCAAGGTCATCTGCCATCTGCTTGGAAATCAGCAGACATTACTTGCACTGGCATAAAAAGGTGCAAAAAGAGATCATGCAACTACAGACCAATCAGCCTTCTCCCAATCATCAGCAAGGTTATGGAATCCATCATCGCTTCAGACATTAAATCCTTCCTCTTCTCTAATGGCTTGATTTCTGATCATCAATTTCTTTTTTACCAGGTCACTCTACCCTGGATATGCTGCTTCTGCTTCCCACAATAGATGGAGGTCCTCAAAGCCAGATATGAAATCAGAGCTGTATCCCTAGACATATTGCGTGCTTTTGACACAGTCTGGCACCCTGCCCTGCTCAACAAACCCTCTTCCTATGGTATCCAAGGCCATCTCCACTCATGGCTCGCAGACGTCCTCTCCTGTCGCAGTCAACGTGTGGCCCTAAATGGATTTCTCTCGTCCCTCTTCCTGTCCAGGATGGAGTTCCTCAAGGTAGCGTTCTGGGCCCTGCTTCTTTTCTGGTTTTCACAAATGATCTCTCCGACTCTCTGGAAAATCCTCTTTATCTCTTTGCTGATGACTCCACCTCTGCCGTACCATCGTTCTCACGCAGACCGGCAAGCAGCAGCTTCTTCGCTCACTGCAGATCTGGGTAAAATCACAAACTGGTGCAACACGTGGAACATGTCTTTCAATCATGACAAATCTCACACTCTCACTATGTCTCTCCAAATGGATGGTTTGGAACCCCCCCCCCCCCATCTACTTTCTCAACAATCCTCTGGAAGAAGTCCTTTCTTTCAAGCTTTTGGGTCTCACCATCTGCCATGATCTTTCTTGGGAAAGCCACATTTCCAACCTGGACTCCAAGCCAGTCGCCGACTGGGAATCCTCCGTCGTGCAAAGTCCTTCCTTGGCCCACCTGAGCTCCTGACCACTTGCAAAGCTTTCATCCGCAGCCTGATGGAGTACTGCTCTCCCTCTGGGCTGGTGCTCCTGCCTACACCTTCTCAGCTTCACGCTGTGGAAACCAAGGCATTTCGGATCATTGATAACTCCTGCGATGAGGCTGAGTCTTTGGGCTCTCTCATTCTTTACCGCAGGCAGGTCGATGGTCTTTCTGTCTTCTACGTCTCCTCTCCGGTCTTGCCCCACCCGCTCTGCCTGTGATTTGTCCCCACCACATTCCGCAGGGCGCTCAAGGTCCGCCAACAACCCCCTTCTGGTAAAACTACCAAAATCACGAATCACTGCTCACTTTCACTCTTTCATTCCTCTTTTTTTCCAGCTTTTGGAATAAATCCCTCACTCTATTCATTCCCATTCTTCCCTCCAGGCCTTCAAAACAGCTGTTCACCACCACCTCTTATCATCCCCCATCCAAATCCTCGATCATTTCTACCCCCGTTAATCCACCCAAACCCACCTCCTTCAAATTCCCTGCTTTCCTTCCTGAAAGTCCCTGTAATATCCATCTTGTATACCCCATGTTCCCACCCATCCCTCTCCCTTCCACAGATCTCCTAATGTCTGTTCCCCACTGTTTTATCCTTCCCACTCCCTCCCCTCTTGTCTCATGCCCCCATGCTGTGCGTTGTGTGTTGGCTCTCATACGAGCCTCGACATTGTGTACAAAAAAAAGCCAACACGAGGCTTAGATAATATAATGAGGAATAGATAACTGCAATATGAAAGTTAAATGTTCAACGGTTTTGAAATATCGAGTACACAAAAGTACATGGACAGATGATCAGTCAATCGGTCGGGTAGTCGGTCGGACGGATGTCATTTTAATGTCCCCCGCCCTCCGACAAGGTTGGATATATATATATATATATATATATATATATATATATATATATATATATATATATATATACTCGTATATAACAAAATATATTGCTTCATATCAGAGAAAGTGGGAAAGCAAAATAGAATCTCCGAATGAAATATTCTCTGACATTCTGCATATTCGAAAAAGAAGAGGTCGAGTTTACACCAAGGAGTGGGTGACAAATGCCACTTTACTGTGAACCGAGCACCCAGAGGTGTAATCAATTTATTTAATTTCATTTGGTGGCACGGCTGCCTCAGGTTAAAGTTCACTAAATGTTTACTCACAATTGTTTGACCGGCGGATTATATATTTCCTATTTTTTTCGAAAATCCCAAATATGTTCTTCAATTCCATATCACACAGTTTACCAATAATATCTCCTGAAATGAAATAAAATCAATAATCAAATATTTCACACATTTGGATTCTATGCATCATAACAAATGTGGGTTTGAGGTCACATGGAACCCTCCCCTCTCCTGTGTCCACCTAATGAAGTCATCCCAAAATGAGAGCTCTCGAATATGGAAGTTTTCGGATGATAAATATATAGCCGTGTTACCATGCACTCTCAATAGCCCTTCATTGTGGCTTTGAATGCGTAGACTTGTCAATAGGCTCGTGTACCACTGTGTCTTCGAGGCTATTTGGAACTGGGCAGGGCTGCGTGAAGTTGTGTTCACACACAATCCGATCGGTCAAGGAATGGGACATTGAGTGGCGAGTGTCATCTGGTCGAATACTAGAGCCGTTGTGGCCAATTCAGGGTGTGTAGAAGTGGCTCTTCAATGTCATCATGAAGACGTCATCACGCAATTTGATTTTGGAGGGGAATGAGAAAAAACAAAAACCCGCACATTCCTGAATCTGTGCAGGCCAAGAGTTTGTCTCATAGCTCACCAACCATGTAAGTGCAGCTATTTCCTTTGCTCTGTTTGGCCGAATCTGTTCAGTGTCAGTTAAGTAGTCCGTGACGTCACATGTAAAAAAAATATGTGTGTTGTATTATTTATTGGCAGTCGGATATGATGCGAATGCCAAACAGCCGTTCACGATCACTGCTGGTCGAGAAACAAGTGGCCTCGAAGACGTGATGTAAACGAGCCCTTTGACTTATCACTCAACTGAATAATGAGCTGAGAATACAACCAAAGCTGAAGAAACAAAAGGGGATGTTTGGGGGAATAAGTACCTTTTGACAGAAGTTTCGATCATGTTACTGGCCATGAGGTGTAGGCGGGCATCCAGACTCTCTGCAAACTCAGGGTCCGGCCAGTGGAGGTCATTCACAAAGCTCTGCAAAGCCTCTAGCTTCCAGAAGAGTTCGGATGGCTCTCCTGCACAGCTGCTCAGACAGGGATACACATTCTGTGAAATGCAGAGATGACATTGAAAGTGTCCTGTGATTACCTGGGAGATCACAGGTATGGTGCCAAGTAAAAAAATAAATAAGTAAATAAATAAGAATCTTGGGCCAAAACATTACCGGCTCCTACTGTGGAGGAAATGTCTCAGGTCCCAATGAAAAGGCAGATAGTTGACCAATAATATTGCAATTAGTCAATATCGCGGACTGTGACCTCATTTTCTGCTCAGTGAAGAAGCCAGAATGCAGCATAAACTGTGACGTGCACTCATCCTACCTGAGCCTTGAAACATTTTTGTGACTTTCTTATTGTACTCGAGACAGTAGAGTCACATTTGTATATTTCCAGTTGTGAAGTTACTTAAGCAGGGGTGTTTATATCAAATGACAAGATCAAGATCGGGTTATTTAGACTTCAGTAAACCATCAAGATGATTGATGATGATAGCTGTAGCAAAAATTAACCCGAGAGTGCACCACGGCAATGATGGGCCAAATGGCCTCATTTCCTTGTTTTAGGTCAGTTTCTTGATTTTCAGACATACAAACATGCACATGTACACAGAGAATTTCCTTGTGGGGAGGGGATTTGGGGTGATGTTTTTGTGCCCTTGACCTGAACCTGGGTACCACCAGCACGTATGCAATGTTTGTTGGAGATTGGGCCAGCTGTATTTTTTGATAATTTGCAGACCTACATACATCATACAGAGAGAGAATTTCGTTGTGAGTGGGGGGGTATGACCTAACATGGGTATACCATGACCTAACACTGGGTATCCCCAGCACGTTTGCGAAATGTGGTGGAGATTGGCCCATTGCTTTTTCTTTCCTATGATTTTCAGACATACACAAACATTTTCCCTATGTTTAATTTATTGTCAGGTCAGACCAGATTAGATATGTGACTTGCTACAGATACCATGTAAACCTGTACGAACCTGTTTCACGGCCGGGTTGTCGGCGACTAAACTCTCTCCTCCACCAGATTTCCTGGTGAGGAGGGTGTAAACATATGGACACCCAGCAGGATTAAAAACAAAACCTGTCAAAGGGCAGAGGAGCTCCTTGTGAGCCAACGGACATCCATTTCTAGTGCCCAACTGTGTCTGTGGACGTCCACCTGCAGTTGGGTTACGATTTTTTTAGGAGGTTGGTGGCAGGATTTGCACTCCGGTCTCCGTAAAACCCTTCATTCTGCAAAACCAACAAATGCAAGGAAATCTGAAAACACACTCCGTGGGAGTATCTCTTGTGCTGCTGCCTTCCGCAGAGCAGCTCACCGGATGACAGGATTGGGGCAAAGCCTTCAGGACCCCTATTCCTTGATGATAGGAGGAAAACCACGGGGTAAACCTCCAGGGTCAGATTGCGGTGGTGTGTGGTGGAGTGGTGCTGAGGTGTCATCTACCAATGGGTGGTCTCCTTGGGTTAACCTGAGGTGGTTCGTTTGGGTGAGTGCCTGGAATGTCCTATCTCTTGAGAGGATGATCACCTGTCTCTGTTATCATCTGAGCTCAAGCTTTTGAGCATAGGTATTGCGGCACTCTCTGAGGTTCGGAGACCGGATAGTGGAGAGATCATGGCTGGCCCCCACACTTTTCAGCGCTTGTATGGACTGGATTCTGGGGAGGTTGTCGGATAGATCAAGCTGAAGTGCATCGTTTGGGAATGTCAAGATCTCTGACCATGATTTCGCAGATCACCATGTTTGCACCAAAGTTTGTTCATGGCATTAAAAAAGAAAAATAAAAAGAAAAAAAATTAGGCCCAAGGGGATCTATGGGGGTTGCCCCCCAAAATAGCTATTTGCTTTATTCTCAAAACTACACATGCAATTCTGATGAAACTTGACCACAACCTTCATCACCTATGACGTACCAAAGTTTGTTCATGGCATTAAAAGGAAGGGGGTCTAAGGGGGGAGGGGGTCCATCCATTGGGACCATACTCTGTGCAGAGTCTGGTGATGCTCAAGCAGTCTCCTTGGCTGTTGGCCACAATCCTGGATGGGTCACCACTCTGACACAGGATACCAGCAAGCTTGTACTCAGTTTGCCGACCTCGAAAGGATGACAGGCAGTCAACCCCACCTGGTATTAATTCAACAGCCGAACGGGATTTGAACTCAGGATCCTCAGATCCCAAGCCCACCACACTAACCATTAAGCCAACACCCGGCATGTTGCCCACCAAAAGAGATATTTGCTTTCTTCTGAGAAATGACACACAATTCCGATTGAAAACTTGCCCACCGCTTTCATCACCTGCGATGTAACAAAGTTTGCTCATGCCATTAAAAAATTTGAGGTCTAAAGGGGTCTATGGGGATTACCTCCCAAAATGGGTATTTGCTTTCTTTTCAGAAACTTCACATACAATTCCGATGAAACTTCACCACAACCTTCACCACCCGTGAAGTACCAAAGTTTGTTCATGACATTAGAAAAATCGGGGTCTAAAGGGGGTGGGGGGGGGGGGTTGCCACCCAAAATATGAATTTGCTTTTTCTCCGAAACTACACATAACATTTCGATGAAACTTGACCACAACCTTCATCACCCATGATGTCCCAAAAATTTTCACACCATTAAAAAAAATTGGGGTCTTAGGGTGTCTACGGGGGTTTGCCCCCCAAAAGAGGTATTTGCTTTCTTCTCAGAAACTACACTCACAATTCCTATAAAACTTGACCACAACCTTCATCACCCATGATGTACTAAAGCTTGTTCATGGCATTAAAAAAATAATAATCCATCGGTATTTACTTTCTTCTCCATTACATATTTTGTGGGTCATCCATGCATACCACTACCCTCTACCAAGTGAGTGCCCAGGGGTATTACCCCTATGTTTTTTTAGCTGCCGCCAACCTTCCTCGATACTTCCTAAAAACCCAGGAACCGAACTCCCCTTTTCCCATTGCCCCTTGGTTTTCACGATCGTGGTTTTAATTATTGCGGCATTTTCGAGGAATCTAATCCCCGTGATACTTGAGGGTATATTATATAACACGATATCTCCAAAAGTTATGGATGGATTCAGACAAAATTTGGTGGACAGGTTGGGTGTTTGACAAAAAGAAATTGATTCAACTTTTGTGAAGATCCAGAACTGGATAAGAGGGTTGTTTAAAATTTTTGAAGTGATTTTTCACAATTGAGAGATAGGGCCAAAATGATATATAATAGCATATTTCAAAAAGTTGTGCATGGGTTCTGACAAAACTTGATGGATGAGTTGGTAGGTGACAAGAACAAGCCGATTATATTTTGGTTCAGGCCCAGATGCAGATCCGGCCTATCAGTGGCATACAAAACATAAATTGTTCAGCCTGGCGGAGGTATGCGCTCCACCAAGTGCCATTATAGTCTGTCTGTTTCTTTAATAAATCGTTTTGTCAGCTCCACAAGCTACCAAATTGCCACCCACAGCCTCCAACCCCCCCCCCCCCAACCACCCTTCCCAGAGAAAGATGAAAAGCAAGACACCAAGGCTATGTGGAAAGTAAGAGCCGAGCCAAGACTCAGAACCGTGAGAAAACGTCAGAAGCAAAGAGAAACTGAGCGGTGAGGCAATGGGTGAGCGGTGAGAAACTGTGGTGGCACATGGGTTAATAAAAGACCAAAGAGAAGGGAAAAAGGGCAGTCCAATCGAGCCAGTCAATCCAGGAGCGAGCCAGTGGAGATTTTAGTTCTAACAGTTCTGTTTGTCAATTCCACGCTAAGAGTGCAGTTCTGGTCCCACGGAGCGAGCTCGATAAACGAGGGCTGTGAGTGAGAGAGGTGTACGAGGAGACTTTCGAGACGTCAGTCTGAGCATCAGCCAGAGAACCAAGTGCATGCGTTGGCTGCTCGCCGCAGGCCCAGATGCACCTAAACTCATCATCTCTCTCTCTCTCTCTCTCTCTCTCTCTCTCTCTCTCTCTCTCTCTCTCTCTGATGATAACAGCCAAATGTTGCTATCCCACACAATCATCGCATGTGCACCAGGTTTTTCAGTCTTGTGACCTCTATCCATGTCTTACTCTTCGTGTTGTGAATTACCGCTTTAAGCCGTTGCAGTCTCATGGGTGCATAGGGATTTATACTTGCATAAATAATTCAGTGTGTTGCTTTCCATGTCAGTCACAACCCCGTTTGCCTTGTAAGAAGCCCTGTTTTCCCACCACCGGTGTGTCAGCCTGGTGTGCAGTTCGGATTTATGACATTATAACCACGGCATGAGTCAAAACCCGCGGTTGTTGGAAATTGGTGCGAAACCCTCGTTAGGATGTTCAAAACGGTGGCAGTTCATCCTGGGTTATCGTTCAGCCCCCATCCTTTCAGATGGATGAACCGGCTGTAGGCGACAGACTTTGTTTGAGATTCTGTATGTTGGAAGCTGAAGTAAAGGTCTGTTCGGCTTTCCCAGCGGATGGCATAAGGCCTCTGACCATCCGTCGCTAAATTGGTGGCTGTCTGGGTGGAAGATTTAACCACGTGTTTGCCCACAATCCACCATTACAACATACTGTATATGTTCCCAACATGGTGGTTACTGGGATATTTCCTGCACTTGGAGATCCAGACTATTACCTCTGAGTCGGTTATTAGTAGTTTGTGCAGAGTGGTGTGAAGTGTACGTGCTTGCTGTGCTCTGTATGCTGTGTGCTGTCCATGCTGGGTGTGCTGTGTATGCTGTGCTTGCTGTGTGTACCTACTCCGAGTCCTGCATGGAAGGTACCCAGGATGGTGTAGAAAATGAAGGCAAGTTGACGGGAGGCAGCTGAACGGGCAAATTGACTGGAACTTTAGGCAGATTAACATTTGGGAGGTTGTTTGTCAAGCTCCTAGGGGGTCAGGGTGAGAAGCAAATAATCATGACATTTGTATCTTGGCGACTGTATTGTATAACAGCGTTTGTCTTAGGATTCGAAAACGCGACATTCAAATCCAGGTACCCTGAAACACTCCATCTGGTGCAACGAAAAACCCTTCTATCACTTTTATAGCAATAGGCCTTTTCTTTGTTTTTTTTTTAATCGTGAGCACAAACATGATTATGCATGTTTAAGACACAATAATTAGCAATTGCATGAAATACAACCAGTACTCAAAAGGACAAAGAGTAAAATTTCAATGCAACGTAAAGAATGATATCCCGTAATCACATACGCCACGTGCGTTCCTCATTGTATCACAAATTAAGGGGAATTGCACAGTCTGGTAATGTGTGCCATGCAGCTGGACATCTTCAATTCAAAGATCTTTAGAAAACAACGGCAAAGCAATTTCTATGCAAAAACGTATAAAGCCACAAGGACGTCTATATAAACCGCTCGGTGTTATTGCCACTGTAATGGGCGATAAAACAGCATCGCTGGAATGCATGAGATGCACAATTACCGAGTTCGACTCAAGGACGCGGTGTTCACAACTAACCTGGGCAAGCTGAAAAAGATTATTTCGAAAATAATTCCCCCTTTCCGATGCAAAATCCCCACCCGCACCCACCTCCCTCTCTGGAGATCAAATCTTCCACCTCCCTGGGTCTCACCCGCACCCCTTACCCCCCACACTCCTAACGCGCCCCAACCCCTCACATTCATTAACGATTGTTCGTTTCTCCGCCACATTTACTGGCACAGAAATGGAAGCTCAGAGAGATCATCAAACGTTTAGCGATCATAGTAGTGATGCATATTGATGAAGCATCCATAAGAAGGGGTTTATGTTGAACTGGCAACATTAAAAAGATAGTCGAGAAAACTTGGGTAACAATGGCATGACATGAAGTTAAATTCTTCCACATCTCGTGTGAAGCAAACGCCTTTCATGATCGCTGGAAACAAATAACCCGCAAGACACGAGGTTATGCAAAGCACAACTCGAGACGGCAGTCTGCATCGCTCATAACTCATCTAGCAGAACTTGACATGATGAAGTAAAAGGATTTAGATGGTACGGGCATCCATCCGACAACAGGTTTTGTTCCTGCATGTTGATGTAAGGTCTTTCACCTGATCTCACACCTGCTATTTTTGCTTATTCGCCCGATGAGGCCGCACAGACTTGCATGTGTTTAAATTAATCCATTTTTTTATTTATCTAATTTCCTTCGATTATGCAATCCTTCTTGAGCAGATGATCGAAAAGAAACACTATGAAGTATAAATTATATTGTAGAATGAAAACAAGACAATAAAGGGTTCCTCAGTTCAGTATGTTACAGGTCCTTGATAACAAAGAACGCAAAGTTAAAAAAAAAAATCAACCCCAGAGCAAAAGAAAACATACTTCATGGACTCCCAGGACTCGCGCTCGAGCCCTTTGCTGATGGAATGAGCGATGGAGGACTCCATGAGGTCAATGTAACGCACCACGAGTGGAGAAAAGGTGGCCTGCAGGTGACGGTGGAACTTTCCGTTGCACACATAACCTGGGAATTGTGGGGATAAATATGCAGGAAGTTTGAAGATAGTAAGGTCCATCAAGTAACCTAGTTTTGTATCGGAATGCAATGAAAAATCTAGTTTTGCTTAATGCTAGCAAGTTGCCAGTGCCCGAACGGGATTCTAGACGGGTAAGGATGGAGGAGGAATAAATACAAATGGCATCTTCTGTCATCGAGCCGGCAAGCTGGGAGCAACAATTCACATTTATTGTCACATCTGATGCAACTTAAGTGCTCTAATGGCGGTGAGGCGCTCCGTTTGAAACTGTTTGTTCGATATATGTAGTTATTTAATGCCTCCGGTGTTAATGCCGAGGTAATAAAAATTTGTCTTGGTGTCAAAGCCAATGAACAATTGCAAAGAACACATTACACCAAGCTGTCTTGAGGAACAAGGACATCGGCGGGGTCTACAAGTGGAAAATTTAATTGTTCGAGATGATGTAAAATGCCGGAATATTTTGTCCAAGTACGTACTGCTAAACGGAAGGGTTTTTGAAAGTGCCAAAAAGGCAACTTGTGTTCTCAAGTGATCAAGTATATAATTCAATTGAAATAAAATTAAGTTGTAGAAAAAAATTCCGGAAGGTAACAGGCATTGATGCAGTGTCTTATTCACCACCTTATTTAACACGTTACATGAGTTATCCATGCCTGTTGTTCATCCTTTATGACGTCGTTAATTAAAAACAGTAACTTTCCTGTTTGGAATAATTTTCAAGTTTGTTTGACTGCCAGACAGGCAGACAGAGTAAAAAGTCTCTTCTCTGTGCATGCACGATCAGGCCAAATTCAGAGCTAAAGTACTGCTAAACTACATGTTTGTTTTCCGATACGAGTTCAAAATATAACAATCTATTGAAATTAAGTTGTTCCTTGATCATAAACTGACACTTGTAGACAGAAAGCTAAACAGAGAGACGGACAGAAATTAACCAATTGCTTAACCCAACTCTTCGCTTCACATGCGCGGGTAAACAATTGTACATATTGCTCACTAATGTAAAATATATCACATCATGGTTTTCAGTGATGACGTCACCAGTTAGCTATGAGGAGATCCATTAATTTGTGGAGAGCAGCATTTAGGCAACTGATTCGAGCTAAGAATCAGGAAGCTTGAATGAGCTGTCTGTGGAGCAACAGTTAAAGAGTTATACCCACAAGGTTTTCTATGGATGGGTGAGGGCATATGTATGCTGAAGCAGATCAAAAACAAAATGGAAAGGAAGACCGGAGTTCTTACGATCTCCTCGGAGATGATCATTGAGAAGCTGAAAGAGGGGAAAGGCATCCCAGCACTCAGAGGGTTGCACCTGGAGGGCCATGTCAAATTCGGGAGCGTATAATGCCAGGAACACCTCCGTATGCTCCCCGAGAAGTTCCAACCAGTAAGGGAAGGCCTGTTGGCAGAGATGCCTCATTCATCTGCACTGCACGCTACATCATCTGGACCTGCCTACCACATTTGGTTTTTGACAAATTCCTGAACTGGATGTGCTAAATTAGCTCGAGCATTTGATACACCACGTCATCCCCACAGTGCTAACTAAATAAGGCTGTGAGATCATCACAATTTGAAACAGCCTGCCAGTAGTGAGGATGGGCAAAATCTAACGGCATCGACCTCAGATGGAATTATTGTTTGGCAGCGTTTTAACTGAAATGGGTCGTGATGTGATTAACATGTTGTTTTACCTCTCTTCCCTGAAGGAGCAATTCAGAAGCATGAGGATGAAAGAAACAGAGAAGGGTTAAGATTTAAAGATGAACAAGATTAGCCATTGAAAATATCACATCAATCTCACAGTTTACCTCCCAAAACGATCACAGTGTAGCCTTCCCTAATATGTGTTGAGCACTCGACATAAACTTGCATATCACATCAAAGGGACTGGTAACTGATCGAATAAGGAAGACTCTCCAAGTCGAGATGCAAAATATTTCAAAAAATGCTCAGTGCGATATCCATCCTTGAGGATAAGGGGAGTTGCAGAAAGGTCTTTGATCACTTTCATTTGTTTTCTGTATCTCTCCCTTTATCAGCCATTTCAACAGAGTATACAGAGAATTGTTATTTTTCTCTGCTATTCCCCCCTCCCACCCTAGTCCCCTCACCAAATCAACAGAAATGGTCATAAAACAGTAAAATGATTGAACCAAATACTTTTGATCAAAATACAAACGAGAATAAAAGAGTCGACTTCACGAGGTCATGACATTTACATCGATTGCCAATGATTTCTTGAAATGAATGTCTGTTTCGTACAAATTAAAAAAGTAATGAAGGACAGCATAGACTTATGAGGCTCTACGGATAAATATAGAACGTAGTGTAGTGTCTAATAATTTAAACCCAATGCATCCCGAGAGTGTATCTGCCGAGATGAGGAAGTCGTGGCCTGATGGAGCTCAACCAAGTGCACAGAATGACAACTGTAGGATTGGCTGAATACGTGGAAAGTGCAACAGACTACCTACCAAATCAAATTTGTACACAAACACAAATACAGAAAACAAGAGAAGATATCCCTAACCCACCAAGAAAAAATCCCAAAGACCAGTGTGAGCAGAACATGTCATGCATGAAACCGAAACAGCAACAAATACAGACCCAACGATTGCAAAAAAAGACAAAATAAAAATATAAAACAAAATATCAACAGATATACACCAACAACTGAGAGAACGACAAAAGAGCCACCTCCTATCGGGAAGTAGAAACTCATGTCAGAATAGCTGTACACATAAAGGTACAACAAGATATGTAGAGTAATCCACTGGAAAATCTGCAATAACTTCAATATCCCAGTTCCATAAAACTCATGGAAACATAAACCAAAAGCAATAATTGGAAACAAGGAAGTAATGCTCACGTACGACCTCATGATCCCATCGAGCGTGAACATAGAAAACAAAGCATTGTCACCGGATATAGTACTGAGATACAAAAAAAGAGAAAAGGAGGCATTGCTAATTGAGCTGTCAGCACCCAGCGATTTTGGCCTAAACAACACAGAAATCAAGAAAATTACCAAATACCAAGATTTAAAAATATGAAGTGAAAAGAACTTGGAAGCTGAAGAGCACCAAAATTGTACCAGTGATAATTGGAGCAACAGGAATGTTAAAAAATATCCTCACTGTAGCCTGGTGTTGGCTCAGTGGTTAGGGTGGCGGCTTGGGATCCTAGGGTCCTGAGTTCAAGCCCCGTCGGCCGCTGAATTAATACACCAGGGGGTTGACTCAGCCTGTCATCCTTCCGAGGTCGGCGAAATAAGTACCAGTTCCGGTGTGTGTACTGGTAGAGGGGCACTGCATCAGCGACACAGTCGCGCTTCAAGAAATGATAGCTACCATATGACCACCACCACCACCTTACTGAGATCTTAAAAAGCATCCCTGGGATCATTATTACAAACAAATTGCAGTTAGAAGCTGCCCGGGGCTCGGTGACAATCCTCAAAGGAGCCCTGGGAACAAAACTTTGAGGACAAGAAAACTTCACACCTTGGTCCATGAATCGCAATCCCTTACTGAAACGGAGGTTGATACTTCCAGACGTGGCATCGGAGAAAAATGTCTTCAGCAGTTATTCTGTCTATACTCTTCATTATCTTAAACATCTACAGTATATTAGATCCCATCATAATCACTTATTTTCTAATGTGCTAGCACATTACTGGTAAGGTGATTGTGTCACCCCCTACAATCACACATACACAGACACACAATTACATTTTTACTGTGAGTAAACTTACACATGCAATTCTGACAACTTCTCAACACAAAAGCCTCAGCCTCCCTTCCCAACTCTGTCCCATCTTTG
>CM068954.1:22298026-22315288 GCA_035128595.1 Eptatretus atami
ATATATATATATCAAACAATAACAACATAATAACATATAAACAATTACAAACCCTCAACCTCCGACCTCTCTTTCCACAGTTCCTTTCATTCTGGTATGTCCTTTTCCATTTTGTGTTCTAGCTCCTCAATGAACCTCGACTCCCGAAACATATCGCGTGCTTTCGATACGGTCTGGAACTCTGCCCTGCTCACCAAACTCTGCTCCTATGGCATCCAAGGACATTTTCACTCCTGGCTTGCAAACTTCCTAAATGGAGTCTTTGAGACAGCCAAAATGGAGGCAGCCAACATGTGGCCCTAAATGGAGTTCTCTCATCCCCTCTTCCTGTCCAGGCTGGAGTTCCTCAAGGCAGCGTTCTGGGCCCTGTTATTTTTCTGGTTTTCATCAATGATCTCTCCGACTCTCTGGAAAATCCTCTATCTCTTTGCTGATGATCCACCCTCTTCCGTACCATCTGCATCCCTCAGATCGGCAAGCAGAAGCCTCTTCACTCTGCAGATCTGGACAAAATCATAACTGGTCCAACATCTAGAACATGTCTTTCAATCCTGACAATTCTCACACTCTCACTGCGCTCTCCGAAAGGACCATCTGGAACCCCCGCCCCCCTCCCCACCAATCTACTTTCTCAACAATCCTCTTGAAGAAGTCCTTTCATTCATGCTTCTAGGACTCACTATCTGCCATGATCTTTCCTGGGAAAGCCACATACCAAGCTGGCCTCCAAAGCCAGTCGCCGACAAAGCCAGCATCCTCCATCATGCTAAGTCCTTCCTTGGCTCACCTGAGTTCCTGACCACATATAAAGCTTTCATTCGTAGCCTGATGGAGTACTGCTCTCCCCTCTGGGCTAGTGCTCCCGCCTCTCACCTTTCTCTGCTTCACGCTGTGGAAACCAAGGCATTTAGGATCATTGGTATTCCCATGATGAGGCTGAGTCTTTGGGTTTCTCACTATCTCACCGCAGGCAAGTCGGTGGTCTTTCTGTCTTCCATCATCACCTCTCTGGCGTTGCTCCCCCCTCCCCGCGCTCTGTCTGCGATATGTCCCCCCATATTTCCGCATGGCGCTCAAGGTCCGCCAGCAACCCCTTTCTGGTAAAACTACCAAAATCAAAAATCACTGCTCACCTTCATTCTTTCATTCCTCTTTTCACACCGCCTTTGGAACAAACTCCCACACTCTTCAATCCCACTCTTCCCTCCAGGTATTCAAAGCAGCTGTTCACCATCATCTCATATCTTCCCCCATCCAAAACCATGATCTTTTCTACCCCCGTTAATCCAACCTAAACCCACCTCCTTCAAATTCCCTGCTGTCCTTCCTGAAAGTCCCTTTTGTGTAAGGACCTGAAAGTCCCTGTCGTGTACATCTTGTTTACCCCGTGTACCCTGCCCAATCCCTCTACCTACCACAGATCTCCTCATGACTCTGTTCCATGCTGTTTTTTTCCTTCCCTCTCCCACCCCTCTTGTCTCCTACTCCCCTTGTTGTAAATTCTGTGTGTTAGTTCTCATATGAGCCTCGACAGTGTATCAAAAAAAAAAAAGACTATACGCAAAAAAAAAAATCTGCAACCATCTCTCACTTTGTTACACTTTACTTGCTTTATTAACCTTCCCATATTCTATGCTCTTGCTGTCCCTCTTTCCCCTCGTCACTATTTGTTGTCCAGCTTACCATCCTGCTTGCATTGCTCATACACGTGCTTGTAGTTTATAGTGGCAGCAGTTTCCATGCACTTCCGCAGGAGGACCTGCATCTCCTCGTGCGGCACGGCTGTTGAGATGTCTTTCATGAGCACCTGCTCACAACGTCGGGGTACAATGACTCTCAAAGACAATTGGCAACAATATTTAAAAAGTAAGCACTTCTTTGCAAATTGTGCAGTGATGACAACATATTGTGCAAAAATATTCCAAGGCCTGTGGATTGGATCATGAAGAAGAGATGAGAAGAACAGTTAAAAAAGTTATTGGCTGCAGGATATGAACAATGATGGGGCTGTATAGAAAGCAGGTGATGTGGGAATGCACTTCAGATTTTCAGATTCACCAAATGTAGCGTTGCCACGGTGACACATACCCTCTCCATCAGAGATAGAGTGGCCTTCAAACCCCCTTCTGGCCGGCCAAACGGGAAACAGTACCTAAAGAACGTGGCAAGGTTTTACAGAAGGAACAAAAGAAGTACACAAGATACACGAGAGAATGCAACAGGATTGGCTTATACAAAAGACAAATATTTATTCATTTCTCACTGTCACTAAATTCCACAGTTTAGGGCATTAAATTATTCGAGTGACATCAATTGACAAAAGACTAATTTCAAAATCAAATGAGCAATAACTTCTGCTCGTAAGACTTCTTAAATGAAATACATTGAATTCCTGTTTTGACAGTTTTGGAGAATGATTCCTGGACAGTAATCATAATATAATGGGGGTAAGCCTGGAACTTCTAACACACTTTTGTCCGAACATATTCTGTTCATACTTCCGAAATCTTCACATTATGTGTTCCATGTACTTACGCGGGTGATAGCGGATTCAAAAAATCGAATATAGATAGAATTTTCAAAGAGGGAATCGATGACGTCACAATCAGCTGCATTCGGCGGCAAACCAACGGCCGGGTCCCAGACCACGTGCTTTACTTAACTAAGTCCATGAGTTCAGGATGTTTGTTCAACTCAGCATTTACGACTTTTATCCTGCCATGTTGTTAATCTGTTGATGGAGGTAATATAGAAACGATGAATATGTCAAATCGTTCGTGTTACTCATCTGGCACGATGTGTCAAGGCCAACAATCTAAAGCAACCGGTCTCAAACGCTACCCTGGGCACCCACACATGCCACCAATATGAACTGAGCTGTGAATGCGGCGCAAAACATCCAAAGAAACTACCGTAACTAAGTATTGTGATCCGTCCTGTCCCCCATACCCGTCGTAGACGGGTATCTGCTATTAAATAATAATGATAGCAACAATATAAATAGTCCCGTGGGGGGGACTGACGGTTATTTCCCCAACAATCGGGGTGAAAATGAGGGATTAGGTGGAAGGGGCCATGGCCCCCTTCCTGAAGTGGTATGGTCATGGGGAGCACAACTTAACTTAATGACATGGTCCTTATGTTTCATGAAGATTTTGGCTGCATCTGGCTATTGGTTTCTGAGATTATTTTTAAAATTACCTGAATTTGAGGTGAAACCCCCGTTTTCAGCCTCTGATATGGGGCAGATCCAGATGGGTAGCACAACCCCATGAAACCTTACTGTTCTGATGTATCGTCCCAAATTTGGTCTTGGTCCATATCGGTCAAGTAGTTTGTGAGGAAAATATGTTTTCGTGACTATGGATTAGGGGAGGAAGGCTGTGGCCTCCTTTCCAGGGGAGATACGACCATGGGGAGCACAAGTTAAGGTTCGGGCATGGTTAAGATGCCGCATGGCCAGTAAGGTCTGGATCTGTTTGTCGATTTCTGAAAAGAAGATTTTGAATAAAATACCAATATTTGGGGCAAAACCCGCTTTTACTCCCTTTATCGGGGGCACATCCGGATGGGGAGCAAAACACCAAATTTAGGACCATATCGGTCGGGTAGTTTGTGAGGAGATGTTTTAGTCAAATGTTAATGTACGTACGTATTGCCAGACATCGGGATCCACTCCATGAGCTGATTTCAGAGAAATAGCCGAAAAATAATAAGACATACCAAGAAGAAGAAGAAGAAGATAACGAATAAATGTTTTTGTTTAGACATATATATATATATACATATATATCTGCTGTAGTCATGGTTCATTTAAAATGTTTATTCTTCAGTCATGAATAAAGCATATTTCATCAATTTTGTTTCACCTCATACCTCCTGGTGTGTGCCCCGGTTTAGAATAGGTACACCGTATCC
Source organism: Eptatretus atami (assembly GCA_035128595.1). Lineage (NCBI taxonomy): Eukaryota > Metazoa > Chordata > Myxini > Myxiniformes > Myxinidae > Eptatretus > Eptatretus atami. Next base: position 22,301,945 of record CM068954.1, read on the forward strand.
GTACGTGTCATAAGAGGCGACTAAAGGGTTGGCATCAGGAAGGGCATCTGGCCATAAAAAAAAACATTTCCTCAAAAAGGGAACCATGATAGAAGGTTGTCATGGAACCTGCAAGGCTAACCCCACCTCTAGCAGGGAAAAATGGCCTAAAAATGTGTGTCTCACCTCATACCACCTCTCCTCGCCTCATACTGCCTCATCTTACTCCTCCTCATACTGCCCCTTCTCACCTCATACTGCCTCATATCGCCTCATACTCCTTCTCCTCATATCGCCTCATACTCCTTCTCCTCATACCACCTCGCGTCATACCGCCTTTCTTCACGGAATTGGATTGCAACAATTTTCGCCCGATGGCGTCAGAGGTACAACACTTTCTGTGTATCGCGGCGAAGCATCAAATGTTCTGAGCATGAAAAGGAAGCACAATTGGAGAAGACGTAGCAATAATAAAAGATACTTAGCTTTGGCTGTAATTCGACATCATCTGATGGCGATGGCCTTTTTCAAAAGGCAAAAGAGCCACGACGAGCAGTTAATCAAATAAGAAAAGCACAAGCAAGCCATGCTGATTTAATGCCCTTCCTGGATGTAGCACTACAGGCCGCAATCCGAGGTTATGCGGAATTCATTTAGAAGATGATGCCTTTACCCTTTTTACCAAGTCATCGAGGACGCAGTTCGTCATACCTGTCCTGTTTATTCCACGAGTGACGGGTCGTTGGAGTTTGAAAGACTGCTCATACTTCATGTGGATCACTTTCGCACGTTTTTGTGGAAATGAGATTCACATAATGACACGAGGGGAACTCGAAACGTCGTGCGGATGAGATACTCACAATAGCTTGAGACACACCAAAGTTTTATTTTATCTTTGAAGAAAGCAACAAAAAGGACACACGGCTTCTTCCAGAAATAATGGCTGGAGCTCATCAGTATCGTCTTAACTTTTGCTTCGATGATCATGAGACAAGAGATGATACCTCAAAATAAGGTAAATTTTGATAAAGACAAAGGAATACAAAGAACGTGGACACAGGAGAAGGCGATTTGGAGCATCGTGCCTGTGGTTCATCCATCCTGCAAAAGTTGATCAAATTAATTTCACCAGGGGAAGGGGAGGGGTATGGAGAAGGAGGAGTACAGTACAGGTAGGCACATGGACATCACAAAGGTGTTTTAATTGCTTGTATTTTCTGCTATTTCGGTGGGGGAGGGAAGGGGAAGAGGAGTGCGGGGATGATGGGGGAGTAGGTTGTCTACAATCATCTACATTGGCTAGAGCTGAGAAGCATTTGTTTTTCTTTAAAAAATCCCAGTTCAAGTGGCAAATTAACAATTGCACTCATAGCAGGGAGGTATATGAATAGTCTCAGGAATCTGATGATCAACGTGTACCTAAAGTGTGTGACTTGATCTTCCAGCAATGTCTTAAGCCTCTCCTTCACCTCCTTGAATCTTTCCCACTCCTCCTGCGTCACTGTTGCGAGTCCATCGGGGCTGCATGAGACAGACAAAGCAAAGAGAAGTTTCCAAGCAGCACCGCCTGTCAAAGGAACATGGAGGGGTATCCATGGCCTGGATATATCCCACATCGAGAGCAATGCACAATAACTGTATTCATGGATTCTAAAAGGGGGGAGATAATGTTTTTCGTGCAGATGACTGATGGTCATCGGACCAGCTCTGTACCCTTTCAGGGATGGACCTCAAATTAAACGTCCCCGCTCTCTCGCTATCCTTCAAAACCCTTGTCAAGATGTCTAATTCCATAATTCGTGCCTCAAACTAATTTATCATGCAAGTATGAATGAAAATATTTATTCACACCAAATATTTACCGAGTACATACATCATTAATAGAGATAATTCCTGGTGTTAAAAACTATTCAGAAATAAGAGACCCATTTGTGAATTACCTTGAGACACTTCTTCATGTGAGCAACGTCTTTACATCTCTATTGACGTCAAGAGCCGCACGATTATTGAAATGGCAAACATACACGTTGGACAAAACACATTATCTCGAGTTTGGCACGAAACAGGGACTTTTCTCCATGAAGTCATGAACGAGGAGGTGACGCGTACATTGTTGCTCTTGCTTTTCTTTCATCGACAATGTCAACAGGATGACTGTAAGAGCACTTTTAATTTAATGCCGCACCAAACTTCACTGCCCTTTACACCTGAAAACATTTTCCCTTTAGCGAGATAAGCAAAAATGGATTTTTGAGTGCCCTCTTCAAAAAGAGTACCACATAAGAGATGTAACATTAGTATAGCTGATGTTAAGAGGTCAGGAGAAGGCTGAGGGAATGAACTAGCAAGCTACATTAGGAAATCCTTGCTTAATGAGAAGGAACTTGTACTTCCCATGTGAACTAGTACCACAACTTCTTCTTCTTCTTCTTCTTCTTGCATATGGCAACTTGGCTGCCAGGTAGCTATCATGTTGTTGGGGTGCGACTATACCGCTGATTCTGTGCCCCTATACCAGTACACTGGTACTCATTTTTCCAACCTTGGAAGGATGACGGACTGAGTCAACCCCACCTGCTGTTAATTCAGCAGCCAAGAGGGCTCAAACTCAGGCTCCTAAGATCGCAAACTACCTACCTAACCACTAAGCCAAACACCAGGCTTTACTACATCTCATGGGTATGGAACTAAAAGCTGTTCATAAGAACAGTGTGCATGTGAAAAGTAGTTTGTACTCTATCCCATGTACATATGGGAAAGCATATAATTGCACTCTTATCATTGTGAGGTTGTGCATTATAGTTACTATGTATGAATGAAGTGGTATATACCGATTCCCATGTACATGTGAAGCACAGAAGGCAAAGCTGTAGTGTAGCAGAGTTGGGTCTGTGACAGCACCGTGTGAGGCCAACACCAGGAGCTCCTTCAGGTAGCAAATGTGGCGATGACATCCCCGTACACCATACCGTGCGCAGTACTCGTCGAGTACAAACACCTGGCCAGGACTGAACCAGCCCTTGGGGTAAAAGGCAACCAAAAACTGCATGAGGTGTGCACTGCGTGGGAGGGTACGCTCCGTGGGAAGGTACGCCATGCGTGAGGGTATGCCCCATGGGAGGGTACGCTGGGCAGGAGGGTAAGCTGTGTGGGAGGGTATGCTGGTATGCTACATGGGAGTGTATGCTCTGTGGGAGGGTACGCTGGGTAAGAGGGTAGGCTGTGAGGGAGGGTACGCTCCATGGGAAGGTACACTATACGTGAGGGTATGCTCAATGGGATGGTACACTGTGTGGAAGCATATGCTCTGTGGGAGGGTACGCTGCGTGGGAGGGTACGCTGCATGGGAGGGGACATTTTGCAAGAAACTCTACATTTTAATCGCTCCTAAACTAAAATCAACAAGAGAGCATCTCAAAATGCAAAGCACGCCCCATTGTACTCAAACTAAACTTGACAAAAACAACAGCTAAAAAAAAACATATGTACACGGTATATCAATTAGTCTTCTCCATATTCTCTGAAAAATAAATGTTTGTTGAAAACTTGATGGCAAAAGCTCAAATGGTAAGAACATTATGGGTTGGACAGACACACTAACACGAACACACTTCACTTCCATCTCACTTCCGTCTCCCGCTGTGCAACATACTGGCTAAATACCACGAAGGGCTGACTACCAGGCTTGTTGTAAAATGGGTAAAACCACATCATTTGAAGGGAATCAGGAAGCAAAGAAAAGCAGAACGGCTCACTTACATGACACAATAAATAAATCATTCGACGGTGAGATCAGCTTGAATTGACCAATTGATGTTTGGATCAAGTGGGAGAAAGCATCAACGGAACCAAATACGTACACTGCTTGAAAGGCTTGCTCCTCACAAGGTTTACACCATTCACAGGAGAATTAAGTATAAATTCACAAAGCACATTTAAAAAATCAGTCAAAATTAAACTTTCATCATCCTGGAAAATACTTAAGCCCCAAATGAAACCCCTTATCTAAATGATGTTTATTAGATAAATACAAGTTCAGTAAGTTCAGTAAATTCAACACTCAAATAATCACACTTGGGAAGTTATATGTCAAAATATGTAAGTGGCCCCTTAAAAGGATATAGTGAAGGTAAAATTAGCATATTTAATAGACAGCATGGAAAAGTTATAAACATGAGTAATAAAACAGGTGGCGAAGTGAAAACATTCAGGAAGCATGAATGTGAAGCAGAGACAACAGGCCAAACAAGAGGCAGTCAACGGTGGTGAAGGCAGCAGCTCATCGGGGAAGAAGGATGCCGAGCACACTGTTGCAGGATGGTTGAGCAGAAATTGAAGGTGATTCACATCAAATGTGAGAAAAGATCGACACGGATTCCTTTGGACGCCTTAAAAATTGCCACAAGAGTATTTGCAATGATAAGTAAATGGTTGTATTTAAAACTAGAACAGCACTCGGTAGAATGCATACCTCCGCAAAGCTGAACAGTTTACGTTTTGTATCCGATTGATAGGCTGGATCTGCATCCGGACCTGAACCAAAATCGAATCGGCTTGCTCTTGTCATCTACCCAACTCATCCAACAAGTTTTGCCATCCTGCGCAGTTTCAAGATTGCAACTACCACTTTTGATCGTAGTGGGGAGGCTTGTGTGCTCCTGTTATACTGGAGAGCTATACTGGTGGGAGCTTTGCTCCTGGTAGGTCCTAACTAGCCAGGCAGGTCAGTGGGTAGGAGCCAGACGAAGAGTAATCATATCTTTTGGGGAAGGAAAGTTTTCCGCCTGGCTGAGTCACCCACACCACCACAGTGGTCCTTCGAAGATGCTTTCCTTGTTTCAGGACGAGGTGAAAGGCACTAGCTAGTCCTCTTTCTTTTACTTCTTCTCCTTCTGCTCTTTATGTTATTTTCTTTTTCTATTCTTCTATCCTGCCATTTCTGCCTGTTTTCCTCTTCTTCATTTTCTCCTTCCTTTTACTATCTTCTTCCTTTTCATGTTTTATTCTTCTTCTTATTATTTTTATTTCTCTTCTATTCTGCTACTCTCTGTCTCTGCTGTCCTGCGTCCTTCAAACTGGGACTTCCTGTGGAATCTGATTAATTCTGCCTCTCTGAAGGGTATCGGAAATAAACATGTCACAGGTCATGACCGCCTGGTAGTATAGGATCCCGAACGCATTGGTAATGCCATGGGAAGCTGATCTCTCAACAGGTATGAAGTGTCGAAGTGGTTGTACCACCATGTACAATGGACATGCGTGGATGGTGGTCCATGCCGCCACTTTCGGTTAGATTCCTGAGGCCACCAGAGTGGCATTGTTACAACAATGTGTTCATTTGAGTTCCTTTTAGAATGTCTTGGCCCGGTTTTGGACTTTCGTGTTAGCTGCGACTGATGAATGTCTGGTCTGTTAATCATGACTCATTAAATATGATGGTAAAATCACAAGGAAATAACACTATACCTGCACGTGTCAACCTATCAACTTGTGCGTTACACTCAAATTACTTTAGTATCATTTTCTCCAATATTAAGGTTTTTTTTTAATCTAATTTTACCTCTGTTCAATCACACATTCATGTCAATTCACCTGGTCTGCTGGCTTTCTCAGAAAGTAGATTGGATAATGACATCACTTCCGACTCTTTGGGAACACCTGTTTACATCTTTTATCAACTTGATCATCCTCCATCTCATGGTCTTGGTATATATGTCAAAGACTCTTTGCCTGTAGCTCATGGAAACTCCTTTGAATGTAGCACTCATGAGTTTATGTGTTTTCGTCTTGTTCTTCTCCATTCCACGACATATCTCTTTTTTTTTTCTATACTGTTCACCTTCATCATCCTCCTGTGCAGTGCTACATGTCATCTTGGACAGCATTGACCATGCGTGCTAATTTGTTGCATCCTTCGATCAGCTCGGATCATAGTATTAGGTGACTTCAATGTTCACCACAAGGAATGGCTGATATATTCTTGTAATACTGACCCTCCTGGCATTGAAACTTGTAATTTTTTCTGTTTCTCAAAATCTCACCAAAATTATAGCATCTCCTCCTCACATCTCTAATCGTGATTCTGATGGAAGGTACTTATTTGCTCTTTTCATGTGCTCTGACCCGGATGAACGCGTTGCAAGGTTTTGCCTCCATCTGGGAACTCGGATCACTGAACTGTTTCTGTACATCTCTCATATTCTTCACCGACATCTACATTCCTTTATTTTCACCATACTGTTTTTTCTGTTTGGGAAAGCTGATTGGGACGGATTTCTTTCTTTTCTGCTCTGCTTTCAGTCTGGGCCTGGATTTGGCTGCTGAGGAAATATCCCAGTAGGTTCGCATTGGAATTGAGAATTATATTCCTTTACGCACCTATCAGATAAAAGCTCGTTCTCAACCCTGATTCACTCCTGCTTGTGCGGCAGCAATTGCTCATCGTAACCATTGTTTCAAGCAGTACCATTTGCTGGGGACCTTTGATTCAAAGCGCCTGTTTCATGTAGCTGGTAATAATCGCTGTAAGAGAGTTTTGGAGGATAGCAAGCAGAAATACGCAGACTCTTGCTGGTTATATTACCACTTAGCGGCTTGGCTCTGTAGACTTTTGGCGGATTGCCAACAGTGTTCTGAACCACACCAAGGCCCATACCCCCTCTCTTTCAGGATCCTAAGGTTCTAACCTCCCCTTTGGATAAGGCCAGTATTTTTTGCAGAGCAATTTACCTCTAATTCCTCACTTAACGATGATGGACATTCCCTTCCTGTTTTTCCACCTTACACAGATAAGGTTATTTCTGTCCCTATTGACACTCCTAAGAATGTTGCCAGGATTATTCATTCTTTAGATGCCTCAAAAGCCACTGATCCGAATGGTATTCCTGTAGTTGAAATGCAAAGCTGTTGCCCTGAACTTGCACCAATTCTTGTCAAGCCATACAATATGAGCTTGGCCAATTCAGTGTTTCCCTCATCATGGAAAGTGCTTTCCATTGTCCCTGCTTTTAAGGGAGTCAGTGAGCATTCGCTGGCTATGAATTATTGTCCCATTAGTCCTATTCCTGTAATTTGTAAGATCTTTGAATGCTTCATCAATCATAAGCTTCTTAGTCACCTCGAGGACAATGAACTTCTTACTGATTGTCAATACGGCTTTCACCATTCCAGGTCAACGGGCGACTTACTCTTCCTAATTACTGATCATTTTTACAGGGCGATGGATTCTAGGGGTGAGACCTGTTTAGTTGTTTTTGGACATTTTAAAGGCCTTTGATAAGGTGTGGCATAAGGGACTACTGTGCAAGCTTCAATCGTATGGTGTGTTGGGTGGAATGTTGTCCAAAATTTCTGCTTTCCTTTCAAACCAAAAGTTGAAGATGATCCTTGATGGTCGATCATCCCCGACTTGCTCTGTAAATTCTGGTGTTCCTCAGGGTTCTGTTCTTGGTCCTCTTTTTCTGGGATATATCAATGACTTGGCTGATAACATTTTATCCCAGCTTGCCATGTATGCCAATGTTTCCATACTCTACTGTATATCCCCTAATTAAAGTAACACTTCTTGTAATGAGGTTTGTGTCTCACTAAACAATGATTTAGAAAACGTGTTGAAGTGGGATCACGATTGTCTGGTAACCTTAAATGCCAAGAAGACTAAATCGCTGTCCCTGTCTCGTTATAGAGATAGGTCTTTTCCTCCTGTGCACGTGGGTCCTCTGATCTTGCCGGAAGCATCAAACCTGTGCCTACTTGTTCTTGATATCTCCCCTAATCTCAGCTGGGAGAAGTATATATCAGGTATTGCAAAGAGTGTTTCGATGGGAGTTGGTTGGCTATATCGAGCCCAGAAATTTCTACCTCCGGATGCTATCCTCTATTTGTATAAGACAACTATATGCCCCCTTATGGAGTACTGTTGCCACATTTGGGCTGGAGAACCTTATTAGACTGTCATCTGTCCTTATTAGACAGGCTCCAGAAGCGTGTAGTCAAGTAGAGCTCGGATCTTCTTTCCAAACACTTTCACATTGCAGGTGTGTTGTGACTCTAAGTTTGTTTTACAGATATTTTCATGGTAATTGCTCTACTGCTCTTTCCAACTTGGTACCTTCTGTCAGCATCTTCAGTCCAGAGACATATATTGCCACCACTTCACACCTATACACTCTGGCCACAGCCGAGAAAGGTGAGAGGCAGGAGCATCATACCCAGGTGTGATACATAATAAAATATACCATATATATCATACAAGTGGGGAGATTAACACACTTTTGAGGAGGGGTATGTTGCTTGTGATAAAGAACTATGCAAGTCGGGTTTTTTTTTGCAAGTGCTACATCAATTTGGAATGAATTGCCAGTCACATGCTTCTGCACATCTTATGATCCATTTTCTTTCAAGAATAATATAAATCTCCACCTCCTTAATCTTTAATCGTTATTCTTTTCGTCATTTTCTCTTCTTTTGTAGCCCAACACTTATTTTTTTGTGCGTACCTTGTCAAGGCTCGTATGAGAGCTAACACACAACACATAGCAAGGGGGGCATGAGATAAAGAGGGTGGTGAGGTGGGAAGCACAAAACAGTGGGGAACAGAGACATTAGGATATCTGTGGAAGGGAGAGGGGATGGGGGGGGACATGGGGTATACAAGATGGACTTTACAGGGACTTTCAGGAAGGAAAGCAGGGAATTTGAAGGAGGTGGGTTTGGGTGGATTTTCGGAGGTAGAAAAGATCGAGGATTTGGATTTGGATGGGATGGGGGATAAGAGCTGGTGGTGAACAGCTGTTTTGAAGGCCTGGAAGGAAAATGCGATTGAATAGAGTGAGGGAGTTTATTCAAAGGCGGGGAAAAAGAGGAATGAAGAGTGAGCAGTGATTCGTGATTTTGGTAGCTTTACCAAAACGGGGTTGATAGCGGACCTTGAGCGCCCTGCGGAAATATGATGGGGAAAATCGCAGACAAGCAGGGGGGGGGCGAGACGCGGAGAGGAGACGGTAGAAGACAGAAAGACTACCGCCTGCCTGCAGTGAGAGAGTGAGAGCCCCAAAGACTCAGCTCATCGCGGGAGATACCAATGATCCAAAATGTCTTGGTTTCCACAGCGTGAAGCCGAGAAAGGTGAGAGGCAGGAGCATCAGCCCAGAGGGGAGAGCAGTACTCCATCAGGCTGTGGACAAAGCTTTGTATGTGGTCAGGAGCTCAGGTGGCCGAGGAAGGACTTTGCACAATGGAGGATTCCCAGTTGGCGACTGGCTTTGGAGGCGAGGTTGAAATGTGGCTTTCCCAGGAAAGGTCATGGCAGATAGTGAGACCCAGAAGCTTGAAAGAAAGGCCTTCTTCCAGAGGATTTTTGAGAAAGTAGATGGGGGACGGTGGGATTCAAGATGGTCCTTTCGGAGAGACATAGTGAGAGTGTGAGATTTGTCTGGATTGAAAGACATGTTCCACATGTTGGAAGAGTTTGTGATTTTACCAGATCTGCAGAGAGTGAAGAAGCTGCTGCATGCCAGTCTGGGGGATGACAGATGGTAGGGCAGAAGGGTGTAGTCATCAGCAAAGAGATAAAGAGGATTTTCCAGAGAGTCGGAAGATCATTGATGAAAACCAGAAAAAAAACAGGCCCAAGAACACTGCCTTGAGGAACTCCAGCCTGACAGGAAGAGGGAGAAAGAACTCCATTTCAGGCCAAATGTTGGCGTGACAGGAGAGGAAGTCTGCGAGCCATGACTGGAGATGGCCTTGGATACCATAGGAAGAGTTTGTGAGCAGGGCAGGGTGCAGCCCGTGTCAAAGCAAGCGCTATGTCTAGGGATATGGCTCTGATTTCCTGTCTGGCATTGAGGACCTCCATCCATTGTTGGGAGAAGAAGCAGCATATCCAGGGTAGAGTGACCTGGTCTGAAACCAAATTCATGATCAGAAATCAGGCCATTGGAGAAGAGGAAGAATTTCATGTCTGAAGGATGATGGATTCCATAACCTTGCTGATGACTGGGAGAAGGCTGATTGGTCTGTAGTGCAGGGATCTGTTTTTGCACCTTTTTATGCAGGGCGGTAATGTTTGCTGATTTCCAAGCAGATGGCAGATGACCTTGAGCAAATGAGAGGGTGAATAGAACAGAGAGAGGGTGAGCAAGAGCAGAGGAGCAGGTTTTTAGGACACGTGGGCTGATGCCTCTGGACCAGTTACAGAATCGAGTCGAGGTTTGACAGCAAGCTCTCCCACTTGTCAGGAGAAAAGGACACAGAGTCCAGGGACAGTTGGGTGCAACTGGGTAAGGTGGGTACAGAAAGCGATGGGTTTAGACAAGATTTGGTGCAAACACGCGAGTTTAGGCATTCAGCCTTTTCACGTGCGGTATCAGCAGTGGGCCATTTGAGGTAAGGGAGGGGATGGAGGGGGAACATACACCAGAAACAGATTATTTAGATGCCACCAGCATTTGTAGGAGGGAAGAGGTTTGAAAGTTCAGACTTGAGCTTGGAAAGATGTTGTTTTCTGGCTCTCCTGAGGGTGGTACACACTTGTTCCGAGCTTTATGGAAGGAACTGAGATTATTGGAGGAGGGAATAACCAGGGAGAGATACTTTGGAGTCAGAGACGTTTTGAGGGAGAAAAGTTATTTTTAGGCAGATTATGTCTGGTTTGTCAGTAACAACCTTCATGGAAAGTTCTGTAAGGTTTGAGTGAAGGCCCCGGATATTTGAGGTCCACACTGTTAATGAAGAGGGAGGGGAGGAGGCTTTGGGTGCAAGAGATGGGAGGGGAGGGGGAGTGTCGGACAAGGGAGGAGGGGGGAGGGAGGTAAGGAGAGTTGTTGAAAGAGTGTGTGGGATTGCAGAAGAGCTCGGGGAGGGCCGGATGAGGAGGAGAAAAGCAATGTGGTGCTGGGTAGAGGGGGGGCAAGAGAGGGGCAGAAGGCAGTTGAGAATTTGAGGAGGTGGAGTCATGAGATGGAGGTGAGAGGGCAGTGGAAGGAGCAGCTTTGTGGATGAGGGTGGGGCAACTTTGAGAAGGGGGAGTGGGGGGGGTGAATGGTGGGAGAAGGTTGAGTGGGGAGAGTTTGAGGGAGAAAGGTGAGGGGGGAGTTTTTGAGAAAGGTAAAAGGGAAATTTGGAGGGAGAAGAGTGTGATGGTTGCTTTGAAAAGGAAGGGTGAGAGGGGTGAGTTGGCACTGAAGTTGGAGAAAAAGAATGGTTGATGAAAAGTGAACATTCATAGCAATCTGGGGTTTCTAAAATTTTTAGGTTAGAAATGCGATTAAAGTCATTTCTTGATGGTTGCAATAAAGGCAAATTAAGGGAATGGAGAGAAGAAACGCTGTAACAGTTGGATTTTTTGGACAAGGTATGAGGGAAAGGTCGAATTGAGAGCAGTCTGTTTAAATAGTAAAAGAGTAGTGAATTATGATACAGTAGTACCACACATGTGAAAGAGGAAGATGAAGCATTATAAGAGATTGTTTATATTATTATCATTATTATTTTATTTTTTGAGAGAGTTATCATCAGATTCGGTAATGGAAAGGTTGTAGAAAAAAATCGTGAGGTGAATGGTGAATTTGGATCGGTAAACGCAGGGGGTGGAAACAGATCACGTGGTTAAGGGAGAAGCACGTGGCTATGGGAGGTGTTTAGTCACAAAACTTAATTTATTTATTTATTTATTTTAAATAAGGATTGCATAACATTCGGAAAAGGGAAGGTTGAAGTAAATTCGTGGAGGTGCATGGTGAATTTGGAACGGTAAACACGGAGTGAAGCTGATGGATCGATGAAAAGTATCAGGAAAAGGGTAGAGAGACATGTGGTTACAGGAGGTGTTTCGATAGAAAGGATACAAGCAAAATTATTATTTTTTGATGGATTTTTGAAGATTAGGTAAGATTCGGGAATGGAAGGTTGGCGGAAGAAATCGTGAAGGTAATGGTGAGAGTGGGTCAGCTCAAGTAGAAGAAGGATGGTGTGATGGCAGAAGGAGGAAGAAGAAGAATAAGAAGAAGGATCGGGACTCGTGGATATGCAGGGAGAAAGGTTTTTTTTTTCTTTTAAATTTAAGACTAGAAACAGAGTGTTTAGTTGGGAGAGATGGGGGCGTTGGGAAAGTGGGGAAAATAGAAATTTAAGGTAATAGTGAGAGAATACAAATAAAAACTATCATCCACCTGGAGGGGAAGGATGGGTGGGCCTCAAGGAACCTGGTAAGACAAAGTCGATGAACACTCACAAAATAGCACGATTTTTGAAACAAAACCGAACAAGGAACACACAGAAACATGTAGGTGAGAAAATAAACAGTTAGAACCCTGAGTCGGCAGAGAACCCTGAGAGAACCTGCCGTTGTTGCTAATTTCCACTCTCTTTCAAGAGAAAGTTTAGTGGCTTGAACTTGAAAGTTTAGTGGAATTTAGTTTTTAAAATTTGAATTTGTGAAATTGAATTTAGTGGCTCTCAGCCTTGTTTACAGCAAATATCAATAAAAGATTATTTTTTTTTAAAAAAAACCCATCCACTGCATTCTGAGATGTCAAGTGATCTATCATTTTTGGCCCTATCTCTCGATGGTGAAGAATCACTGAAAAAAATTACAGTATCCAGATCCGGATCTTCACCAAAATCTAATCAATTCATCCATGTCAAACACTAAACCCATCCACCATGTTTCATACGAATCCGTTCATAACATTTTGAGATATCCTGCTCAAAGATAGACAGACAGATGGTCAGACAAGCAAACAAGAAAGACGTCGCACAGAGCAAATTTATACTTCTGAAATCCCGAAAAACAAATGTATCTTAAAAATAATTGGTGGTTGAATTTAAAGACCAATGTGCAAATCCTCTTCAAATTTCAAGTCAACCAAATGAAAATTAACAATTTTATAAAATTGGCCTGTGTTGACCATTTGGCCTGTTAACCTCAAACATAATTGGTGGTTGGTTTCAGTGACCTGACGTGCAAATCCTCTTCAAATATCAAGTCAATCGGATGAAAATTGAAGATTTTTGAAATTGACCTCAGTTGTTGACCTTTGGCCGATGTTGACCTTTTAACCTCAAAACCAATAGGCTTCTTGCTTATGACCAACTCGACCATTTGTTGAAGTTTAGTGAAGATCGGTTTAAAATTGTGCCATGTAGGTGATTGACATACAAGCAGACAGGCATACAGACAGGCATACAGACAAAATCACAGACCAGACCAACAATAAATTTTCGAATCTTCGATGTTGCAAGTAACAAACAAACAAATAGACAAACAGCCAAACAGACAGTGGTGAAAACATAACCTCTGTCCACCTTCGGTGGCAGAGGTAATAAAGTAAGTGAGTATTTAATAATGAAAAGATCGTGCAT
>CM068954.1:22315580-22327973 GCA_035128595.1 Eptatretus atami
GCAAAATGTACCAATGAACCAATGTTATAGCAAAAACCTATTTCAGGGAGAATCCCCAACTCCCCTCCCCCCGACCACGTAAAACCCCTTCGACCCCAATTTTTTTTTAATGTTTGAAGAAACTTTGGTACATCATGGGTGATGAAGGTTTGGTCAAGTTTCATTGAAATTGTGGTTGTGGTTCGTCGTGAAGAAAGAAACATATTTGGGCCAATATTTGGTCATTCAATTCAAGCAATTATTTTTGAGGTCAAAATAGGCCAAAAGGTCAGCATAGTCCCAAGGTCAACAACTTTTACGTGGGATATGTAAAATCCTCATTTTCATCCGATTGACTTGATATTTGAAGAAGGTTGGCATATCAGATCACTGAATACAAACAAAAAGTTGTTTTGAACTGAACATAGAACTGAACATTCAAAAATACAATTACCCCAGTACAACAAAGCCAAAAGGCAACATAGGCCAAAACGTCGACAGAGGTAAAAAAAATAAAAAAGTCAACAGAAGCCAAATTTCTAAAATTGTCAATTTTCATCTGATTGACTTAAATTTGAAGAGAATTTGCATATTTGGTCAACATTACGTCTCTCCAAAAGGACCGTCTGGAACCCCCCCCCCCTCCCCTCATATACTTTCTCAACAATTCTCTTGAAGATGTCCTTCATTCAAGCTTCTGGATCTCACTATCTGCCATGATCTTTCCTGGGAAAGCCACATTACAACCTGGCTCCAAAGCCATTCACCGACTGGGCATCCTCCATCGTGCAAAGTCCTTCCTTGACACACCTGAGCTCTTGACCACATACAAAGCTTTCGTCCGCAGCCTGATGGAGCACTGCTCTCCCCTCTAGGTTGTTGTTCTCACCTCCCACCTTTCTCGGCTTCACGCTGTGGAAACCAAGGCATTTATGATCATTGGTATCTCCTGCGATGAGGCCGAGTCTTTGAGTCTCTCACTCTCTCATCGCAGGCAGGTCGGTGGTCTTTCTGTCTACTACCGTCTCCTCTCTGCCTCGCCCCCCCCACTCTCGCTCTGTCTGCGATATGTCCCCCCCCCCGCCCATATTTCCGCAAGGCGCTCAAGGTTCGCCAGCAACCCCCTTCTGGTAAAACTACCAAAACAAGAATCACTGCTCACCTTCACTCTTTTTCCCCACTTTAGAACATACTCCCACACACTCTTCAATCCCACTCTTCCATCCAGGTCTTCAAAACAGCTGTCACTATCATCTCTTATCTTCCTTCACCAAAACCACAATCTTTTCTACCCCATTAATCCACCAAAACCCACCTCCTTCAAATTCCCTGCTTTCCTTCCTGAAAGTCCCTGTCATGTAAGGACCTGAAAGTCCTGTAGTGTCCATCTTGTTTCCCCTGTGTACCCCACCCCATCCCTCTCCCTTCCAAAGATCTCCTCATGATGATGTTCCACACAGTTTTTTTCCTTAACTCTCCCACCCCTCTTGTCTCCTGCTCCCTTGTTGTACATTCTGTGTGTTAGCTTCTACAAGCCTCGACATTGCAATGACAAAAAAACAAAAAAAAATTGAATTCAACCACCAATTATTTTTAATGTCAAATTTGTTTATGGATTTCACAAGTATTGTGCTGTGCATGACATCTTTCTTGTTTATTTATTTGTTTCTCTGCATTCCTGAACCGCTGGACAGAACGAGTTCAAAAACTGGCAGTTGTACTCAAGGTGTGCCTGGGAGGTTTTAGATCAAAAAAAATGTAATAAAACCCTCGGGTTAAGGGTGAGTGGAGGACCCCAATGCTCTATTTTTTATTGTTTCGTATGCAGCCTGTGGGTGCTGGTTGCGTCATTGCCAGGAGCTTGGCTGGGCTACTGAGGGAGTGCCCCCTGTTTCCAGTAAGCTGGTACACATTTTGCCGACCAAAGAAGGATGATAGGCCGAGTCAACCCACCTGGTGTTGTTTAACAGCACGACAGGGGCTCAAACTCAAGACCCTACGATCTCAAGCCAGCAAGCTTAACTGTTAAGACAACACCAGGCTTAACTCTCTCAATGTACAGTAATTTTGCATTGTATAGTACTACCTGGTGGAAGCTGGGATTACAATTCATAATAAAATACACCGTAAAAATCATAAAAGTGGGGAGATTAATCCACCCGTTCAGATGGGAACTTTGCTTGTGATAAAAACCCACAGCAATATGAGCATTTCAAATAAAAACTCAACTTTTAATATGAGCATCTCGGCTAATGAAGGAGCTGAACGGCAAAAGGCAGCAGGTTCATAAACTACCAAAGGACATCGGGGTGAGGGGTGAGTCGTAAGGGGTGAGGGAAATGGATATACACAGGAGGAAAGGAAGAGTAACACAAAAACGGCTGAAGTTAAACAGAGGAGGTAGAGATAAGCACGTTGGAGGGCACGATTTATACAGATTATAACAAAGAGGAACAGATAAATAAATATTTACACAAACGACCGAAAATACAATTACCCCCAGGCAGCGCTGGATTAACCATTAGGCAGACAAGGCTTGTGCCTTAGGGCCAGCCAAAAATTTGGGCCAAAAATTATTTTCACATTAAATATTTGTCTTTTTTTGTATTAAATATTTTGTTCTTGAATTAGTTCATCTTTTGTCTGGGGTCCATTTCCATGAGCTCGAGATCTAATTTAAAATTTTCAGGCCATTCTCTAAAATTTCAAAATGCGCCTTAGGGCCAGCCGAGGCTTAATCCGGCACTGCCCCCAGGTACAAGCAATGATGAAATGAAGACAAGTCAATTCCAGATTGCATCCATATTTTTGGAGGGAGATGACTCACCGTGCAGATCCAGGTACGTTCTCTGATGAGGAACTCGGCTCGGCACTTGAATACATTATCGAGGTCGCAGAGTATTTTGTATTTACAGTACAACACCGAGAGCATTGGAAGAAGGATTGCTTTTCAAGTTCACTGTAAAAATCAAGTACAACACAATGCTAAACTGTAACACAATGTGATTGTTTCAGGTTGCCTGACCCTTCTGAGAACTCATGCAGTGAAATGCACTGAAGGACTGTGGAAAGAAAAAATAAAAGCACAAAATAGTATTCAAAACTACCTGTTTATTGATCCAGATTCATCTTGTTCCTTTGAGCAGATTTCTCCAACAATGGGATATGCAGAAACAAAGCAAAAGGCAAAACTGGATCAATGGACAAGCAGTAGATTTGGTGTACAGGGGTCCATGGTGGAAATGTCCTGTGGAGGTGTCTCTCCAATGCATTCCTCTGTAACAGCGTGATCCCCGTTTCCATCGTGGCTCAATTTATTAATTTTTTTAACGTATTTTTTGTTTTTCATTTTGTCGTTTTCGTTTTGTGTCAGTTTCTTCAACATCATCATAGAGTTACTGGAAGCTCTTGGAGGAGCTTTATGAAAACAGTCGCATAAAAGCCATGAGATGTAATTGCCAGACTACCAGAAGATGCAGTATTTTGGTTGAGGAAACAAAATGCTCTACAATAGAAGAGATAGCTCCAACAACAACAACAAAAAAAATGGACAAAAATATTTTAAAAACTGGTCCTTTCGAAATGGTGGAATCGAACCAGTGAGAATTATAGATAGATATAGATATAGATAGATAGATAGAGAGATACAGAAAGATTGAGACAGAAAGATAGAAAGAGCAACATGTCGTGCATGTTTTCTCCAATTGACAATGTCTGATTGTGTTCAAGGACAAGTTGGTTCTGACAGTGTAGGAAAAGGCTTTTCACCTCCTTTGTGCTCACAGATTATCAAGCAAATGTTCAGAGAGGCCACCATCCTTTTCTTGCTTCTATTTTTTGTATAAATAGTCGAGGCTCGTGGAAGAGCGAGTATAAGTACACTGAAAGGATATTGATGCAATGGGACAAAAGGAACAGCAGAGAGGAGGAGGAGGAAACAGCAACAGCAGATTTGAAGGCCAAGATAGAGGGAGACAGACAAACAATGGGTGTGGGGAGGAATGAGGAGCAGGAGAGGATGCATGCAGTGGACAAAATGGATACAGAAGGAAACTCTCAGGAAGGAAAACTGGAAATTTGGATGGAGAAGGGATTGTGTGGGGTGTGTGGGGTGGGGCAGGGGGGAATGGTGGGTTAACAAGGGCATAAAATATCATGGTTTTGGATTGGGGATGATCTGAGATGGTGGTGAACAGCTGTCTTGAAGACCTGGAGGGAAGAATGAGATTAAAGAGAATGTGGAAGTGGGTTCCACAGGTGGGTTAAAAAAAAGAGGAACAAATGAGTGGAGGTGAACAGAGATCCTGGATTTAAGTAGTTTAACCAGAAGGGGGGTTGATGGTGGACCATGTGTGCGTATCAGGCACAGATCATGCAAACAGCACAGACAAATAATCCTTTTGAAGAAGAAGAAGGAAAAGAGATATCTCGTGGTGGAGAAGAAGAACACTTGTTGCATTTATGAAGTGGATACAAAGGTTTAAATGCATTCTTAAAATGATTATTTTTCCTTTTAAGAAGAAGCGTTTATATTTAATGTAGATTCAGATTGGAGAAAAGTGGGGGTGATGTAGAACCAGAAGCAGATGGAAATGGTTTGTTTTGCTTTTTGAAGTGAGGAGAGGAAATCGGATAGTGTTGAGGAAATAGAAGCAAGATACCCAGGAATATACCCAGGATAAAAGCAGATAGCATGATACACTTTCTATGGGAGGGAAGGCCGCTCAGGCCTTGACAATATGAAACGAACACAACTAATGATGCAAACTATGAATTAATTAACATGAAATATTGCATGGGTTACAACACAGACAACAAGCAACAAAAACACGACAAATCCGGTTCGGAAAACTCAGCTCAATGAGGTTGAAAACGAGGAGCTCCGATTTCACCGCACGTACAGAAGACCCCCGATCCGGATGTTTTAAGTCATTTCAAAGTTTTACCTTTTGTTTTACAGCCATTCATTCAATTGTTATATTTTTGATCCGAGCAGTGATTTTCTTTGTAAATGTTTTGAGTGATTCGGCTAAAAGTTTCTGTACATTTATAAAGAGATAAAGAAAATTGAAAGTAACGAAAAGATGAATCTAATGCACAAGGTGAGACGGGTAGAAAAGCTAAACCAACAAAGGTCGAGGTTAAAGTGTAGATTATGGAGCCGCAGAGGCAGAGGCAGTCAATGAGAAGTAAAGAAAAACCATTAAAAAGATTGTCATCTGGTGCTTCATTTTTCCTTATTTGAGTGAGAATGAAGCAACTTTGACATGAAACCTAATGATGGATTTTCATAACCTCCATCATTAAAATTTTTATATTTTACATGTTAGTCTAAATCTGTGTTTCTAATGAAGAAAAGAAGCCAAAATGTTTATACAATACGCTTAGTGCCAAACGTTCTGAACAGAGGCTGATGTAGGTTCCTTTTTCATTCTTCCTGTCCCAAAATCAAGGTTCTTTATTCTATTGATATCCAACCAACAGCTGGGCCATTGTCCAAACTTGAGTTGATCGAAATGATAAAACACAAAGCGATACTCGAATACACTGACACAGCACTACACAGAGCAAAAGGTGACTGGCTCTCCTCTCTCTGCTGCCCCCCTTTCCCCATTGTGCTTTGCTTTGCTGCCGATATACTCAGCTCACGAACATTTTGGAAAGACCCTCTAGAAACTACATGTAAATACTATAATCTAGATTCCAGAAAACCTAGATGGTCCAAGAAACTGCTCAATATTGCGATTTGGCAACACATCCAGAAGCAGCCACAGATTCCCCCAACACTCACGATCTTTCCACAGATTTTAAAAGATGACTTCAACAATAACACTTGTCATATTTATGTTTACTTTACTCTGCAATTACAATTGGTGTCGAGCTTCAACAAACATTAGAAGATCTCATATACGATTAATAAACAATTTGTTCCACGTCGAGTCCTTGACATACCAGTGACAACAATACACAGAACACAATACCAGTCACTCGTATAGAATTTATGACACTTGCTTTTCTCCTTTCGCATAAAGCCCTCACCAGTGAGGCGACATTGTCCTGCATTCGGATCTCCAGCGTCAGATGCTGTAGCGTATCAAACAGGCTGGCGTGATCGAACTGGCATGGGTTTGCAGCGATGAAATCATCCATGCCATGTTTTTGGGCACGGTCAGCATCTTCTCACCATGTAATTAAAAAAAAAAAGGAGGGGGGAATTGGGTGGTAGATGTAGATTGAGTTATTTTTGGCATTTCTGATGTAGAGAAACTTCGAAACTCATGCAAATATAAGTGAACAAAGTCATACTCAAGCTAAACATTTATGTTTAAAGGATATTCAATGATAGTTTCAATAGGCTAATAATGTGATTAACCAAGATGATAATTTTGAATTGGACGACGTACGAGGTTTTTCTCTGATTGCAATGGAATTACTGGGTTTCCGTAGTCAATTATTTGGAAGACAAAAGGACTTTGTCCGAGACGTTTTGGTGATAAAATAAGGAAGAATCATTTTGTTTCACACATTTTTGGACTTTTCCCATCTCTTTACAACAGCTGGGCACCAATGGGGATTAATATGTACACATCCATATAACCTGGTGTTAGCGTGGGATCCTAGGGTCCTGAGTTCAAGCCCTTCTGTCCGCTGAATTAACACCAGGGGGTTGACTCAGCCTGTCATCCTTCCGAGGTTGGTGAAATGAGTACCAGTGTAGCAGCCAAAAGGCTGCATATGAAGGGAAGGGATATTGATGGATTAATTAAATATGGAAGTGGTGTGTTGCAGGCATGATGGGCCGAATGGCCTCCTCCCTCCCCTTATTTTTCGCTATCCTCGTAATCCATTGTGCCAGGAACACTTCAGAACAAAATTTTCTGTGCATGCATAAAAAAAAAACACTCAACGAAGGTTTGGAGCTTTATAAAGTTGGCTTCATTGAGTGAGAAAGGAAGAGTCTTGTAAAAGGCCAGCTGCTGCTGAATTCCTTTCATCAGACCTGGAAAACATAAGCTGTTGTTCAACTACTTGGAACATGACATTCAATGCCAGCAAGTCACATGTTCTCAGACTGTGTCTCCACAAGGATCAGCAATCAAGCTATCCAAACCACTTTATTCGACAGCCACTGGAAAAGATGCAATCTCTGAAACTCTTTCATCTCACTATCTACCAGAAACTTTCGAAAGAGGAAGCATCGCCAAGCTAGCATCAAAAATCAGTCGTCATCTGGGTATTCTTTGTAAAGCTAAGCATTACTGAGCTACATTGATTTCATCAAGGACAAGTGCACGGCTTTCATTTGAAGTTCCATGGAATATTGGTTGGTGCTCCTGATGTCTACCTTGCTCCTATTGAGGTGGTCAAAACAAGGCCATCCACAATAATGAAATCTCAAGAAAGGAGGTGTATTCCCAAGGGCTGTCAATCTGTCACTGACAGCAAGTTTCTGCTTGTTCATGTTCTTTATTTTATGCAAAATTACATCTGGCCTTGCTCCTACTGCCCCCTCTCCGACCTCTGCCCTCCTTTAGCTATGCCAGGTTGTTACATTCCAAAAGAAACACTCAACTGCTCACCCTCCCATAGACCAAGCTGGCTGTCCTGCATTCAAGTTCCCTTATTCTCCCAAGAGTGGAGTTGGATCCATGTGTCTTTTCTCATCTTCTTCACTCCAGTCTTTCAGATACAATGCCCAACACTACCTACAAGTATGTGCTCACCAATGCACAACCATGATCTCTTGTGCACACTCCGATTCTTTCCCATTCTGTTCCTCTCTGGGCCATTATTACTCTTTTTATGCCTCTGCTGATGAAGTCACTGGAGGCATTATGTTTTTGTGTTGTCCATCCGTACGTACGTAAGTCTGTACATCTGTCCGTGCAAATTTTCTCTTCTTTTTTTTCTTCAACCGCTTATCTGATTGACATGAAATTTTCACCATAGGTGTGACTACTCATGTGGAATGTTTTAATGATAATTATGACGTCATATGCCACGTGGTGTGGCAGCCATGTTGGAAAAAAGGAAAAAACTTTGGACCTCTGCATCTCCGAAACCACTCCATGGAAAAAATTGAAACTTGGCACATGGCAAGTACTCCTCATGGGGAATAAGTGGTTTTTATGTGATGCCAGTGTCATAGAGTTTGTAAATCTTGATATTTTTGGCTTTTTGAGCCAAGTTCCGAAAATAGTCAAAAAAAACCCCGAAAAAGGTACTGCAATTCCAAAAGTTTGCTTATCGATGCATTATCGAATGATTGATGGAGGCACGGGGTGTCTGATGTTGATATCATGAGAAAAGGGGGAGTCATTCGGAACTATATATAGCTGTGGGGAGAATAGCATCCTCTCTGGTGCAGATCTTCCATATCAAGATGCTTTTACAGAGATGTGAAATACCTACAGTCCTGGACAGGTCATCACTCCAACACAGGTTACCCCAAATGGTTATTGCCCCAGTACCATCCATCCATTGGGACCATACTCTGTACAGAGCATTGGTGCTGCCAAAGCAGTCTCAGGACCCTAGGTTGAACTCAGGAGTTGAACTCAGGACCCTAGGATCCCTAACCATTTAGCCAACACCAAGCAGACCCCAGTACACTGGTACTCATTTCACCAACCTCAGAAGGATGACAGCCTGAGTCAACCCCACCTGGTGTGAATTCAACAGTAAACAGGAGCTCAAACTCAAGACCATTAGGTCCCAAGCCAGCCACCTTAACTGCAAAGCCAACACCAGGCAAATACAGGAGACATTTTCCATTTTCACTGCTAGAGCCGAATGCACTTGGGCAAGAGCTACCAAATGTGTACAGATGAGTTTGCACTTTTGTTGTTTGTTCATTTTCACAAAGAATTGTTATTACACGAGGATATAGATCATGATTATGAGCTGTATCATTCTCTTTACAGAGCATTGGTGCTGCCGAAGCGATTTCATTACAAGGGTTATGCTTGGTAGTTTGCCATTGTCTTCCCAGCAGTCAGTCAGGGCAGGAATTTGTGACTCGCCTATACTTCAAGAAGAACACCGTACGATCTCAACCATCAAATCTCCATCTCCCTCTCCCTCTCCCTCTCCCTCTCCCTCTCCCTCTACCTCTACCTCTACCTCTACCTCTCTCTCTCTCTCTCTCTCTCTCTCTCTCTCTCTCTCTCTCTCTCTCTCTCTCTCTCGTGCAGCCTTATGGCTGCTGGCTGGATCATTGGCTGGGGTGCAGCTCTGCCACTGATGTAGTGTCCCTATTACCAGTACACTGGTACTCATTTTGCCGACCTCGGAAGGATGACAGGCTAAGTCAATCCCACCTGGTGTTAATTCAGCAGCAAACGGGGCTCGAACTCAGGACCCTAGGATCTCAAGTCAGCCACCTTAACAAGTCAGGGTAAACAATATGAACAGAGTCACAAACTCTCAGGAAGGAAAAATTGGAAGCTTGCAAAGATGTGGACTTGGGAAAGGTAGTGGGAGGTGCTGGGGATAGAAAAGATCATGGTTGATAATGGGGGTAAACAGCTGTCTTGAAGCCCTGGGCGGAAGGATGAGATTGAAGAGATGGAGCAAGTTGGTTCCAAAGGTGGGGAAAAAAAAGAGGAAAGAATGAGTGGAGCTGAGCACTGATTCCAGAATTTGGGAGTTACACCAGAAATGGGTTACTGGTGGACTGTGTGCACCCTGAAGGATACAAGTGGGGAAGTGGGGGAGACAAAGCATGGAAAGAGCAGAGAGAGCAAGACCAAAAAGGAGGAGGTATAAGACAAAGAGACTACCAACCGGTCTGCAATAGCGAAGTGATAGGCTCGTCGACTCAACTTCATCGCAGGAGATTCCACTGATCTTGAAGGCCTCGGTTTCCATGGCGGGCGTCAAGCTGAGCAAAGTGTGAGGCAGGGAGACCAGTCCAGAGAGAAAAGCAGTATTCCATCAAACTGCAGATGAAAGCCTTGTAGGTGGATAAGAGTTCAGGTGTGCCAAGGAAAGACTTTATACGGCGGAGGATGCCGAGTCGGCGACTTGATTTGGAGGCCAACTTAGAAATGTGGTTTACCTAAGAAAGATCATGGCTGATAGTGAGACCCAGTAGTTTGAATCACTGAACCTCCTCAAGAGGAGTGTTAAGAAAGTAGATAGGGTTAACCAGATGGTCCTTTCAGAGAGAGATTGGGGGAGCGTGAGATTTGTCTGGATTGAAAGACATACAGTATGCCAAGTGTTTGACCAGCTCGTGATTCTATCAATATCTGCAGAGAAGGAAGAGGCTGCTGCCTGACTATCTGAACAATGTTCCGGCAGAGTGTGGAGTCATAAACAAAGAGGATTTGCCTGCAGTTTATTCATTCTCATTTTTTACCTTATCCTCCTTCATTTTGATACCTGGAAGACCACACTATCTTCCAAAAGTAGCATTTTTCTGCAATATGATGCACTTCTGCCATTATGACAACTGCAGCCATTAAAATAATCCAGGATGTAAACGCTCTGTTTGTTCTGGTGCACGTGTTCTGCATTTTCCTCACTCACCCTTAACCCACCCCTTCTGACCTAATTACAAACACGGCTTCACTGTATCCACTCAGGCCATTAAATCGAAAAAGAAAACTCGGCCTGTCCATTTATAATCCAGGCAAAGAGGGACCTTGAGCTACAAAGCTTGATCATAAAATCATCATCTAATCCCGATACAACCTCGGAATGTTAGTGCAGTGGCTTTCCTCAAGGTCGAGAGAGACAAAAGACTAGGTGGTTTTTTTCTGTAACATTAATTTTTTTGAAAGGATAGCTAAGAAAACGTTCTTAAGAACACACACATGTAAAGTGTATTTCCATATTCCAGTTGATCATGACACTACTGAAACCAGACTGTAGCCTTTGCTCAAAGTTTGGACCAGACAGAGGATGCAACTTTGAGATGCTGTGAAGGATTGAAATGAGCTTGAAAGGAGAAAGCACAATGATCTGCAGAAAACAAATGATGGAGAAGTAAAAGAGCAAAAGTGGTTGCGAGAGAGAGAGAGAGAGAGAGAGAGAGAGAGAGAGAGAGAGAGAGAGAGAGAGAGAGAGAGAGAGAGAGAGAGAGAGACAGGCAGGCAGACAGAGACAGAGACAGTGAGAGTGAGAGTGAGAGAGACAGAGTACTTGCAGGGACATGGAGGGAGAGTGAGAAAGGCAAAAATGGGAAGGGAGGAGGAGTGGGTGTGTTGGGGGAGTGGGGGAGGTGGAGGAGGGATGCAGCTTTAGTGGGAATGAAAAGCTCGGCCTCAGGCCTCTTTGCAATCAATAGGGAATGGCTGTTCAGTCTTTGTGTGAAAATAAAGCAAGCATCTCCTAAAAGCCCCATTCATACCATCTTCCTCTAAGCATTATGCCAATCTTTCCTTGGTTTGTTTATATATATATATATTATATATATATATTATATATATATATATATTATATATAATATATATATATATAATATATGTAACACCCACGTACTCTTGTCGCATCTTAAAACTTAATTTCGTCCTGTTGTCGACATTTTATTACTTAATGGTTCGAGGGAAAACAAGAGTTAGAATTGCTGAACTCAAGACTTCTGCTGTTTGGTTCTCCTTCGTTGATTGGTAAATTCAATTTGACATAATTGATGATTTCGGTTGTGCAAATAAAACGTTTGTTAAAAGAAAGCTAAAACCTTCATGCAATGTTTTGGATTTTATTTTTGAGTCGGAGGAGTTTGACAGGCCAAGCCAGAAACCTTACATTTTGAAAGTTGACTTTGTCGTGCTGATGAAGGCTGAAGGCAGAAAAATCGGCTTTTGGTAATTCATTCTGGCCTTGGGGTCAAAGTGCATGTGTATTGTTTGGACAGGCTTTACCATGCACTTCAGCCTTCAGGCAAAAGTGCATGCATTGTCATCATGCTCGAATTTCTTTTCATACTATTTTGATAAAATAAAAAAAAGTAGACAAGCATACTTCGGTCGAGATGAAAGTGAATGGCTTTGTCAATGACTTTGCAGGACCAAGGACTTTGTTTTTTTTGGTTAAAGTGTATGTATTTGGCTATATCATAATTTGATTATTCGCCTTTTTATTTAAAAAGTATTTCTCAAGATGTATTAGAATGCATTTTTTGGCCTTGACATCACTTTTGCTGCAAGTCTGGATAATGTCAGGGAACATTCTCCTGTCCACTTCTGTGTTCAACCTTTTTTTTGTATCTCGAGTCTAGGCCTATGGAATGGCACAACAATAGAGGATGGAAAGTGAACATACTGACAGTAAATAGGTGGGGAATAGGTGGATACAAAGCAGGGCGTCTGATGACAAAGCAGGATGTGGGATGACAAAGCAAGACATGGGATAACAAAACAAGACATCGGATGACATAGCAGCATTCCGCGGATAGCGCAAGACATG